>VZSZ01010612.1:0-41666 GCA_013398815.1 Ibidorhyncha struthersii
ATGACACGTTTGATTGTGGGCTTTATTTCATTTTATAATTTTATTATTTCCCCACCACCACCCCTCCTGGTTGAGACCGCCGCTGAGGCGAAGGCTGAGGTGAGGGGCTCCTCAAAAATCCGCCTCGGGGTCGAGCAGCTGGGCCAGACCCCTCCACACACAGCCACTGTCCCCCCCTTGGACAAAAAAAAAAACAAAACCCAAACCAAAACCAGGGAAACCCACCTTTTTTTTTAATTTCCAGGTGCACCGGCCCGTCGTGCCGGGGTGTCTCGGTATTACCTGGGCTTGACTTGGCGTGGCAGGAAAGCCCACGTATCGTAGGGTGAATCTGCGGTCCGCAGTGGGGAGTTTTGGGGGCTTGGTTTAATATTGGGAGCGCTTAATGTAAAATAGTTCTGTCTCTATTTCATTGCTATTTATTTATTTATTTATTTGTTTCCCCCTCCTCCGTAATGTATTTTTAGAAACGTGCATGTGGTGTACGTTCTCGTGTGCCATACATTCAGAGTAGCTAAAATAAAACAGATACATGGAAAACCCCATCAGTGTTTCCATACACAGGGTGTCTGAAGCCTTAGCACTTTGCTGGGCTTAGTTATTAATATTAATTGCTCGATCTTTGTAATTCATATCATCTGGAAACTAATTGCTGAATTGAAGGTTTACCAAACCTCACAGCGCTCCAAAATCATCTTTCTCAGACATCTGAAAAATAAATCTATTGAACTTTTCGTAAGAGGAAAGGCCAGCATCATTCTGAGAATCCTCCACATGAAGTTTCTTTTTCTTAAGGCAAGCACTCTTGTAAATAAGTAGTAAAGCGTGGCTTTAGTCAGTGACTACTTAAGTGTAGTCTCAAGTATGCTTAAGGTCAGTAAATTTCTAGAGAAAATGAAGTCTTTGACAAATCTTGTCTTGCTTCCATCTATAAAGAGAGGGAGAGAAACAAAAAAAATCAGCCCTGAGATTGTTACCAAGTAGAAAAATCATTCCTTCTCCCAAGGAGTGACTTGCCCAATGTAACCCCAAAACTTCCTTAATGTCTGTTATTTTGCCTTTATGGGGGGGTCCTTGAGCTCTTAAATCAGTATGAAGTGGGCTTACTTCTCTTCTGGAACTAGTTTAGCACCAGTGCAACTTCATTAACTTTAACGGAGCGGATTTGCATTAATGTGAAAAGTAATCAAGAAACCCATGTTTTCAGAAAGGCCTCTATAGTAGTGACGTGACAAGCTCTGATTCCTTCTCTCATCAGACCCGATTACGCCACCCTTACTCACGCCGAGTGGTACATTACTGCGCAAGTACTCCCTGCGATGCTTGTATGACTACTTGTGTACTACAGTACCAATCTGGGTGAGGTAGAGTGGCGTTTATTTTTTTCATAACGATTTTTTTCCCTTCCATTGAAATAAGAATATATTGGATAACTATTTTTCTTGGGCCATGAAGAAAACTTCTAAGGATTAAATGTAAACCTGCTCTGTTAAGTGACCATACCAAAAAAAAAAAACGTTTGACTGCTCTGCTACCAGTGAAACAGGCAGGTAAGTTTTCGGTGTGTTTAGCTTTCCCTTGTTGCTATGGAAAGTAGGAAAAAGATTGTTGAAAAATTCATTATCTTGTCCTGAAATTCCTCTATGCCCGAGGGAGTCCATTCCTACATGCGGTGTTCAAGTTGAGGTTGGTTTTTGGTTCTCTTTTCTTTCTCCAGAACCCCCCCAAACAGTCACGTCGCATTGTTTAAATGTTTGCTATTGAAATCACTGGCAGTAGGATCAGGCCCTCAGTTGTTTTTCTTTAAAGCAGTTGATAATGGCTTGGATGTGATGTTGTAGCAAGATAATATTATCTGGTGTGTCCACAGCTCAGATCCACTGTCTTGTTACAATCTCAGAAGAAAGCTCTGTACTAAGCAGCCTGTAAAGAAAATGTGTCTAACAAAGCAGAACTGTCTTCCGCCTTTATGTTCTTATTTATAAATCTCTTGAAAGTTTGCTTGATACTCTTTCAGAACAAGACACAATTCTTTCATGTTTGTTTCATGTTTTCACTTCCTCGTATGACTGTGTTCATTGCTAAGCTTTTGTGTCACTGATTGAGATGTTATTGTAATTAACATTAATTATGCAAACTAGATTGTTTTTAGAGGCTCTCCAACTCCGTATTGATACTGTCAACTTGTTTGTTTGTTGAACAAAAATCCACACATTTCACCATTCTCAGAGGAAATAGATTAACCGGTTCCAAATTGATACATGCATGGGAAACCATAGCAAAATTAAGCTATTTTAGCTCAAACGGCACATTGAATCTTGATGGACATGGTGAATACAGTACGGTTGGATCTGAATCACCAAGGCAGGGTAAACGGGGGAGCAAGAAAGGGGACTAGGTACAGCCATTTGGGGAAGGTGTTTACACTGCAGAGTTCTACCACATTCTTTCCAGATAGACAGTAACTAGATTAATTGGGCCAAATTCTGCAGAGTCCCCAGCTGAGCAAAACTCGCGCTGAAGTACGCTGGAGCTGTCTGCTTGGTTGTGGACTACTGAATTTGTTTGAGAAATGGAGAAAAACGGCAGCGTTTACTTTGTTAATTATTTAGGACATTTTGGATTTTAGACTCCGAGAAGATATCGTCCTTTAATTTGGTTTAGAAGGTGTTCCAGTTTGTTTTGTTTGGGTTTTTATTTTTAAGAAAAACTTATTAAAAAAATCTGTGAAATATACATTCGCTTATAAAATATTCCCTATAGCAGTGGTAACATTTTACAATTTTTTTATAATGTTAATTATAGTGACATTCACAAAAGTCTCTATGTCTGATTCTGAATCACCCCTTTGAAACACTTCTGAGCTGAGAAGGACTTCAGAATCTCTCCCTAGAAATCTTAATTGTTGCAATATTTATATGTTGTATTGTTGTGTAGTCTCAGGAAGACAAAAAAATAGGGATGGGGAGAAGAGTTTAAATGAGAATTTGTTGTCACAATATCAAATATGAAAATATACGCAGACTGGCAGACTGTTTTCTGTCTTAAAAATTACATCTCTCTAATTTCCCATTTAAATAAGCAAAATTTGGTTTGCAGTTTGCTTTGTGTAATAAAAGAGAGTTTTTTTTTGTTTCTACTTTTGGTGCAGTGGTCCTCTGGAAAGTTAGAAACAGCGCCCTGGGGCTCAGCGAAGTGGAGGGTGTATAATTATATGGGAAGGCTCCATAGCATCAGTGAATTAGCATTAGCAGCTGAGTGAGTTTGTTAAGCTGTAGAGATAGTATTATGGAAATCAATAAAATGCTGATTTCTTTTTCTTATTGCAGATTTCATGTTAAAAGGAAAAGATGCTATTTGTTTGTCTGCCTTTCATGTAGGCTTGCCAAAACATTAGTTGATTTGGAAAGGCAGGTTTTTCAGTTCAGACAATAAGTAGTCAGATTGTTGGGTTTTTTTAACTCTCTTAAATCTTTATTTATTAGATTGTCTTCCAGAAATCACACTAACATCCTGGCTTGCAAGTGGCTTCAAGTGTGTCTGTCTGTCAGCAGAGGCAAGAGTGAAGGTCACTTATTTTTCTTATGACATGCTGGTGTGGCATTGTCTGTTGTAGCCCAAATGCTGTATGTTCCCGATATTCCTGTTTCTGCTTTTAATTAAATTATCTCAAGTGTTTGGAGGGTTCTGATGAGATGTACTGAAATCCACAGTAAAAATAAGAGAGAAATAGTGACCTTAACTGTTCTCAGCCATGAGTCAGGAGGGCTGATATTAATCACTGTGAGATCCATAATATGTGTTGGCCTTTATTTCTTTGTCTCAAAGCTTCTCCTGCTTTTATACCAGGAAGACAAGTAACCGGATCATTCATCACATTAAGCGCTTACAGAGGAATGACAGATCGAGAGCCTTATGTTGAGCACTGTGTAACATGTATGATGCATTAAGTTCTGATAATCTATAGAAAACATTGTAACTGGGAGGAACAGTAGATGAGAACGGCTGTCTTCTAATCCAAGGACTTTATGTTTGGGTTTTTTTCCTTCTTCCTGATTGAGATTAAATTTAATTTCATAATAAAATATTTTATTTTAAAATATTTGTATGCTATGACCCTTGATAAAATACTCTGAAACGTTTTATTCAAGCTAAGATACGCTAAAAGCTTTTTTGGGGGGAACCTGGCAGCCTTAGTGGCAGATAGCATAACTGATGGTAATCCGGTGGGCTTTATGGAAATAGGAAGGTCCAACTCAGCAGCTTCTTCAGCGACACTGCAGCGAGCATCTGTTTTGTGACATGTGAGCAGGCTAGGTACAGAGTTCAGGTGTCGTAAGGCGTGCGGAGCGTGTTCTTGTATGAATAGAAACAGTTCAAAATGCCGGATTTATGATGCAGGCAACAGTAAAGGTCAGCAACTTGGAAAATTAATAATATGGTTCGTGTTGACATTTCAGAGGGAATTCTGATGGGGGCGTGGTTCCAGCAAATGTAAACTTGCCGGTCCGGCTGCACAGATAAAATACGCAGCCTTCCTCTTATCTCTTTGGTAACCCAAACCTTTTTACTGAGAAACTGGCAACATTATGTTTATATTCTCCCTATGCTTTATTGTTTCTGCTAAGCTCTTAATTAAATAGAGCCAGTGAGGGCCAGCATGGTGCTTTTAGTGCTCAACTACAGCTTAGAAATGACACTCCGCTTTCTAATGATTATGAGCAGGTGAAGTCACAGGAAGGGCGGGGGAGTTGGAGTAACGTAGTATGCAAGTAAATTCCTGATCCTCTAAAATATTTGCCTAAAATATTGTAGTTGTAGCGATCCACAGTACTTCCTATCTCTGGCATTGCCACGGGTGTCCAGTTAAGGGCGGTTTAAGAACACAGAAATGAAAAGAAAACAGGGGCGAAGAGATCTTGGCTGAACCTGAACAAAACCTTTTTAGCACCTACCGTGTGAAATAGGGAGGAAGGTCCCAAGAAATAACGAGGATAAAGTCTTTCATAACTGTAAAATTACAGAAGTGATGGTGACTCTGGAAAAAATAGCTTCTAGATAGAGAAGAAATTGTAGTCACTTTGCTGTTTCATAAGCTGTTACTAGTGTGGTTAAAGCATTAGTTCTGAGAACATGTGCGTCGAGAGCTTGGATTCTTCCCCTTTAAAATTTTAAAGTCTATATTCATGTATTTGCTGTGGGGCAAAATAAAATACTGCTTGCTTGATTATCCAAATTCAACATTCTCAAAAAAAAAAAAAGCACCCTATTTTTTGTTGAAATGAAGTCAGATATTCCTGTGGATGCCTTTTTCACTTTTGGTTGTCTTTTTTTGGTTTCCTTTCTTCTATGTATCTTTTCATCGCCTGCTTTCCTTCTTTCTGTCCTACTGAATTCCTTTTCTGTCGTTCTTTTTTTATTCCCTCCTCTTGTTTTCAGCCAATTTTTTTTCCCATTTGTTGTTGTTCTTTCTAGCCTTAATCAACTATCAGTGTTGCTGCTTGCTTATAGAATCACATCAACAGCTCTGAATAACACTGCAGGGTACAAATAAATAGCAACCGATCCTTCCTTAAAAAGTTTACAGTGGCAATGTGAAATCTGGGGGACTGGCATCCAGCTCCTGTTTTTTGTGGCCCACACTTCTTAGTTTTGGTATGGAGAGCGGTTGTGCTGTTGTCATGCAGTGCTAAGGCACATGTTGGGGTATGGGATGCCAGTAATATTTAGTGTCCTCTGCCCTTGGCAAGGAAAAGGTTCGCCAGTGCTGACCTACAGTCCAAAAGGAAAACGTGAAGGGAGAGCCTGTTGGAGGTGTGACATGACTTGGTGCAGTCATCCAGAAGGAGTCAGGACCACAGCCAGGAATAATACCCAGGTGTCATCAGCTTCAGACACGTGCCCTGTGCTGTAGCAAAGCAGGTTTTTTGCTGCTTCTGTGCTTTGTGAAGCTCAGTTCTTTTTTTCTTTCTTTCTTTTTTTGGTTCTTCTGCTTCTATTTATTTGTCTGTCTTCTCTGTTTTAGTCTTTTCTCGTCTTTAATATGTCATGGCTACTAGTGACCTCTCGGGCTGCATCGCAGGGATGTTATTAAGACTTAGTGGGTTTTCCCTCATCCTGTGCCAGAATATTTGGCCGTTGCCAAAGAAATTGAGGTCAGAATCAGGGCCTCTTCAGTACCATGCACCAAAAAGTATGTACGTATGTGTTGAAGGTACCAAAATACTCTTTTAAAAACCAAAAACCAAACAAGATATGTGAAGTTAAGGTAATATTTGGTTTGTGATGCAATGTAAGAACTAAGGTATAAACTGAGATAGGTTTTCTGTGGTGATGTGAAGGTAAAAGGTGCACCCTTTTTAAAAGAACCTTTAAACTATTAAACCTTTTTAAAGCAACACACCAATCCTTTGCTGAACCTGCTAATTTGAAGGTTTTGGAAGGTAAGCGGCCCTCCTTCCTGCGAGAGGGAACATATCTGATAGTAAAGTTTCTAAACAGAGGTGAAGTCTCTAGTCCTGGTGGTGGTGATAGTCATTGTCTGATATCAAGTGAAAGAGGCAGCAGCCAGATATGGAATGGGAAAATGTCCAGGAACAGGGCATCCTTCCAGTATTCAGCCAATGCAAGGAGGTTGTTTTAATTGCACTTTGATTTGGAATATTTTTAATTTATTCCTTGTTTTCAGATATTTCGTTGCAAATTCTAGGGAAAGGCACTTTCTGTCTTTCAGATTGGCAGATTTTTGTGGCATTCCTATCTTGGAAAATCCAAAAGAGAATAAATAAATAAATCTCAGGTATAGTCTTCTGCTCTGCCCCCTGCCACGTTCAAAACCAGATAGTCTTCCCTTGTTCAGAATAAAAGCTGTGATAATCCATTTCCTTTGCTGTGATAATCCATTGCCCGAATGTCCTGGTAACATAATTTGATTGTGGTGCTTGGACAGCTATCATATCACTCCTGTGAAACAACAGTGTTTGAAATGTTATAATCCAAGAAATCCAGAGTTAAAGTGCTTACAGCAGTGACTAATTGCATGGTAGTGAGTATTACTGTATCTCCCTAATTTATGCCCCTCATTGGCCAAGACAGACTTGCAGATAAGTTCTTAACATATTATTTAACAAGACGGTAGTGCTGTGTGTTTAAATTGCTTGTTGTTGTGGGTTTTTGTTATTCTTCCCCCTCAACGTGGGGTTCAGACCTCCTTATTAGTTTTTTTGAGAAAGCCACAGATCCAGATTTCTTCTGGAGCTGTTGCAGCGTGAGTGAACAAACTGTGTAGGGTGTCTTTCAAGAGCGACGAAATTAGCCTGTGCTCCTTACCGAAGAAAAGTTAAGAATCCATATTATCTCTGGGGCCTTTCTGTGTCTTTTGTTTTATTTGTTCTTTTTCCTTACCCTTTCTTTCCCACTTGAAACCCAATTCTGAAGGAGCTGGAGCAATTACTCAGCCTATCTTACATCTTTCCATTCAGAAGAGGCTGGGGTGGGAAAGAAGGTCTGCGTTGGGCTGCAGATGTTCTCTCGACCCCCTTTGCCACCCCCAAGTCACACTTTTTCAGCCTGAAAAGCAGCAGAGGAAAAATTCCCGTTTGAACACTTTTTCCTGTCTTTAATGAGAGATTAGGGAAAAATCCTTCTTTTACAAAGAGAGGAAGTAGCATAGGTGAATGCATCTAGTGCCCTTTCGGAAGGGGTCACTACCATGGGGGTGCTGCTAAGAAAGGTTGCCAAATCCTCCCAGGCTCTGCAGCAGGCTGTTGTGAAAGGCTCCTATGAACTGAAGAAGCTGTATAGCCAGCGTGTGCATGCGTATTTCTGAAGGTTATGCTGGATTTCTGCCATGCCACAAAACTGATTGGAATAATTTATAATAAAAAGTGGGACATGGATTTCAGAAACGGATAATGTCATGGGGGAAGGAGGGAAGTGGGTGGCAGGAAAGGCAAATCTTAAGGTTTTCCTGGTCAGTGGATGTACCCCAAAGTGTAGATTTTCTACCACTGACTGTAGGAAGAAGCTACCGCCCTGCTTTTGTTGTCACAGATGACTGCTATATGCTTGGCTTAAGATACATACTGCCTACTTATGCATTGCTGTTTGTTTATTTACTTGCAGTAAGACTCAGGATATTCCAGGTACTTTCCAAGTGCCTGTGGATAAACTCTGCTCCAAGGACTTCACAAATCTGAGACAGGCCAGAGGAAAGTAAATAGGTGGGAATTTACAGATTACTACTGAGAAACAGGATGAGATTCACAGGGCACAGGGCCCTTGAGAGGATTGCGAGTGTGTGGCGAAGGTGCTGTGCAGGTGAAGTGGGGAGGAGGATACATGCAGTGGCCTCCGTGAAAGAAACGGGCACCGTGCAGACAAGTGCTCTGACTGTCGAGCCTTCTGTCTGTTCTGCACTTATCGGCCATCTAGGCCTAGTAAATGTGTGCGTTTTGGTCCCTGGTGTGTCTGGAAAGAAAAGAGATCCTTTGCTTTGCTTCTGCATTACAAGTCAGTCCCTGGTCAGTTTAGAGCTCCTGACACCTGATCCGTCTCTTGGATGCTTTCCCCTGTATTTGTCATTGTGTGACGTGATGGCTGTGTAAGTGGAGTTATTCTGTCATGTTCGGTGCAAAGAAATGCTGTGAAAATGAGAAAGCAAGGAAATGAGGCACGTCAGGTGTGTGCTCGCAACATGGGGCTTGACAAGGCCAGTGAGAAGTAGCATTGGCGTTTTGCACATGCATTCCTTGGGGCACAAAGTGTCGTTGTCTTCAATTCAATTTTTGCTGCGATTAAGGCCCCTGAGCATGTCTGTAATGCAAAACAGAAAACAAAAAGAAAATGTTTTCTCTTCAGCCGTCATTCTAGCATTGCTTATGTGCTTATGAATCATTCTTCCTCCATCTGGAAGGATGAGATGCAGAGCTCTTCTAAGGAGGTATCTAACGTACATCCTCATATCAGCCAGCAATTGGCATGACAAAAGGGTTACAGCTAGTGGCTGGCACTTTTCCCATCCATCTTGCCACTGGAAACATAATGCTTTTGCAATGTGCTTGTTCTTCAGGAACCAGTGTGCAGAGCCAGTCCTTGGGACACGCAAACAGAGCAGTTGTATGTTGTTCGCTTTTATTTGTGGTGCCTCCTTGGTGGCCCAAGAACTGGGAAGTGGGAGTAACAGCGATGAATTGGTTTTCTTTGTAAGAGTGTGACACGGAGTGTATGGGAACAGTGGGGTTACTTGTGGAACATCCCCAGGTGTAGGAAGATGAGTAGCAAGGCATCTAGCACTGCCAGTGTAACATCAAGTGTGGGAGAAGACCTTGTTTTGCTTCTAACCTTGTATGCTTTGCACAGGACAAGGCAAAATTTAGTAGTATTGAATGCACAAGGAAAAAAGTCTGATTTTAAAGTTATGCGTTCATGTAAACTGACTACCTTGTCTATGTCCTTCACTTGATTTGCAAGACCAAGGCCCTGACTCAATTAACTTGGTCTCAAGTGTTCCTGTGATGCTGAGAAATAATTTTATTGCCCATCTTTTTGTACAGGGGTGTTTAATGTGGTGTCAGAATGGGCAGTAGAAAGAAGCATCCCTTAATTTCGGTACTCTGCTTTAACAAATCTATTGTTATCTTTCTCTATTGCTGAGCGTGACTGGAAATGTCCTCATCTTGCAGCACTGACTCGCTCAATATGCAGCTCAAACCTGAATGTAGAAGCTGGATGTTCTTCTGCTGAAGCTCCTTGAGGCACTCTTGAAACTCACCAAACACATGCCCATGGGATTGGATGTGTCTTTGCTGCTTCCTTCTTTTGAAGGACAGTTGGAGATGAGGCAGGGGAGAGTCCGGGATATGCTGCCTGCCCCCAGGGCCTTTGGTGCATTTAATGAGCTGGTGTTTGGACCAGTTGTTCTTGGAGCTGGGGCCAGTGGCTCTTTCTCTCTGAGGAGTGCCTGCGCAAACAGGAAAAGCCTCTCTGCTCCCCATTTCTCCTCTGCATTGTAACCCGTGTCTGTTGTGCAAGGCAGGCTCACTTCTGCTGCGGGAGCTGAGAGTCATCTGTCCATCTCACACAGCATAGTCTGGAGGTTTAGGGCACTGCTCCTGCAAGACCTCAGCTAACTTGGCGTTGGGGTGGAAATAGCAAGGAGGAAGTCATCCATCTGCCTCACCTGAGGGAGTCAAATCCTGCTTTGTTGCACGGAGGATACAGAATTGTGGCCACTGCTGCTACTGCCTTGTGTACGAAGTGAGGAACTTTGGCTTTTTGAAGGACAGGTTCCTGTCTTAGTGCATGGATGGAGGAACTTCCTTGTTGCTGCTTTGTGATGAGTGGGTTTAAGATGCAGCCCTGTTCTTAACATCTTTTTATTAGCTGGCTCTAGACAGAGACGTGCTGAGCTTGGAGGGGTGAAGTGCTGGCCTGTTCCCTAGTGTACTTTGGGTTTGGGGGAGAGGGAGATGGCTGATGAGGTCTGTAGGCTTTCTGCAGCAGAATTCTGTTCTGAGTTGTGAACAGCTGTGCCCCTTTCCTTCACTGCAGGCAGGGACTGTGAACCCTCCTGCGCCACTGAAGCTGAACGATGTGTGTCTGCTCCCTCCCAAAGTGCTTTCAGGAGGACGGTCTGGAGCTGGGATGTGACATGGTGTCGTAGAAAGCCACTCTGCCCTGGACACTGAAATACTCCTGCATATTAGGGCTCGGTGCCGGACTTTGTATCTGGGGAGAGCTTTTCTTTACTATGTCTCAAGCTTCTGCTCTTACCTTTCCTCTGGCATTAACCTGGAGAAGACCCTTCAGGTAGGGATGCTTTGTTACTTTCTTTAGCTTAATGATTGCTGTTTATACTGTAGTGTAATAAACACAATTAGCATTTCTGGCTTATTTTAGGGTGTGTGCTTGCGTGTGAAGAAGATTTGGATACATGCACTCTGCCATCTTTCTTGCCTGTGCCTGAGATATTATCTGGTTGCAATCTTTCCTGATACATAACAGCTATGGAAAGGAAATAACACTCCCCATGCTCTTGGAAACATTTCAGTAGCTTGACTTCTGTAAGCAGTACAGTCGTAATAGGGATAAGGGGTGATACGTACAGTGTCTTGCTTTGAAAACTTGCTTCTGGATCCTGCAGAGCATGGTCAGCAGGCGGAGGTTGTTCACATTGCACACTTCGCCTGCAGTGTCCAGTTGCAACATGCTCCATGTATATGACTTCAGCTCTGCTTTTCTTTGTGTGACAGGTCAGAGTTTAAAGCCTGGGGACCCCTGAGGCAGAATAATTGGGTTGCCGTGTGTGTTTGTATGTGTACGCTCAGCAGGTGTATTTTCTCCTGTAACGTGTTCAATATCTTCCAGCCTGAGTCAGCTGTGGGTATTTCCACTTGCTGAGAGGCTGAAGACCAGGTTCTCATGGCCTAAATTCTACCTAAGGCTCTGTGCTCGAAGGCTGGGAGTCAGCTGGAAGGGAAAAAAAAGATACAGGGACTTAGGTGCAATTTAGGGCATGCGAGTTTGGCTCCTTCTGTGATACCAGTGTGCTATAAGCATCCAATGTAGGAAGCTAGTAGTGAATGGGCCAGGCCAATGACTGTATTTTCACTTTCCTAAGTGTTTCTTAACATACTGAACTGGACTCCCCACCTCTAACCCATGTCCAGTTTGAATTTTCAAGCAAGGTAGAGCAAAGAACCTTATGCAAGCAGTGCTGCTTATTCCTGGAAAGGTCCTGACATCTCACAGCATTTACCTTCTGGAGAGTAACTGGAGGGATGGGGGACAGGCCTGGAGATATGCTGGTGCGTGTCTTGTTTTCTGGTTGTACATTTTTTTGGGGGGGTGGTTGTTTTTGTGGCTTCTTTTTCTCTCTTATAAAGTTTAAAGGCCTGCATTGCACCTGTGGCCTAGAAGGACTAGGCAATGCTCTGTTACCTGTCAGCACCGGGTAGATCGGGTGTTGAATGAGGGAGACTCTTGGGCCCTCAGACAAGGGGTGCTGAGGGTGCTTTGCAGCATTCCCAACACACTGGCTGTGGGGGAACTGAGCCCTCCCAGGCTTGCTTGTGGCCACAGAGAGTGTGATCTCTCACTGTGTTGGCCCTGGTAATCTCTGACTATCAATCATCCTCTTCTCGTTTGGAAGAACTTTGACTTAATAATAATGAGAGATACATCAGCTTGAGTAATTTCTGTTTGAAGATACTAAGCTCTGCTCATACTGAAGAATATCATACCCTAAGCTTTTGAGCAGTTCTGACTGTAATGCAGTGCTGTTCTTGGAATGATTTGTTTCAACTATAGGGCCAGTTTAAATAGAGCTATTTAAGTATATGTTGCTGTTCCTCATACATCAAAAAGTGAAGTTCAGTGAATAATGAGTTATCATGGGGCACCACAATGAGATAAGAACTCATCATAGCTTTGCAATAAATGGCAATGTCATTAAAGGAAAAAAGACTTTTTGTCTATAAGCTTAATTGGGAAAGCCAGAAATCTTGAGTGGAGATTTTTAGCATGCTGACCAACTGGAATATATTGTAATAAGAGCAAATTTCTGTGTGCAGAGGGTGTCCAAGATTTTGATTGCTGTGTGAGCCACATGGCTGTGGGATATTTTCCTATGTGTGCCTTTTATGTAGATAAGTGACAGTACCTGATTTCTGGTCCTGGGGGGAAAATGTAGTGCCTTATTATTGAACAGATTTCCAAGATGCAGGCATTGTCATTAAAACTCGGTAGTGGACAATGGAGCTACACTAGGCAGGTGTGGACTTTTTTTTTTTTTAACTTTTAATGGTGATGACTTGCAGTTATGTCATGCTGTAGTTTTAAACTGTGCAAGGCGGTTGGACTCGTTTATGCTTTCATTCAGCTCTTTAATGTGCACACAGAAGCAGCTGGTTTCTGGGATTGCTGATCATATGGATTGGAGGTGGGGACGACCAGCCCTGGTGTACAGGGGTATTAGGCACTTGTTCTTCACTGACTCTTATAAAAAAAGCCACTACGCTCGAATTTCCCTGTTTGCAGAATGTGGGTCCATCTTGCAGTTTATAAAGAATTTTAGGAGGAATGATGTGCAAGATCCATGCCACTTTTCTTCCCTTTGTGGTACTTACTTTAACTTATTGCTTTTAGTAAGTAGAATCATTGTACCGCTGTGGTCTCAGTGATAGTTAGCAGGACTC
Organism: Ibidorhyncha struthersii; assembly: GCA_013398815.1. Lineage (NCBI taxonomy): Eukaryota > Metazoa > Chordata > Aves > Charadriiformes > Charadriidae > Ibidorhyncha > Ibidorhyncha struthersii. The sequence continues at coordinate 13,197 of VZSZ01010612.1, forward strand.
TGCGATCTGCCCATCTGCAACAGCTATGCTGGAAAGGTCTAATCTGCAGGAGCCCTTGTTTGCTCTTAAGGATGAAATGCAATTGAGCATCTGGTGAAGTCTGCTCTATAGTAGAAATTAACTATAAATATATACCTGGGGATTTTTTAATCATTACGCTTAAATTGATTATTTCCTACCAGTTGTGTGACTCCTGAAAACTGCTTTTTCTCCTTCCATAAGAAAAATACCAGTTTGGTGGTGGGCAAATGCTATGCTATGGGTAAGATGTGGCAACAATAATGCATGAGGAGTGGTGTGAGGAAAAAGACAGCTTCCTGCTCTGCTTTGTTTCTGACTCTTTTTTTTTTTTTCCTTCCTAATTACGTGGAGTTGGAAGAATGAGCTGGTAGGATATGAATGTTGCCATCCCATAATAAGAGTTGTGGTCTTGGGTGCCATGCAAGCATGAAGCTTCAAGAGGCATGAAGCTTCAAGAGACTGTGATGTGTTTTGAGGACCACAGACCAGGAATAATTCAGGCCTGCGCATGGCTTTCTCCGGTAGAAGGTAAGCTAAGGGAATATCTACAAAGTTAGTGCCCAAAGCTGGAATTGTGCTCCCTGTTCCAGTTAAACCAATACATAAACAAACCAGCTCACTTGATGTTCCCATTAATTTGGACTGCTTACTTTTCCAGTTTTTCCAGCTTGTGATTTGAGCAGAATGAGCCAGTAGGAAAAATGACAGTCTGGAACTGGCTTGACTTGTCTCTGTCTCTCCCCAGAAAGCCAGTTTCTTTTCTACCACCAAAACAGGGACGGGCTCCACAGCTATTGTTCAGGACACCTGAGACTCCATGGCAAAATCATCTGCCACCGCCTAGAAAAGGAACAGCAAAGGAAAACTTGCAGTCCTTTGCCAGCTCCTTCTGCACCTCTCTCCCTGCTAAGGCTTTTCTCCACTGTACAAATGGAGTAGCAGCTGTGGCTTGCAAATCACTGGGGCTTTCCCCTCACCCTGGGGTATTTAACTGTATCCAGCCCTGGCACCTTTACAAGCACAGGCAGCAGAAGCTGTCTGTGTGGCCAGTGTCACGTCTGTGCCAAGCGCCCTGCTTCTGACAGCCGTGCTCTGCCTGCCTTCCAGCATGGCCACAGCGCATGAAGAGGGCTGGCCCATGGAAAGACAAGTTGCGCTGTTCTTCTGACTTGAGGCCTTCAGGCTTGCGATGACCTTGAGCCTCTTGTCCCTGAAGATACTAGGGAATAGTGTGAATAAAAGCTTTTCCCTTTTAACGGAGAAACAAATGCTTGGGTAACTGAGGGATCTCTAGGACTGGTTGGAGTGGGTTTTCCCACTGTGTGTGTGTGAGAGAGGGGGCATGGTAGGGAGAAGGAGACTGGGTACTCGGTACAACATTTAATTTGATTGTGTAACTCTACTGCAGCGCGCTCATGACGTGTGTTTCTGACTTAATCAAGAACCACTGAAGGTGCAAAGCCCCTCCATGTCCTCTCTGTTCCAGGAAGTCCTGACAAGCTTCTGGCTAAACAATCAACAAGTCCACAGAGTCCCTTTGGTGTTTTGATGCCTGTGGAAAGAGAAGTTGGCAGTAGGAGTCATTTTCTGGCTTGTGTTGCTGACTGTGACAAAAAGAAGTTAGCTTTGTTGACCTGGAACAATGCCGAGGCTGTGCGCAGGCTGGAAAATGCAGCCAGTGGTCTTTCCCTCATGCTTTGGGTCTTTTGAAAGAGATTTCTTTGGTGTCAAAGTAGACCCTAACCTTCCATGGGATCTCCTGGTTGAATTCAGAGGTCCGTAGCTGAGCCCTGAGGCCCGCCTTCTCCGCAGGCTCACTTAGCTATCAATTTTTAGATAGCTCTGTATGGAGCACTGGTATAGACTTTGTACACCCATCACTAAGGGCTCCATGCTTTTGTATGCTGCCTGTGTATCAGCAGATACAGCTGGTCTGCTCACCTACCAAAAGTGTTTTGTTGCCTTGATATTGCTAGAAGCCATTCTCAAGTACATTCTGCCAGACAAAATAAAATGAAACCCGTGAATCTCTCAAACTTGGAATCCCAAAGAAAAGCAAGTAGGGAAATTGTATCTTCGGCAGCACCAAGGTCCTCTGCCACAAACAGTGATCTGTGTCTCTTGAGACTCTGGAGTTCAGGGGCTGGATTCCTCTTCTTAGACTGAAGGTTGCCAACCTCTGAACAAAAGAAAGGGGAGGGGGGAAGAAAGAAAGAAATATGAGTTGGTTTCATTGGAAAAGGGATATGCTGAAAACCTGTAACTGAATTGGCTTGAGCTTATAATCAAAACTCTTGCAGTAATTGGCTGTGATCTATACGTTCACATGTTGTACTGGGGTGGGTTTTTTTGCTTGCTGCTGGCTTGCCTTTTAGTCTTGTGTGTGCACGAAGAGGAGGGAACACCGTGTCAGGTGGCAAGAGGCAGGAAACAATGTCCTACATGTGCATCTAAGGGAGTGACTTTCAGTGCTGGGAGTTGGGAGTAAAATGTGTCTTAGCCCAGGAAAAAAAAAAAACTGAGTAAATGAAGCCGTTAGAGTGGGCAGAGCAGAGCCTGGCAGAGGAGATGCTGGCTGCAGCATTGCACATCTTCCTGGCCTGAGTGATGTGTCGGGGAATTGGAGAGGCTGAAGTCCTCTGTGTCAGTTCTGAATCTGGCATATGAGATAATCAAGATTTACTGTAGGCTCCACTGGGAGAAATGGAGAGGACTGCAAACTCCCAGAAGGTCGTTTGAATGCTGTGTGTGCTTGCATGAGGAAAACCACCTGGGAAAGGGGTATTCCTCCTTCGTTAGAAGGAACTAGAGATCACCTGAGACCATTTGCTCTAGCATTGCATAGTAGTGTAAAAATCAGTCTTGGGATTTTTATTTTTGAATAGTTGGCAAGTTAGGGAGTTGTGATAGAAGTGATTAGAGCTGTGATTAACTGTGTTGCTTTTGATTTTGTGGCTGAACCAGAAATGTGGGTTGGTTTGAACTGAAAGATGAAAAATTTCTTTTGCTAACATGAAAATGTAAGATTTTGGGTAACCCTAAACCCAAGTATTTTGGATTGTCTAAACTCCTTTAGGTTAAAGAGTAAGTGATTAAAGACAGTTTCCTAGTTTTAGAGAAGTGGGAATCTTAAGGGCTGTTCATTGAATTCAAATTAATTTCCGGCCTCCTGAATCCACGTTTTGCTGAACATAACATGGGACAAATTCACCTGCAGAGGGAAAGTGAGTTGTAGTCCCCCGCAGCTGCTCACTACACTAGCAGCTAGAATCTCTCCTGTATCATGGGGCTGTAATCACAACTGTTCAGCTCCCTTATTCAGTGCAGTGCTGTGCACACCCCTGAAATAGTTCTCCAGACCAGAAAACTTCCCAGCATCTCTAACAGGCAGATAAAACTGAAAGTCAGTCACAGTGAGAAACAGCTGTTTTTTTTTCTTTTTTTTTTTTTTCCAAAGAGCAGTGTGCATGTGGAAGGCAAGTGAAGGTGATTCCTTAATGAAAAAGCAGTAAAAGAGCTGAAGAGCACAGCTAAACAAAGGTCAAACTGTGTAGACTGAATGCAGACAGAGGCTAAACCTATTTGCAAGATGTACAGAGAACGTGGTATAAAATGAAGGTGGCCAACTGTCCTGGTTTGAGGTAAAACTGGACCAATTTTGTTCAGTAACTTTGCTTCTTAGCTGGGCCTCTTCTAACTACTGAAATTAACAGCATATTGTGCAGACAATGTTCGCTCTCTGAGTGATAAAACCAATGTTTACAGCTGATGCCCAGGCATGGTATGCGGAGAGGCTCTTGCTTATACTTATCGCTGTAACAGCCAAGGCCAAACAACTTTGTTGTTTGCCACGTTGGAGGGTCGGAAGCGGAAAAGCACAGTGGGGTCCCACCTGCAGGGAGGAGCGGACAGGACAGGTGACCCAAAACTGACCAACAGGGTATTCCATCCCATCTGCATCATGCATCACATATAAAAGCTGAGGGTCAGATCTCTGCTCTCTCTCTCTTTTTCCTCTCTTTTACGCTCTCTTGCTCTCTGCTCTTCTCTTTCACTCTCTTGCTCTCTTCACTTCAGTCGTCTGCCTTTGGTCCCAATCCTGAAGGCAGACCTGGAATCCGGTTCCTGTCCGTCGCTGAGTCCAGCCTGGGACTGCCCTAGTGCCAGCTGGTGTTGTGATTGTCATCTTGGGAGCTTGATACGGTATTGTATATATTTCATTTTTTCCTTGTATTTTATTATGAGTATCTCATTAAAGTAGTTTAGTTTCTTCTAAACTCTTACGTCTCTCTTTCCCTCCTCTGCCTCTCTTTTTGAAGAGGGGTAGAGGGGAGCATGTCTGTCCCACCTGGGGTCCCCCACGTCCCCAGTGGCCGATTTGGCCTAAACCACGACACCAACCCAAGGAATATTACCATGCATAGATAATACATATATATGTAGATAATATATGCAATCATATATTCTGAAAGCCTGTTGTTGGAACAAATTGCAAAGTGCAGAACGCGCACGGGAGTTCAAAAAGACATAGCTGGAGAACATAATACCAAGATCACCACAGAAACAGTGTTCGTTAGGGGCACTTTTGTTTCAAGCAACCCTTTAAGGGTCTACAATGCACTGGCAAGCAAATTCAAGAAAGTGAGTTTCCATATAGGTGCTGGAGCTAGGTACAGTGAAATTTTAAGCACGTGAATGTGGAAAGGATTGGTGCCCGCCTTATAAAAGCAAAAAACTAAGCTCCCTCAGATACACCTGCTGGGCACAAGATCAGCCCATGTGGGAAAGCCTGTGTTGGCATGTCTATATAAAGTTCGATACTATTCAGTAGTGCTTTGCTATGGAACAGAAAGTCTTGTAAGCCTGACTGGAAGCACTCTGCAAATGCAGTTTTACAAATGCACGTGCTGAGCAGTGTTTTTAAAGAATACAAGAGGCATTTCAAGGGAAAGGGGGATTAAGGAAGTTGTGAGAGATACTGATACGTGTCACTGCATCCCAACAGTGTGTATGATCCGTGCTGCGTCCCTGTTGTCCCTGAGACATGAAGCAAAAGGTGAAAATGTTAAAAACAAGTGTTGCTGTTTCAGTATAGTTATCGACCAAGTTATTAGCTTATGGTTCTTGTTTAAAGAAATTAATGCTATTTTGAACTGTTCTGTGTATACAGAAGGTCTAAATGAGGGCACCTTGACAACTCTTTACCCCAGTGTGGTTACATGAGGAAGGTACAGAGATGAGAAGACTTCCAAAAGAGGAAGTCATGTCTAGACTTCAAAATGCCAGTTCTCAGTTTTGTTTTAGGTGGTGATATCCTGTCTGGTATCTTTGAGCCGGTATGGAGGAGAAATAATTGACTGAGAGAAGGAAACAGTAACATAAGGAGACGCCATGTATCATTTCAGAGTAAAAGTTCCCAAACTTTTATACTGAAAGTTGTCACCAGCCCTCAAAATTTGTCACAGGCAGTGTGTATTTTATTGTTGGATAGTGTGTCGACTTAATACCACTGGCCAACAGTGATGGAAAGTGTTTTTTTGTGAAGGCGGTCTGCAAGGTCTTGGCTAACTTGCATGCTGTAGCCAACATGCCTTATTCATACATTTTATATTAAGGGTTAAATATTTTGGCTTCTTTCATGTTTTAGCTGTCTTGGGGGTTGGGATGGATGTTCTGCTTCCAAGCTTTTTTTGATAGGTGGCTTCATAAACATAAATACAGAACATTGGACCTAAGGAGTTCACTGTTTCCAGTAGTTCAAATTAAGGTCCCCCCAGTTTTGCATATTTTCTGTGTGTACTCTTCTACTGATGTTGAGAGGGGGGATCTCAAACTCAGTAGTTCCCTAAATGAGGAGGAAAACAATTATTTATGTTGTTTGTGGTTAACCTACAGAGCAGCATTCATGGTCTGTAAAACCTCTTCAGATAGTTGACTCAATAGAAACTTTTGAGAAACTATTTAAACGTGAAAGAGAAATTCCATGAGAAGATGAGATGAGACGGAGCTAAAATCATCAGGAGAGCGAGCTGGTGTGTACATGAAGATCCTCTTGTGATGCATTCATGGGAAGTAAGAAGGTAGAGGAGTGTGTGTTTAGGTGTTGAGGGAAAGAAGCCATTAAGTGGAACCAAAAATCTTCAGTACAGTTACTTTTTTCACTCACGTGACAGTGGTGGTCCATCCTTGGATGCAAATACTGGAAACTTCACTTGAGGTGCAAATAGTTGCATTTTGTATTCCTCAAATTCAAATACCTGAGAGTGTTTTTCCAGGCAGAAATGATAGTGTAACACTTAAAACTTCAAATGGATCCGTACAGCTATTGAGATAATATTTGTGATGTATAAAAATTGTTCTTGAAAACAGGACTTGATGCTGTCATGTATCTTCTGTCCCTTCCTATTTGCACACAGTCATTCACAAATAAAATCTGCCCCTTTACAGGGAATAACGTAAGTGAACAAGTGTTACAAAAGAAGTCAGACTTGGTTGGATTTCTTTTTTTTTCTTTTTTTTTTTTTTCCTTTGGACTGTTAATATGTTTTAGCATATTTTCATAGAGCAAATTTTAATTAAGTAATTTTACTTAACACTGACCTGGGGCTTTCCTAGTCTGAGAAGAGGAAGGCAATGCAGTTATTCTGAAAACTTAAATAGTCCTAGTAAAACTTAGCTATTTCTTCTATGCTGTCAAGTATTCAAATTTTCACCTCCATCCTTTTACTGATGGACAGGCATTGGTTTTTTAGTTAGTTAATTGTGTAAGCTTCTTTGTAGGGATTTTAATAATATCCCAAGCGTTCTTTTACTCCATTATGTTTTCATGATTATTTTCATCCATACTGTGATAGTTCTTCCAAGAAAACTGTTGGTGTTGCCTTTTCCTTTGCAGTTTCTCAGAGAAGATGGAGTGTTGCATTTTTTTGTTGTTGTTTTTACTTCTGGTATCACAGTGGAAAATAAAAGCAAGTCGCTTCCCCCCCCCCCAAGTGTGTGTGTGCCCACAAATAGACACACATGCACACTCTTTTCTCTCCCACATGTGCGCATGCATGCAAACACACACAAGGAGTTTGTTCTTGCCTTGTGCGCAGCCAAAAGGGGCTGAACGCGGCTGTCTTCAGCTCAGTGGAAATTGGCACCATCTCATCTCCAGTAAACAACAGCTTGACGTCAGCTCACGCAGCGGTGATAGCAGTATAACTTGAGAGATTTTTCAACTGGCCAAGCTGTTGAAAGGCTATCGCTGGGTTTGATAATCTCTGGCTGCACTTGAGAGGAATTGGTGCAAAGGTGGGGGAGAGGAATGGTTAGTTAATGACGGAAATAATAGAGCAATTCCTGATAACTTCATATGGGGTGCAGAGGTGATTTTTAAGCCTTACACCGAAGGGTATTTTGATTCCCACCTTGGCAGCTGCAGTCGCGCTCTCCAGTGTTATTCCAGGTTCTGAAATCCTGGCTGCTCTGTAGAATTCACATTCGTTCCGTGTTGGAAGTCGGAGAACAATTAAAGTGCCGTATAACAGTCAATCAAGCAGATGATGAAATTTGACTTCTCTATTGTGTTGAATTAAGCACTTTCATTATGGTTTTAATTCCTAATGTTTGCTTTATTCAGTGTAGATACAGTTCAAAGAACTGAGCCTGTCAATGCTAAGCTTTTTACTGGTTTCTGTATACTCGATTTCTGTTACTGGGATATAAGCATGTAAGTTGAGGCCCCAAATTGCAACCACAACACCCAGAAAAGGCTTACTTGAAAGATACTTGGTTATTCATCATTATCGAATTAGGCTGGAATAAAGGCACTGTTTTGTGGTGCTGATTTCAGGTCAAGCCTTTAGAAAAGTAGCTGTTTTCCTGCAATGCTACAAAAGTCTTGACTGCAAAGTTAGTGAAGCCTCCGTTGCGTTTCTGAAACAGAGCCACTGTGACTTAAATTTAATAACAGATGGTTCTCCTCATAACCCGACAGTTGAAAGAGACTTTTCTATTGTTCAGTACTACCACTGAAAACACATTTCCATTATGGACTTACAGTACTCATATGCCAAAACCAACAGTTAAAAATGAATGGTTTGCTCTGGTAACAGGACAAAACAAACATGAAAATCATTGTGTTGTGTGACAGAAAATCAGAATATTAAAGTGAAAAAAAGTTGATAAGCTTACCAGACTAACTATTTGATGGGCTATTCTTGAGTCAATGACACTTCCAAGGAAATATTTCAGAAATATGAAGAATAGTATATTGACTTCTGCTTTGTTTCTTGTACTGCTGCAAAGACAGCAAAAATTTCATATTCCATCTAGGTCCCATCACGAGGGATTTACAGAGTTTTGTGAAATCCTGCAAGGGAATGTGAATAACTGCCAATATTAACATTTTCTAATGTACAAATTCTTACATCTGCTTTTAAGGGTATATTCAGATTAGGTTAATCATAGAATTTGCCTTAGTAGGGAGGGACAAGAATGCAAGAGGGAAAGAAAAATTAAGACTTTTTCTAGGATGGTGTCTGCCCTGTTAGTAGCTTTTGAGCCTTTTGACCAAATGATGGAGATGCACAAGTCTCAAAAGATTCAAGACTTCTGCGAAAGTGGGCAAGAAAGTGAGGGTCTGTCAATGAATTAATTGAGATCAAAAGCAAGTGTGGGACAGATCTGTGCATCTTAAGAGAATGATACAATTGCTGATCTTGCAGAGGGGAAGGAAAGGGTGAACGGCAGCTCTTTCAAAACCAGGAAAGTCCTGACTCGCTGCTAGTCTGACTGTCCTTGGAGACTCGTGTGGCTGCTTGACATGCTGCTCCCCAGAGGGGCTGGCATGCGGCAGGGCCTGACCGTTCTTGATTTATGAGAAAAGCCCAGAACTGTTTTAGAAGGGACCAGGAACCAAGCCGTCAGAAAGCTTATGCTTGGTAGCTTGCAGTATCACAAGGGTTGACAGCTCAGGTAAGGAAACTTGCTCAAGAGGAACTGGCTGGAGCAAAACTTTCTCAATTCTCAGGCTAAATAGCCAGGCTGGATGTAGATGAGCTGATGACTGGCTGTGGGCAGAATCTGGGCTCTGCTGCAGCGCAGGAGATGGTGTGAGGTGGGTGGTGAGGCCCCTGGAGCCTCTTCAATGTGGCGACGTGACCTTTCCCCAGCTGCAGACTTCTTACACTTCAGGGCCTGTGGGCAACTCCAGCATCACAACTTTGGCCCCATGCAAATGTGAACTTACCAGAGTGTAGGAGAAAGGCAGGGCTCTTCAGTTGTCCTTCCCAGGCAGGGATGACACAGGCTGGGCAGTGTTACCTCCATATAAAGTTTGGAGCAGCTCTGTTTATTATCTCTTTCCTTCTCTGTGGTCCAGTGAACAGCTGATAGACTGTCACTGTCTTCTCTACAGCCTGCCTCCTTTTCTGGGGTCTGGCTTGTGCCGGGGGAGGGTGAAATTGTGACTCAGGACTGCGAAACTCTTACAGCAGACTTAGCTGAGCAGTGTTCTCGTCCTAGGTCATCTCAGCAGTACTGTGTGTTATGTGGGGCTTGTCCCAGCCCCCAGCAGAACTTCCCCTTCCAAAACCCATACCAGTAACTAGCAAAGGCAGTTAATCTTTCAGCTGCAGCCTCGCTGAAGATCTGTTATGCCATGAGTGGGAGGAGACGTGCAGTAGGAAAGTTCCTTTATGTTCCCTTTTTTTTTTTTTTTCCTGCCTTCCTTTACTGTCTCTCTTCTTGTCCAACCAGCCTCCTGCTGCTCAAAGTAGGGAGATGAGCTGGTGGGAAAGGCTTCTACACTTTACCTCTACATCCAAGTGGGTAACATTTGCATTTGCTGCCAATGGTGAGAGTTAGCCAGAACTGCTCATGCTAGCCTTGACCTAAACCAGTCAGAGACATGTTGTAGCATGTTTCCTCTTGCTGGGAACCTGCAGAATGGCCTTTTGGATAGCCAGCCCTGCTTGGCTCTTTTCTTCGTGTAATAAAGCTTACTGGATGGCTGTTGAGGTTATGGTTCACTTTGTATTGAGTGAAGCGTTAAATTTAGCTTTAATGTGGCTGGGGATCCAATAATATGGAATTTTAACCAGTTGCAAAAAAAAATCTTGAATTTGCTTTTGGTTTTATGGAATTAGTCCTAAAAAGGCTCCCAAATAGGCTTGTCAAGGTGTAATTTTGGTATGATTTTGTCACGCATCTTACAAGGAATTACACTTCCTCAAAGGTTCAGCAAAATTTTGTGGCCAGCCCCTTCAAAGTAATGTTGCAAGGCTTCTAAAGATATGGTGCTGGGTACTTCTCTTTGCTCTCTGTTTATTTTTTGATTCTTGCAGGCTGATATTTTCAAGATTTCTGTGCAGCATAAGGGGCTAAAAAACAAAAGAAAAAGAGTGAAGATGAAGATCTTATTTAATCACTTCTCAGTCCTTGGCAGCACTGCATGCTCCTGTCTTTGCCCCTTCTGTGCTCCTATATTGTTTCCAACTTTTCTGAATAGCAAAGAATCATTATAAGGATGGCCTCTCCCCATACCTGATTGCAATGTGAGGTGGGAGAAGACTGCACAGACAGCTTTGAGGAAGTCTGAGGGAGGGAGGATTCTTGCCAGCATTTACAACTGGAACTTTTCTGGTTTGTAAGGCAAGAGCTGCTCCCTGACCTGTTCTGTGTCCGCTACAGCATGCACATCAGCGAGTTTAATGAGGTGGAGGACAGCCCCCAGTAGATGTTGGGAATTTGGGGTTTTCTTGTTGAAGATACTCCTGCAAAGGAAAGGAGCAGAATAACTCTACAACTCGCATCAGCTCCATCTAAACTCAAAAACCCAAGAACAATTCCCAGGTTTGGTTTCACACCTTGGCCAGATCCTCACAGCTTATTCCCATAAAGTCTGGGTTTCCAACTGAAGGAGACCAGCAAGAGCAAAAAGGAAGGGAGCCACAGTGATCCTGCTTCATAGCTTAGAGATAGCCACCATGGTCTGCTTCTTCCTTTGTGTTTTTTCTCTTTAAATATTATTCAGTTGAGTTTTTTTCCCTGTCAATGGGCACAGGGTCCCATGGAGCATATGGTGCCTTTGCATTCCCCCCCTTGCTCACGTTTCACTGAAGAGAACATCAGTCCCACCCAGAGGGATCCCAAAGTTCCCCACAGCCTTTTTCTCAGACTGGAAAGGTTCTACTTCTTGTTTGGCCTTTTTGAGGGTAGTATCAAGCACACAAAACTTACTGATTTCTTCTTGTTGGCAGTGCTGTGAAAGCCCAACAGATAGGAAGAAATCAAGTAAACCAGAGCAGAGGGTGGGGTAAACTGGTGAGCAGGAGGAATCAGACTTTTATGGATCAACACAGAGTAAAACTGGAGTTTGTGTGCTATTTGGACCATCGGGTAAAGTGCACAGCCCTCTGTTCAGCTCCATGGTACTGCTGCTCCCTGTCATAGCTCCCCAGTTTTACCTGTGCAAATGCCTTGTGGATTTCTTTTTTCACTGTGAATAAAACAGTATGGTTTTTTAAAATAAACAAACAAAACAAAAAAAACAACCAACCCAAAAAAGGTCTTGCAACTGAAGTGCCTGTACCACTAAAACCTCAATTTTCTCATTACTGCAATAATGTGTTGAATTAAAATGGCTGAAGACCTTCTTGAATTACCATACTGATTTTATTTTTCTTTTTGGTAGCAATAATAGTCAAGCAATGGCATGCTGACAAAGTTCTGAATGAGTAGCGGTCCTGAGGGATGCCATCCTGCTCCCTCCCCTCAGCCCCATCTCCCAATTCTTGACGAAGAAAACAAGTTGCTACCTCTTAAAGAATTTTCTTGTCCTTTCTGTTGGTGACAGGCGTTAAGTGTTAGTAACATCTGCTGGCCCAAGCTTGCTTCCTCTTGTGGCGCTGGTCTCGGGCAGGGCTGTGTGGAGGAGCCAGGAGCCATGGGCACCCTGTGCCAAGTACCCAGTGTGTACTTCGGCAGTACTTCTGTACTTCGGCAGAGCTGCAGCTGCGATAGCAGCAGCACAGGCTTGGCGCGATGAGCAGGGCTCTGCTTATCTCGGGGTAGTTTCTTGGGCCCGAACTCTCACAAGCTGCAGGTTTTTTTTTTTTTTTTTTTTTTAATAATGAATGTTATTTTAAGCAAAATAGCCAAGGGGAATAAACAGATCAACATGTGAATCTGAAAACATTTTCTATTAGCTTTGACTTAGAAAGTTACTATAAATGACAGAGATTACAGAACGCTTTTCTTTCACAATCCGTTCTCTAACTTGTTTCTGCCTTTCAACATCATTTTGTGAGTCACTAGTTTTTCTTTTTTTCTTTGCTTTGTCAGGTTTCCTTGACAGTGGCAGTATTTTGCAGAGCAACTGGGAGGGAAAGTGTATCCCTGTATATTTTAACAGGGACATGGCATCTGTAAAGTCACAAGAAAATGTAAAGACAGATGCAGACCCTGCTTTATTTATTTTGTAGTTGTTTGCTGCAGAGTTGGCTAGGTTTCCCTTTCGATGGAAGGGAAAAAAAGTATTTTGGTTTGTTTTGCTTTTTTAAAGTAAGACACAGGTTTCTCTGCTGCCTCTTAAGACTGGTTGGTTGTTTACTTTTATTTTTTTTTCACCAAATTTAAAAAAAACCCAACAACCAACACATAAAGGAATATGTGGAGATTTGGTCTATTTCATGTCACACGTGAGGTCAATGGAAAAAAAATGATGTACATCTAAGAGTAAAATTTATCTCAGACTTGTCTCCTAACAAGTTGATCTTACCGCTTGCTCTTAGGTTGTACGTTACCTGTGATATACAGAGGAAAAATAGGCAGTAATGCAATGCTTCAGATCCATTTTTTGGGGGGGAGGGAGTGGGGAGTTCCTGAGTTTATTTTATATGCGATTTCCTTATGTGAGAAGTTTTAAAGACTCTTGTAATGAATTATCTGGAGATTTTCCTCTAATGACATCAAGAGGCAGCCTGCAGTTGTACTCTCCTGTACTTCACTCAAATCAGCCTTATACAATAATCCAGTTGTTTCTTCCTTCGAAGTACACAGCGAGTGTGTGCAGCAATGATCCTGGTGTCTGCAGGCAGCTGCAACAGAAAAGGACTTTTGGGGTTTGCTTTTGCTTTCTCTTCCCCTTCCCTCCATTTTCATACATCGTTTTTAGAAGGCCTGAGTTTCTCATGGACTACTTACTGCAAGATCAGTGGAAAGTGAAACTGTGTTTTGGGGCTTGTTTTGTTAATTCTTTTGGTTTTCATATAGCGCTCTATCAAAGGCACTGTTCTTAACATTAAACACAACCTAGTGGACTGAGAAATTAAAAATGTCAGTCGATAAAAATGAAAATCTGAAATTTATCTGTAGGAAATATTAATGACAGAGAAGCTGTGTNTGAAAGTGAAAAGAATAAAAATCAAGTTGATAATACAGTTTCTCTTCAAATGCTTCCTCTAAATGTTTAATACTGTGTCCCTGAGGAAGTCCCATTATTAAAGCTGCATGACTATGAAATCGCCTTAACTCTGAGGGGTAGATATTTGAGAGTTCTGGGGATTTTCCTCATCGGACTCTTACAACTTCCTTTCCTTGCAATAATTACAAAGTTCTCTGCAAATCATGTCCCTCAGAGTTTGTATTATCTCCAATCAAGTCAAATTGACAGGGGTGTCAGGAATTACCATGTGTACTCTAGGTTTATAAACCCAATCGTGTTACTAACCAATCCTAAAGGTTCCCATAAACTTTTTCAAAAGGGTTTTAGAGGTTCTTCACAAATAAATGCCGAGGAAGCATTTCTATGCCTTTCAGACACCCTTTTCCCCATGCTGCATTAATAACGCTAACAAAACTTAACTCAGCAGTGCATACTTCTATTAGATTTACTTACAGCAGATCCTAACGCACTTTGCAAACAATATATACTTGAACATGGGAACTGTTCCTCTCTCCTCTGACACAGCCTGGCGTGGGGTGGAACGCAGCAGCTGTTTGACAGCACGTGCAGCATTGGGACGAGAAGTAGGAGAACTCCACTGCGTCCTGTAGAAACTATGAAGAATTTAAGGTAACCCAAAATGGAAGCTGATCAGGACATGTAGGTTTAACAGTTGGCTGGTTGAGAAGTTTCATTTCTCTGCAAATTGCATACTGTTGGTTTGTTGGGGTTTTTTTCTTCTTTTTTTTCCCCGAGTTATGAAAACCTGCTTGTTCTTTGGTTCAACTTACTCCAGGTTTGGTTATGGGGCAGTTACTGACCCAAGGCATGGGGTATGCAAGACGATGTAGAAGGTGCTCTGCCTTACCCCCTCCTGTGGTATCTGCTTTGAAAGTGGAGTTATCTGTCTTGCATAAGGGCATCTTATGCCTCCTTCGATATCTGCACAGAGAGTCATTAGATACCATGCTGCAGATACGCAGCTGGGTGACTGTATAGCAGCTTCCCTGGGGGCAGGCAGTCCATGAGAGAGAAGAGCAGCACTGCTACATCACTACCAATTCTAGTATCTGCAGCACTTGGATCTTTCGCTGCGGGCCTCTCCTTTCCGTATTGACCCAACCTGACCCTGCTCGCCTTGCAGGAACTGCCTAGATCACAGCTAAAGGTGGTATGGCTGTAGGCATGAAAGTGTAAGGTCTGACACTGATTGTATCAACGAGCAGGAAGCCTTATGCTGCTCTATGTTGTTCTTAATGAATGCCGAAGCCAAAACATTCATGCATTTCTCTTTTCATCTGTTATCAGTAGAGCATATTTAACAGTTGTTTGCAAACTGCATGCTGAGAAAAAAAAAAAGAAGGCCAAAAGCCCTTAATTAAACCGTTTCCAAAGTGTTGTTCTTATTCAGGATGGGCATGAACATGGGCATAATACCCTCATGGTTTTCTGATGGGATCATTCAGCCTTCAATTGAAGTGACCTCATTCTGGAGGGATGCAAGGAGCTCAGGCTCTGATTTTTTTCTTGCCATGGTCAGTCGTGATTTTTATACTGTTAGCAAGGTGGGTGATGTACCAAAAAGCTTGCAGGGACAAAAATGACCTATGAATTCACCCAAGGGAGGCTATGTGTGTGGAGGTTCTAAGGAGAAGAGGATGTCTTTGGATTTGCTTATTTCAGCTTAGGCTTTGGTGTGCAGTTTTAGTCTGGTCCCTTGAGCTGCCACTCTCTAACAATGAGTTCACATTTCAGCTTGTTTTCAGTTGATTTGATTTTGCATAATGGGTCCATTTTTTTCCTTAGTTATGATCAGACAGTGTTGATGGGTTTAGTAGGGCTGGTTTTGGGGTATAATGTGGTCCTGTGTGTTTAGGTATACCTGAGCACAGAAATATTTTTACTGTCATGTTTTCCTGCTTGAAGTACCTGCTCTTCTTAAAGTATTGGTTTTGTTTGGCTGTATATACCAAAACCACTTTCTCTTCTGTTTTCCTCTTTCTGTTCCAGAAACTGACTGGTCAAAGATGTGTTTGACTTCAGGTTTTCTTTTTCATAAATCTTCCATCACCTTAACATTTCCTGGGGTGAATTGGGCAAATTTCAGCAGTGATTTAAATGGTTGAAGCTAAGCATAAATGTCACAAAATCCAGTATCTGTGGATGATTTCAAAACTAAAGCAAGCAAAACTGAGCAGCTTTGTTTTCAGATCTGAAGACAACTCAAATTGCAAAGCAAAGCAAAAAGAAAGTCAGGTACTTCTAATCCTGCTGAAGTTTGTGCAGCTTTTGAAGCCACCA
This sequence comes from Ibidorhyncha struthersii, assembly GCA_013398815.1. Classification (NCBI taxonomy): domain Eukaryota; kingdom Metazoa; phylum Chordata; class Aves; order Charadriiformes; family Charadriidae; genus Ibidorhyncha; species Ibidorhyncha struthersii. Next base: position 28,951 of record VZSZ01010612.1, read on the forward strand.
GCCATTAAAACATGCTAATTACTCCAAGGAGATGGTAATGTTTCTGGAAGTCAGCTGAACAGTTGGTATGAAAAGGGCCCTGGAAAGTCAGCTGCTACTGACTGTAATGGAGTCAGTTTCACCTGCCGACCCTTTTTTAAGAGTTTAGACACGGTGTGTAAAGGGGGTAGAAGATATTTTCCTTCACATAACTGGAGGTTCAGGTGTGTGACTATAAGAGTTGCCACTGCCCAGAGGCAGAGACTTGGAGTAATTAAGCAGGAGCACAGACACCTAAAGAGAGAGAGAATTACCAATAACTAGACATGCGAAATTAAACCAAACTGGTGATTCTAGTTTCAGGTAGTGCCTGTACTGGTTTCACACGGCAGAGACAGTATACACAGGGAGTGTTAGGTTATAGTGCCAGCAATAGCTTTCCAAGTACCACTCAGACAGCCACAACTGATTGATTTTGTGCCTCTAATTTTGACTTCTTTTGATCAGTGGGAAAAACAGATTCCTTTAGGCCAAGGGACCAAACCCCACTATCTTGCAGTTGCGAGTAAAGCCTGGTTCTCTCCAAACTGCATTGTGAGTTGTTGTATCATGTGTGACTCATGGCCTAATTAAACAGTCTCAAAAAGAATACAATCCCAGTGTTAGCTGCATTTTTACTAAGCATATCCAAGTATTTTTTTCTGGCTCTTACAAAGTCAGATACATGGTGTTAAATCATCTGCCTGCCTGCCATTGGATGGCAAAGCCATAAGCAGTATCTGTCATGAGTGTGCAGGATGGGGCTGTTCTGTGAGCACACTGGATGGCTGCCTAGGATGGCTGGTTTGGAAGGGGAAATTTCTAGGGTTTATCAACAGGTACCCGCACTTAAGTGTTTAACTGGGCCCTCATTTCTTAGATGTGCATGTCTGCGTGAGCGTATGAGGAAAAAACAGCTATGGAAAGTAAAGCTTCCAATTCTCTGTGCAAGTATAATGGAGGAAGGAAGCAGCAAAATGTATTTTGCTTAGCAGAATAATGTGAGGAGGCTCAGCCCTGTGCTTTCAGTGAATAACTACTTGGTAGGGGAATGAAGTAATGAAAAACGTTCAATTTTGGGGGATACTGTGCTGTAATACAACATTTTGGCATACTGAGTAGGGTGCTCCAAGGGATGCATAGTCTTAGTGTCTTTGTTTTTTAAGTATGGTCCTTGGTGAAAAGCCAGCCCTGCTATAGGTAAAATATCCATCTGTGGTCCTCCTGCTTGTAACCTGGTTGAGCTCGTAGATCTGTGAACATGTAGCTTTGAGTCTCTGCCTGCAGCACAGAGCTGCTATGTATCTTGCGCTCCTGTTCATTCATGTTGGTGCCAACAGAAGTATCTTTCCAAGCTGAGATGCTCTTAAATGAAACACCTAATTTTTGTTTGGTACCTAATGTTTTACAACTACAAACTGTTGCGCAAGTATCGATGACTTCAGAGACTCTCATCCCTTTGAATTACTCTCTTTTTGGTTGCGTTTGCTTTTAACTCTTGCTGATGTTATACGTATTTCCATCTTTTCTCTGCTGCCCCAAATTTGTCATGATTATGCTATGCTCATACCTTTCTTGGCTTTCAAAACTGGCTTGTGTTGGTTTTTCATTTGGTTTCTTTAGGGGGAATTTTTTTTTGGTTAATACTTAACCTACCCAATAGCATAGGTGCTTTGCAGAATATCTTTTTAAAGATCCCCCCCAAACAGGTGTCTTCCAGTGGACTGGGATACAGGGGAGGAAAGCAGAGGGGTGTGCAGGATGGGAGGGCAGCTCAGGAGACCCAAGTTGAGTGCCCAGCCCTTAAACATTCCCTCTGCTATATTGCATTTGCTATTCCTTTTGCTCTGTTTAAATCACGATGACTATATTTTCTTTTCCCATCCCTCTGACATATCTATTTAGCTTCCACGATGCATGGCACAGAATTGTGTGTCCAGCCATGGATGTGTGTGCAGAGCAGGACCCCAGTGAATCTCCCAACTCGGGGAGAGGACAGCAATGACAGCGTTACCATCCTGCAGCTGCCGTGATTATATTCCCATCTTGGGAGCTCCTGTATTTGAGGTTGCTTGTCTCTAGGTAACTCCTCAGTGTAGGAACGAGAAAACCACACTCCTCTGCAAGTTGCTGCAGCACATATAACCAGTAGCATCCTGCCACATCCAGTCCTCTCCTTCCCCAAGGTTCCATGATCGCTCCCGCCCGTATTATACACACGGTCTCGAGGAGGTGGAGTGCTGGTTAACTGGGAGCCCCACAGTCTGTTAACTAGACCCACCGGGGTCACCCCTTTTCCAGTGAGGTTTAGGGGGTTTGCTGGCCTGTCTGCAGGTGTTAAAAGGCTTTGCCACTTCACTGCTGTCTTGACAGATTTCGCCCTGAAAGCATGTAGCACTGCAGCTGCATCTGGCTCGGGGTGGCATTGCCTAATTTGCGTGCTGCTGTGAAGACTCCTGGCTTTTGCCATCTCTGGGAAAACTACCTCAGTAATAGTAATCTGCTGTATCTGACTTAAGGCTGCAGGATGCTTTCTTTTTTTTTCTTCCTGCTGCATCCTTCTTACCTTTATTCAGTAACTAAAGAGTAGGTGCTTTCTGTAGCCGGTGCTTCCCCCCCACCCCCGGTTCCCTTGCTATCAAGCGCACATCACATGATAGCAGGCCTCACCCAGACCCAAGCGGCTGCCTATCACAGCGTGTCGTCAGCTGGCACTATTCCCAATTCTCCAGAGCTGGCAACTGTCCTCTTTTCTTTGAGCTCCGATAACGGGAACAGATTAGCGGTGGGAGCAGCCGGAGCACTGCTTTATGGGCCTTTACTCCTGTATACCTCCGCTTTTCCACAAATCTTGCCAAGTGAGTTTCCTGATCGTGGGCTATGTCATTTGCTGTGCTCCCCTTCCCTGCCCCCACCCATTTCCTGACATCACTTTTATTTTAAATCCTTCTGTAGCAATGGTCCAGTTCTGCTGGAGCACTCCACCCAGGACTTCCGAACGCAGTAAATCTTGCGGATCAGGGAACTCATACAGTGTATGGAGCTAGAAAAACTACAAAGCTGCTTTGAGCTTAGGAATGAAATCCTAATAAAATGATTAAGAATATTGAACTCACGTTTTCTTTTTTTTTCTTTTTCTTCCCATACAGTGTAAACTTTGTTTTGTGAGGCTGCTCTACCCTAAGTAGAAACAAACACACAAAAATCTTAGTTTGTCTCTACTGCAATCTCCTGCAGCAATTTTTAAATGATCTGGCGCAAAGGAATAAATCAAATACATTCTTACTTCAAGTGATCCACTCGTGGTGCTCTTTTAGGGAGATTTAGTTGTGGAAGCTCCATCCCTGGAGGTGTTCAAGGCCAGGCTGGATGGGGCTTTGAGAAATCTGGTCTAGTGGGAGGTATCCCTGCCCATGACAGGGGGGTGGAACTAGATGGTCTTTAAGGTCCCTTCCAACCTAAACCATTCTGTGATTCTAGAGTAACATCATCATCTTGGGAAATACTGTGGGCAGTGTTTACTTTGCCAGTTGATACACCATCTGGCCTTAGAGGTTGGTCATTCTGTGGCTGAAACTGTCCAAAGCAAAGGTTTGCAGTGCTGGTGATTATGATAATCTCTTGGCTATCTTACTGCCATATACTATGCTAAATGAGGGGGGGTTTATTCATAAGGAAAAAGCTGGAGCTCCCACTGGCATTATGACCAGCTACTTTTCTGCTGGAGGTCCCTAAGATCCAGGATTTCCTTACTTTCCTGGCATTTGGGCTTGTCCATTGTGCCTGCTAATTCAAATCATAAAAGTAGACACAGACTGGGTTTTGTTCTTTGCTTTTCTGGTAAGCATGGACACTGGGAGTAAAAGGACATATCAAATTTTGAGTATTGTTTTTCCCCGTGTAAAGTCAAAGTCTTTCAGTTGCATAACTCAGAGAGGGATCCAGATGGATTTGAGTCAGATGTGTTTATAACTGGTCCCAGCATGCTCCTGTTCTTTAAAAAACTAATTTATTTAAACAGTGGACAATTGATGGAATTCATAGCCCAGTACTATGTGCTACAGAATTAATAAGCGGTGTTCTCTAGGACACCTGCAATTTCCTGCCCTGGAACACCGCTTGGGATCAAAGTGCCCTTCTGCCATATTGCCCATGAGCTATGGATGGTGACCAGACGCTCCTGCAGCCCGGGGCATGTTTGCTGCTCTTTCACAGGGAGGAGAGGAAAGCTGAGTGGGGTAACTTGTGTGTGAAATGCCCTCAGGTCCTTTCTTCCAGATCAGTTGTCTGATGCAGACATAGCCACCCCTTCTGCCTACCTCTGCCTCCTTGCCTTTAGCCACAGCTGAATTTTTGCTCTCTTTGTATCAGTCTAAAGATACCTGCTGTCATAGCACAGTGTCAAAGCCCTGGAGAGAAACACTGCCTGGTGGAAAAGATGTCTTGTGTGGATTTAACTGGCTTTGACGAATACTGCAGAAGGAGTGGTGCTTGCTGGTGACAGTTTTTAGGGCAGCCTAAAACTAGGTTCTTCTGGATGCTCCACGATCATGATCAGGCAAATGCTCCTTTTCATTTTTGTCTTCCAGAGGCTTTTGCACCTTTTTTTTTTTTTTTTTTGTTTAAATCAGCTGTGATTATCTCCCACACACTGGGTTGAATTGTAGCATGGCACTTGATCTGAATTATTTCTGTTATATCCTGTGGCAGAGCGTAGTGGTCCATTGTGAGCAGAGCATGTTTGCATGATACCCTTGATACCCTCATCTTCCACGCTTTATTGTGGCTCTCGGGTTACTTCCAGGGGAAATTCCAGGGACTGGTTGTTGCGGGGTGCAATGTCACGAAGGCACTAGGACCAGTCTGTGTCCACAGTGGTCAATTCCTGTGTGTCCTCCCCAGAAGGGACACACAGTGGGGATTTTTCTGCTGTGGATGCTAACTACACTTGTGAATTATACTGATGTGGGAGGAGCCCTGAGCTTTCTGGAGAACAGGGTTAGGATTCAAAATGTTGACCAAGTGGAGAAATCACCTGGAAAAAATAAGAGGCAATTCGGAAAAGGATGAGCACAAACTTGTAAACTTAGGTGAGAATAACAGACTGCCCAGATACAAAATGGGAGATGGCGGGCTGAGCAGCAGCTCTGCAGAAAGGGGCTGGAGTTGATGGTGGATTCCAGGCTGACCATGAGTCACCAGGCTCCTACAGTTGTGAGAAAGGCAAGCTGGGGTTTATAAGCAAGAGGGTACAGCCATCCTTCCGCTCAGCTCAGCTTGGTGAGGTCTCAGCTGGAGTCTTGAACCAGTTTTCTGCTCACAGCCTTCAAAACCAGCAGAACAATTCAGAAGTGGGCCAAAAAAAAAGAAAAAGAAAAAAACCCGAGGAAATTAGCATGAATGGGTGATTTAGCAGACATGACCTGTGAGGAGAAAATGAAGGTATTGGGATTGTTCAGTCTGTGGAAGAAAAAAATGAGGGCAAACTGATGGACATGATGGCACCTGTAAAATGTAGGAGGGAATAAACTGTTTAGGACGTACCTTGGGAAGAGGACTGTACACTTGTGTCTTGTGGGAGCTTTGTGCAGAGCAGTCCCAGTGACAGGCTGTCGCCAGAAATCCACAGGAGCATCTTTCTCTTTTTAGCAAATGTATTTATCTGAGTCCGTGTTTCTGTGGTGACATCCCTTCTTCTCTCCCATGTTGTGGTGGCCAGCCTGAGGTAAGCACGGTGCAAAGGGAGCCTGTGCTTCCCGTTGCAGGAGAGCTGTGTCTCCTCCTGCAAGCCGAGGAGAGGAGCCCAGCTGCAGAGCCGACCTGCACTTCCGATCAATACATGTAACGGCAAAGCTCGCCCCGTGCTGAGAAGGCAGCGGATTAGTATCCAGGTGTGGCTCCACAAACGCTTGGTCAGAGGGATGCTCTGACATCGGGCAGTGAGATTTCTGCCTCCTAGTGCGGGGAAGTTGAACGTTTGCATTTGGCTTGCACAAGGTAGCCAGTAGTTTTTCTCCAGGAGTCTGAAGCCAGGGGAGGTGACCAGGGTGAAAGCAAGGATGCTGCTTTAGACTTGCTGCAGGACTTGGTGGTGAGAGCCCACAGACAGAAGCTCTCAGGGTATGGCAGATGTGCCCTGACAGCCGGCCCTTTAGCACCAGCAGTGGAAAGATAGTGGTCTCGTTGTTGCGAGGGGGTTGTTCCCATCTTTTAGGGACATTTTTTGTCTTGGGGACGGGCTTGCTCTCCTCCATGTGGCAGCTACTGCAGCAAAGCAATATTAGGAAGTAACATTTTAGCTGTCTTCCACGTGATTAGTCCTTCTTGAGGGAGGGGGAAGGGCCTCACACTCTCTATTAATCATTTCTTCTTCCCTCCTCCCATCTGCTCAGTGATTCTCTCGCGCTTGCATACACCACTAATATTTGATCACTTTATTTGTTGCTCTCTCTCCCTCTCTCTTTCTCCTTGTTGGTTCTTTCTTGAGTCTCTCTGCCCTCCTTGCTCCCAGCTTCTTGCAGAGCTGCTACCCAATGACCTGATTCTCTCCCCTAGCTCCCTTAAATAAACAGGAAAAAAAAAAGAAGGAAAAAAGGAAAAAGTACTCCAAAGTGTCCAGTGCCTCATCCTCCTCTCACTGGACCTTGTGCCTTTTCCTAGTGGTCAGCACCTTCAGCCAAAGTTGTGGAGCATGTGTGGGCAGTGCCTGCTTCCTTCTCCTCCTCTTCTTGCCCTCCCCAGAGGCAGCAAGCCTGGCTCCTCCTCCACCTCCTTCTCTTCCAGCTGCTTTCACTAGCTTCCTAGCTCTTCTTGGCAATGAGGATCCCGGACATCTGTAGAAGCAGCTGGAAGCAAGATGGAGAGCCAATATCCTGCAGCTCACCAGATCTCTACAAACCTCAGCTCGGGAACCAACTGCTTAATTCACTGTGTTTTTGTACTATTTAGTTTGCGATGCATACTGCTAGTTTCTCACCATCCGGACAAAGCTATGGCTTTATTGATATATGTCATCTCATAGCTGCAGTGTGGTGTTCTAGAAATCTTGTAGCCAGTCTGTAAAAATGACTGCTCTTACGCTATACTGGAAGAAGGCAAAGTTAAGCTTCGTTTCCACCTGGATCTTCAACATTACCTGCTAGTATCATCATTTGGTTCTAAGGACAGGATTTAATGCTACTTTAACTAAAATTTCACCTCTGTCAAACAACGAGGGGTACCACAAATTCATATTCCTGACAAAGCACCAAAAGTCTTTTTGCTTGTTCCCCTTTGCTTTCCTACCTGATTTATATCAAAACCTTCTTGCAAAGATGACTCTGGTCATGTTCTGAAAGGTGACAGGGTTCTCTTTCCCTGTAAAAGTTGGGAGCCAGTGTTAAACTGAGCTCGGCAGGGCTGACCCTCCTACAAAAAAGGAGGAAAAGAGGTGCAGGATTCCTGCTGCTGTTCCCGCAGGGGTGGGGGAAGCTGGCGGGTGTCGGGAATTACGGCACTCTGCAGCAGGGCTTTTGGGGATGGGCCTCCAAAGGGATTGCCTGCGAGTTGTGTTGTCGCGAAAAGCCTCACAGCGTGTTACGTGATGCAAGCTACTTGGCAAATGCTGTAATTGTGTCACTGAAATGGCTGAGCCACAATGCTCAGGGAGAAGATTTTGCCTTGTGAGCCTGTGGATGGGATTTATACCCTTCCCTGGTGCACGAGGGCAGGCTGGGAATGCCGGTTGTGCTGCAAACTGCCGCCAGTGCTGCGTTTGTGTGGGGGGGACTTGAAACTTGCCGGTTGTGTGGCTGAGAGCATGTAACAAGGCACAGAACTAGAGAAATGCTTTAAAAATATTGTTCAAAGGACTTGGAAGATGAGGCTGACGGTTAGGGACAAGGTTTTTATAAAGCCTTCAGCCCAGCGTCCTGTTTTACTCTTGCAACGAACTGCAGTTATGCAGAAAACGGCTATTGGCATTTTTAATGTCTCATTCCCTCAGCAGCTAGCGGTAGCTGTTTGCTTTCAATCGTCATTATTTGCACCCACAGCAGTTGGAGCTGAGAGAGACAAAGTAAAGGGAATGGCTTTAGAAATCAAGACTTGGGGCCTGATTCGGGTTCAGGCTTCAAAGCACCAGCTCTGGCAGGGTTGAGCTGTGCTTTGTAGCACGGGCGTAGGTATGTATGTGTGGGTACACAGAGCCTACATGTGTTGTTCCCGTCAGGTGTTTAAAGTCCAGTGTAAAGCAAATACCATTTGCAAGTAGCCCCGAAATGTCGTCTTCCCCCCCCCCCNGTGCCGCCCCCCCCCCCCCCCCCGTCTCTAAACCTTTGCTGCGAAACAGAGCTCTCATATTTTCCATTCCTAATTCAAGAGCTGGAGGGATCCCTAAAGCCAGGTATCAAATTACAAGAGAAAGAGTGAAGACATTTGGTTGCAGCTTCATCGGCTGACACAGTACACCCAAGGAACCATTTTCATCAGCCACCAAGTCAATGTTAAAAACTATGTAAGGGAAATCATCTTTTCTCTAAGTTTGTCCTTGGGAAGGACAGTGACTGCAAGGAAAGTTCCCACCAATAGAGGTGTGTGAGGAGTGGGAAGAGGAGGAAGGAAAAACCCTGTAATGTTCAAAAAAGCATCTCATCTTTACTACAGGAAATGTTGTTCCTACTCATCTGAGCTACTAAAAAAAAAACCCAAAACCAAACAAAAGTCAAGTTTCAACAATAACAATTTTCAAATGAAATCCTTTGAATGGATAATGTGTGTAGCTTAAAATGAAAATGTGACTCAGCCAGGAATTGTTACTATTACTGGTACTGTTTTAGCTTTTAAACCAAGTCTACTTCAGATATTTGGCATGCCCTTGGTTGTGACAGGAGGCTGATTAGAGGTGGTGGTGAAATATCCTTTATGGGCTAATTCAAACTTGGATCTTTTCTGCTGAAATTGAGAATTGAGACTCTCTTTAAGTTAGACATGAACTTGAGCGAAGATTTCAATGTGTAAAAGAAAGCCAAACCCCTGTATTCTGTTTTTTTTTCCCCTTCTCAATACCTTTTTTCCACCTCCTTGCTTCTTCTCTTGTTGGTGTTTTCCAGACCATGGTTTTTCCTCCGACAGAGCCTATTCTCTTCTGTGCTTGGATACTTCCTTCAAACCTTCAGCTTCTTGTCTTTGATTCTTAAACTGGCGTATGTTTGGCTGTTTCCTCAGTAGTTTGTCCCACCAAAACCCAGAGCCTCCTCACCCTCTTTTCCTTTCCTATGTATTCTCTTGGTCTTTCCCCTGCATGCTGGTTTTCTTTTCCCCAATGTCTGTGTGTTACTCCTTTTTGTTCCTCTGTTGCAGTTGTCTGGGTGGAAGAGATCTGAAGCCAGCTCCTCTACTGTTTCCCCACCATGCCTTTCCTCCGGTAGAGCTGATGGGAAATGCCGTATTTCCCCCTTCCCTCCTCCCACTGTCCCCTTCCTCTCCTGCTTCTCTTTCTTGTATAGCTCAGGGAAAAATGCTTAATGAAAAGGACTGCAGTGGAGAGAGGAGAGCAAACTCAAGGTATTTCCCTGTGTGTATTTTCTACTGTCTGCCTGTTCCTGTGAGCAGGCACTCAGCCTTTGAAGCTGGATATTCTTGGGAGTCAGTAGAGAGATTCATTTTGGAAAGGGTACGGGTGGACTGACATTTGATTTCCTTATTTAAGTGTGACTGTTACCCATATGCTGGAGACCACATGTGACTTACAACACCCGCTCTCTGCGCTTCCTCAGTTTTTCTGCCCAACCTTCAGTTCACATTTTGGTGGCTATCTTCACCATGAAAAGAGGTAGAAATTGTGTTCCCTTTCACACTGAAAGCTTAGGTTAAGATTAAAACACGTAAAGCGCTGCAGAAGCAATGGGAGACATCTCCTAGAGCCCCAAACGCTGCCTTATACTCAACTCAGGGGCTTTTCAGAGAGCTGAAAAGGGGAATTTCGGTGTTGCACTCAAGCATTTTGCTTCGTGCTGCTTACGTGGCAGTTGTGAAGGTGTCTCTAAACTGTAGTGTGTGATCGCTATATTGAGATACTCCATGAACTCTAAATGTGAACTAAATATGTAAAAGCATACTGAGATGAGAGGGAAAACGTAAATGAATTTGTGTATTTTCAGCTTATCTGTCTATTTTTCCCAGTGTAGCGGACAGTGATTTGTGTGTGCCACTTGTGCACTGCGTAACATGAACAAAGAGTGTCCATGCAATACGAAAGACACAAATTGAATTAAAACCGTCGAGCTCTTCCCCTCCTCCTGCAACTTTTCCAGGCCAGTTTTTTCCTGTGTGGGCTGTGTGTTGCTTGCGTGTTTCCAGAGCTCAATGAAACATGTAGCACTTCTGGATAACAGACAGAATTAGGTGCTTTGTTGTTCCCCATATGCCCAAAATGAAGGGTAAGAAAAGACTTGGTGTCTCTTCCCTCCCTCCTCTCCACAGACCTTCAGCACAAGGAGTCAGAGTTTGAAGAAGTTGGCTGAAAACCTCAAGGGAGTCCAAGTTGTTCTTACGTCTGCGTAATCGTGGTGGCAGCGATGTGACGTAACACTGAGCAGAGACACTGTTCTCGTATAACTTTGGACCTGAGCGAGAGGCGGAAATGCTGCGACACAGCCTCTTTTCAGCAGCTTTTCCCTGCAGTCCCCCAGACAGGCTGGCTGTATTCCTGAAAGACAGGTCATATCCTGCCAGACGTGAGAGACACCGAGTGAGGCTGTGCTCTAGTCTGCAGACTAGAAAAGGTCCTTTGAGCCTTTCCACATGAGTACAGGAAGGATGCTCTATGAAAGTTCCTTTATGCAGGTGCCTTCATATAGATGAGGAAAAAGGAAGCCTAAGTAACCTGCCACTTCTTCCATCTTGCCCTACAAATGCATCCCATGGTTACTAGCCCTTTACAGGGAAGCACAAGACCCTTCCTCCCAAGGGTCTGTGGATCGGAGGCGGTGAGTGCTTGCACTAGGGCAGCCCGAAGAGCCTAGTCACCTTTGCGAACAAGAGGAGGATAGACGGATGGCACAGGCGTGCCCTGTCGTGCACCCTGGTGCTCGGGAAGGGATATCACTAGAGAGCTCTATCAGACAAAGCTCAGATGAGCAAATACAGATGTCAAACATAATTTTCTAGCCATCCAAGCTGCCCCTTACTGTAATAAAGGCATCAGAAGGAACTGTGCATGCATACCTAAAGCAACTGAAAATGCTAAAACCCTGATCCTAACTACCTTACGAAGTGTCAGCCGCTATAAACGACCATCATCTGCCTAAGCACAGCAGCATCATTCCCTTGCCCTGGGCCTGGCTCGTGGGCTCTGCAGGCCAGGTTTTGCTCCCCTTCGGCTCCAGTGTCTCAGGTGATGTGAAAGCAAAGTATGGCACTTAAGAAAGGGATTCTAGAGATGGCATGAGGGGCAGGCAGAGCACAGATGTGGGAGGCCAACCAGCTTTGGCCCTGCAAAGATCGCTGGCGGCGGTGTGGCCATCAAACAGGACGCACAGAACAGCCACGTCCTACTTTAAACGTGAGGGACAGATGGATGGGAGCAGGCAAGAGCAGAATTGCGTTTTAAGCTTCCCAGACATTATGTGCATCATTCAGATGTTTGTGGAGTGGTTTTTACTTTCAGACCCCTACAGAACTGCTGCGTTGAGGTCCTAATCGTTTATTTTCCTGTGCGTGTTGGTGGACGGTTGGAAGAAGAGCCTGCCGAGCACGGTGCATGCTTGAGGGCAGTGATTTTGAGGCAAGTTGTTGAGATTATCTGATGTTTCATATTTTCTGTAATTCAGTGTGTGTGTGTGAAGGGAGTATTTAAAACTTGTAGACAATAGTTTGCTGGGTTGCAGGGAATGAAACCCCTAATGAATAGTCCATTGTTTACATCCATTTGAGGCTGTTTCTTTGCTGAATTAGTGCCATGAAACATAGCTTGCAACTCTGTTGTGTTTAACTCCCCTCTCCTTAGCCATCCCCCTTCCCATTCCTTAGGGTTGCTAAATTCTGCTGTTATCTTCTCTACACAAGTTTTCAAACTTCCTTCTCTCCTCTTGATTTCCCTCTGCTTAAACCTCTTGTCCAAGCTGGGTCAACTTTTGCTTCTAGTTTAGCAATTTTCCTCTTCTTGGCCTCTTGGACTCACACCTCAGTCATTATTTTTATCCAAATGAATATGGGAGGGGCAAAAAGCACAAAAAGTGTTTCCTGCTGCCAGGTCTCAATCCCCCTTTTCCCTTTCCCTCCCCACCTCGTTGATTTGGAGCTCTTCCTGCACCAGTTTGCAGCTGTATATATATGTTTTTATTTTATCTTATATTTGCCTGCAAGCCTCCTGCCCAGTTTCCAGCCCTTATTTCACTCTCTATTCAGGTGCTTTCCTCCCTTGCTCTGTCCATACTGCTCTGCGCTCTGATCTCTGTGCCTCCTTCTGGTGACCCCTACAATTTGAGGCATGGCTCAAGCATACCATTAAGTGTACTGCTCCTGCGACTGCCCCTCTGCCTGTCAGCCAGAGAGTTTACACAGCTTGTTCGCACAGCTCCGGGAGGAGTGTGGTCAGGACATGATGACTGCCTTGCTAAATGGTTTCGTCCCCACGCCTGGTGCTGTTTCTGCAATTGAAACTCCTTAAAGTGGAACCTGGTCTCTTTGCTTCTCTTGGGCAGTGTCTGCTGGGGGGG
>VZSZ01010612.1:45901-58054 GCA_013398815.1 Ibidorhyncha struthersii
GACAAATGCTTACATTGGACTGAAGTGCTCGCGTGCTCCTGCTATGCACAGGCGTAACTGTTTGGAAGATTAGGGCCACAATCCATAAAGTGAACGGCTTCCTTTTGAACGGATAGGCAAGTCCCCAAATCAGGAGGTCATCGGTATTTACGGGGTTGGGGAATTGGGTTTGGTTTTAAGTAAACCAGTGTACTACGATGGATGACTTGATAGAAATGGTGATGGAGCTGCTGTTCTCCAGGCAGCTGGAGGTTTGTTGGTGGAGGGACACTGAAGGCTGGGATTTTGTGAAGGGAGAGAAAATGTAGTCAAACTTATTTGCAATGCAACCTGGGGCTGACTGTGGTTAAAGATTCTTCTTGGGGGCTTTGTGAGCTGTGTTTTGGGAACCCTAGGTGTGACAGGGCTGGTATTTACTATGTGGTTATTTGGGCTTTGTATGAAAAATAACTTTGTGTATTTCTGATTGTTTTAATAAGTGAATCCCTGACTAGAGGAAGAGTTTTTCTCTCAGTTGCTGGAAAGTATATAAGCAAACACAACCATCTCTCTTCTTCCATGTGTGCCACCTGAATATTGCCATTACATATTTAACTGCTGATGTCAAACTACTCTGTTCACTTTGAGTCACTTACTGTCCTCACAGTAAGCAAACAAACCAGCTCTTTTTTTTTTTCCCAATTAATATGCAAGTTGGATGTGTATGGGTTATCTCTTAGTCTCAACCGTTACTTGTTTGTGAATGGTTACAATTCTGTGTCTAGATGCCTTTGGTAAGTACCCCATGCATGGCTTCAATTAAGCTTTCTATATCGAGAAAGTATGCCTTAATTTAGCAGGTTAAAGATATCTCTGTTACATCAGTTTGTTCACAGTGTGTTGTGACCTAATCAACTAGGGATGTAAGTCATTTCATGAGGAGTAATTACTCAACAACAAAAAATGTCTCTCTTTCCTAATAGCCGTGAGTGAGTTGGCTAATTGGAATCCATTTTGGTGGTGGCAGGTCAGCAATCAGGAGGTGACTTTCCTGGCTGGCTTCTAGGTGGGAGGGAGAAGCCGGCAGAAACAAACACAGAGCTATTCGGCTTCCGGAGGCCGCTGCGAGAGCATCGCTGCTGTTCCTATCAGTGCCACGCGCACTGAGAGCGCAGTGCCCTAGCGCTCTCCTTTACCAATGGCGCTGTGACACAGTTTGGTCAAAACCCTTTCCTGGATGTTTTTGAGGGAAAGAATTTGTGAGCGGGTTGGAAATGCCAGGTCTGCTCTCAAGACTTGCAGAAGAGCTCTGGTTTTATTATAATTACTGGGAGCAGGGGGTTGCAGTGGTGACATTATCATGTGACAAATCTTCTCCATCGTGCGGTTAGGCCTTGGTCAGGAGATGGTGTGGAGTTTAGGGATGTTGGCTCATTATACCTCTACTCACAATAACTTATGACAGTGACAGAGCAATTTTTGCTTTCAGTGCTTCATTGCTCAGGAGCATGGGCTGCCAGCCCTGCCAGAGGTGCCGTACTGAGGCATCTTTTAGATGACCCCACCAGTTGCTGTCCTGTTTTTCTGCTTCACCAAGAGATACATAATTAAGGTGGATTCTGATTTTTTTTCTTTTTTTTTTCTCCCCCCTCCTTGGCTTCAAATCTTGCTGAGAAGGGAGGTGGAGAGGAAAATCCTCATGAATTAACATTATTTCCCTGGTGGGTTTTGCTGCCATTTTATCTAATTACGCCTGCTGTTTTCCAGATCACATTGTAAGCATTTGCATGAAGGGGCTTTCACTTACCTCCTCAAGTAAATTAAATAACAGCCTTTAGGCTGGGCTGACAGCATAATGCATTTTCATGTGGGAGATCAACAGCTCCCATACCTTGAGATGGGAAACGCTGAAATGACAGGGAAGCTCTGTGCTTTCGCCTTGAATTAGGGCAACTAGACTGAGTTAGGGCTACTTTGAAAATGCCTGTGGTGTGTAGGGATCAGTAGGAAGAGACAGGACACAGAGCAATCCGCAGCAAAGGAGAACAGACTGTGGTTTTCATCTCACAAGGATCCACAGGCTACGTGTAAGATGTGCAGGAAGGCCAGGGAGAGCAAGCCTGTTGTCAGCAGGTTTAAATGCACGGCCCTGTTGGAAAGCGTGAAGGGATCTGCAAACTAGGAAAGATTGGAAGCCACAGAGGTAAAGAAAATGTGAGGTGCAGGCTCTGCCCTGAGGATGTTTACAGTGTGACTTCGTGGATGAGGAAGGCTGGACTTGCGTGGAGCACTCTGGAAATCAAAACACATGGGCTTGGCTTTCATTTCCCCAATAAGCCATCCCGTACTTTCCCTGTGCTTCATTTCTTCAATTTGCAAAATGAGGCAGTAGTCCATCTGCTGAAATGACAGTCCGCTGCTTTCTTTGCCTGACCCGTTACTCCCAACAAGTATTCAGCCCCAGGAACTGTCCTCCTCCAGATGTTTCAGAGCTCCTAGAGCCCTTCGTAATATCAGCCTCATGGGATGACCCAGTTCCTTCCCAGTCATGTGTGGTTTACATCAGAAATGTACATCAACCTGTCCCTGGCTGTGGTCGCTCCTCCATTTCTTTGATAGAGTTGAGAGCTTCTGAGGAGGAGA
The DNA here is from genome assembly GCA_013398815.1 of Ibidorhyncha struthersii. NCBI lineage: Eukaryota > Metazoa > Chordata > Aves > Charadriiformes > Charadriidae > Ibidorhyncha > Ibidorhyncha struthersii. The sequence goes on from VZSZ01010612.1 coordinate 48,524, forward strand.
AGGGATCAGCAACAAATGACCATGAGGAAATTTCAGTGTGTTTCTTCAGCTCCGGATCAGGCCCAGCTTGTCCTGGCAGAAAAGAGGAGGTTGGTGGGAAGGCAGAGAGGAACTCCATCTCCCCTACCCATTAGGCTTGGACAAGCCTGGGATGGCCCAAAACTCTGGTGTCCTCTTAGGGTCTGCCTTTGCAGGATGGTTAAGTGTGCCCAAGCCGGGGACATGCGAGTAAGTGGGCTGGTGAGTTGTGTGGGCAAACTGGGTGAGCATTTAGTGAGTGAGGAAGAGGAGGAGATGGGCCCCTGCAGCAAGTAGGGGATTTAATCTCGGCTCTGGCTTGCTCGTGTTGGTCGTGAATGGGGGTCAGCAACAGGAGAGGCTGTTTAGCCGGAGTGTATGTGTCTCTTGCGTGGTAGGGAGCCTCGCATATGCATTTCACGTAACAGAGGAAACACCATATGTGTCCTCTTAGTTTGCTGTAGCTCTGAGCTGACAGCAACCCTTTCAGTATTGTATCTGTAATGTTTAAGTATCTTCTAGCTTTTGGTGCTAATTCTTCTTCCCTGGTGTCATTGGGTTTGGGATTAAGGAAATCATGCAGATCACTAAGATCTGCTTGAAGGAGTCTGCAGTGAGTCACTTTTGTCTGGGGACGTTTGCTGAAGAAATGTGGTTGACTTGTTTCTCTTTTGAAAATTGAGATTTCTGTTCCATCAAAACATAGTCCCAGGTTGAAGGTGGGGGAGAGCTAGAAATACTAGTGTGGTGGGGATGTAAACACCTTTTAACTTACATGTTAAAGCATTCCGGCCCTTCCAAGTAACTAGAGAACTACTTTGTGATGCGTTTCTGTGTCTGAGATGAATTTTGAATGCCAGCGAGATAATGAGATTTATCAAATAAAAAGCCCGTCTTTCACTTTGTTCAAGCTTGGCCTCATGCCTCAAATACATGGAGTTTAGCGCAGAAGCAGCTTGTAATTTGTATCACAAAACCACCGTGTGTAATTCATGATGGATGGCAGCCACTGGGTAAGAGAGGTTTGCAGTTGGGACGTGCTAACGGCTTTCGCTGACACTGGTGCTTGGTCAAAGCCACTGCAGCAGGATGGAGGACAAGTGAGTGGTCACTGCGAGGTTACTGTCGGAGAAGCTGTGGAGGTGTTTGCCTTTGTAAATCAGGGATTCTGATTACATGTCAGTCTTTTTTTTTGTAGCATGAACAGGCATGACATTCACGATGCAAGACATTGCTGCTTTTAACACGTTAGGGGAGATGATTCAGGATTGATACAGCTTCTTCAGTGATCTGGTAGTATACAACCCATTATTATTATTATTCATTCCCTGTAGATGTTAGAAAGCTTTCTAACAATTCACGGTATCTCCCAAGCTCTCATCCCCTCCTCTCTCTTTTTTTTTTTTCTAAATTAATTTAATTTTATTATTATTATTCTTCAATCTCCTGCTGTACACATCCCCCAAGCAGGTGGGAGGGTGAGTTGGTGGGAGATGACTTGGCTTTGTTGGAACTTCACTTAATGCAGGGTGGGGGCAGAGAAAATGAAGCTGAATTACGCAGATCCTGAAGGCACAGCAAGTGTGCTACATCACTTGTGAGCATGACTAGAACTGAAAATGAATCACAGCCTTGTTAGACACTGTATGTGTCAGTGCATGTGGGCAGAAATATCATTCAGTGAGAGAGAGAAAAAGACGGAGAGGCTACATCTTTTAAAGCGTGCTGGTTCCACTGAAATCGTTGTAGTATTTAACCTAATGGGAGAGAGCTGCAAAATGGTGGGACAGCTGCTCTGGGATACTTTGCTACATTGATTTTTCTTCCTTTCTGAAAGTTCAAGAGGACTCTGGACCTCTCAGCAGTTGCATCTATTTTCTAAACCAGAAAAGGCTGTAATTGCAAGTTCAGGTTTGAACCCACTTGCAAGGACTTTATAAGACTATAAGACTTATTCTGGGCTGGATCTGAACGTGGAGTTGCTTCAGCCTGTGTGTTCATTTTCATTAGGGACCAAATTTGATTTGCTTTTCCTGTAAACTTTTGATGGTGCACGTGCACACAAACACGCAGGTACACACACATGCACGCTGAGCTAGTTCACCTATTCCAGCTACAAAAATCCAGCCTGGATCTGTAACCGTGATTCTTGCAGCTGTATAATTCAAACAGGACTTATTTCTAAAATGGAAATTGGTTTTACAGTTAGGTTGTAATGTGACAGAGTCACATCGGGTGATTTGATGGAGAGATCAGCTGACCACTAAAATCTGCTATATACATGTTTGTACTCTAGCAGATACTTGCCACAAATTATAGCAATGTTCCTAAAGGAGCTCTCCCACCTCCTGCAGAGACCTATCCACAGCAGCTAACAAGCAGCATCCATCTTAAAATTCCCCCCCCTGCCCGGCACACCGCATTTTCAAAACCAGATGGAGTCAACCAGTGTATTCTTTCAGGGATTTCAGTTGTGTGGTTTTGTATGTGGTTCTCAGTCCTGCAATCTGCGTTGTTTTTTTTTTTTTTTTCCACTATCCCTAACCCTGTTACTTCTCCAGCAAAGCAAAGGGACTATCAGTCGGATTGGTGGGCTCTTCTGTCTTCTGATCTGATGCTGCCAGTTTTGTATAGAGATAGTCTCCTCCCGTTTCTTATAAACTCAGGTGTCTGCTGTGTCCTAACAGAGATGAGAGAATCTGGCCTGAGTCTGTGGTATGCAATATGCATGTTTTGGAGTTGTATGTCTCCACTGAGGAGGCAATCTTACTCCTCTAAGAGGGATTGCAGCTTAAGCTTCTTTGAGGGTGAAAAGGGGAATTTATCCCCTTTCTTGAAACCTGGGATCGTCTTTGCTCAGCATAAACTGGAAACTATGGTAGGAGTGAGGTATATTCCCCTATGACACCTAATAGAAGAACTTGGTTGTTGACAGCACCAGACTACAAGTGAAAAATTAAGGCATTTAACAAAAAAAAAAAAAAAAGAAAACAAAAAGCCAACAAAACCAACAGATTGTTAATACTGGTTTTCCTGAAAGCCCTGTTACAAGAATATAGAAGTGTTTGTGTAGCCATTGTGGGCACTGTAGGCTAGACAGGCTCCTGTGAAAGCCGCTTTAGATGCCATTTCACGGCCTAAAGTTTAACCAGAACAAATTCTTATGTTGTTTTGTGTTTTTTTTTTCCTCTTCTCCTCCTGTTTATATTCCCTTGGTTTCTCATCCATCCAGTGCTGGTATGGCTAAGTTTCTTGTTAATTGCAGTTTTATGTTCTGTTCTAGGTTGGTCTGTGCTACTTTTGTCTCCAGCCTGCTTTCCGGTATCTCCTAAAGGCTTTTATCCTACTCACCCTTCTGCCTGAATCCATACTAGCTAAGATTTCCTCCTAGAGCATGTCAAAGCATCTTGTCTTGAGCAGAACAAGGTGCATAGAGCTGTAGAATGGTTTAGGTTGGAAGGAACCTTAAAGATCATCTAGCTCCAACCCCCCTGCTATGGGCAGGGACATCTTCCACTTGACCAGGTTGCTCCAAGCCCTGTCCAGCCTGGCCTTGAACACCTCCAGGGATGGGGCAGCCACAGCTTCTCTGGGCAACCTGTTCTAGTGCCTCACCACCCTCAGAGTGAAAAATTTCTTCCTAATATCGATTCTAAATCTCTCCTCTTCCAGTTTGAAGCCATTACCCTTTGTCCTATCACTACATGCCCTTCTAAAAAGTCTGTCCCCAGCTTTCCTGTAGGCACTCTTCAGAGGTCTCCCCGGAGTCTTCTCTTGTCTAGGCTGAACAACCCCAACTCTTTCAGCTTGTCTTCATAGCACAAGGGCTCCAGCCCTTGGATCATCTTTGTGGCCTCCTCTGAACCCGCTCCAACAGGTCCATGTCCTTCTTACGTTGAGGGCTCCAGAGCTGGATTCAATATTCCATGGGGTCGTCATCTTGTACTCTCCTGCCTGAAGAGGCTGAACACATTCAGCTCCAACCAGCTTTGCTAACAATTCGGTGCTCTCCCATAGCCAGGCTGTTTTCCTACTGAGAGGGTCAACCACAGGCTGGGAGGAGGAAGAGAATTGAGGAGTGGGATCAGTGGGGATGCTGTTGTCCTATCCGCCTAACCTGTGCAGCGAAGGCAGGAGTAGCCTGTCAGCCCAGGTGGGTTAATCTGAACTGTCGAAACTCCAGAAATCCTGGTGTCGTGGTTGAAAAATGTTCCTCCGCAAAGCACAGCCAGTGCTTCCCGTGTGTGGCACTCGCCTTACGCCTGGGTCAGATCCCGGTGCCAGGCTCTTCTGCTGAATTTGGGAAGACTGTGTGCAGGAGAAGGCAGGTGGTCTTTGCTAACGTTTGCAGCCATTAGCCCATGATGTCTTGTATAATTTAAAAGCTGACTATTCTAGACACTAGCCTGATTTTTTTTTATTTTTTTTTTAAAGTGGTGAGAGATGTGTGGTTTCTCCTTTATCCCCCTCCCCACAGACCAGGTGCTCTGTACTTTCTGAACACGAAGTGGTTTCTGAACGTTAAGAAGGATGTGAACTGTTTGCAGCTGAGGACACAACGGTGCACCTCCCCCTGCCNAGAGAAACCCACCATCAGTAACATTTGAAAATGCTGGTCATCCTGTGGTGTTCCTAGAATGTCCTTACTTATTAAATGAAATGGGAATAGCTTGTGATTTTCAGACTCTTGGATGTGACCCTTTTGGGAGAAAGGCAAGGAAAGGGATCTGCAGTTGCAGTGAGAAAAAGTTTTAATTACTTGAAGCAAGAACATGTTCTGAAAAGTAAAGATTTTAGACTTAATGTGGATGGAACAAAAGGCCGTTGTGAGCTATGTACGAGAGTTGCTGAGAGTTTGTATTCTGCCCTTTTTTTTCTGTGGGAGTTATTTCCTGTTGTTGACTAGAGTTCTTTATTTAGAACCACCTAGCTACTGAATGACGGCTCGCTCGCAAGAAGAAAAAGTGTGATTAAAACTTGCTAAGGCTTATTTCAAGATCTCCCCCCTTCCATTTATTTAAGGGAAATCTTTGCTAAATGAAAGGAAGGAAAAAAAAAAGTTCAAAACAACAAATGCATTTCCTTCTTACGATTTCACCCACATCAGCTGTGACAGCTAGCAAAAATACATTGGGAGTCTGAGGTCTTTCACCTGAACATCTAATGGAAGACAATGTTTCCCTAACAGAGGTGGTTTGTTTTAGGTTGTTCTGGTTTGAAAACCAAAACAAATGCCCAGGCTTCCCTTCTCGCTGCTGAAAGTAACACACAGACGTTCTTGGGGGGGCGGCAGCTCTTTCTATGAACCCCACAACTAGAGTAGGAGTGGGCACTTGCACTTTCCCAGCTGCTCAGATGAGAAAGAGTTGCCTTTGAAGAGCGCTGCCAGCAAAAAGAGGTTTCGGTCTGCTGACCTGCATGGGAATAGTATTTGTGTATATGTGTGGAGTCAAATTATCAGCGCTCTGACATCTGCTGAACTTCTTCTTTTGCTCTTATGGCAGGGGGCTGAGCAACGACTTAAGAGTTAAGCAAAATTAGCAGAAGACCAGGTTGGACAGGAAAAAAAAGAATTAACCTGAAGTTTAACACTACTGGACTATAGGCGTAGGTAAGCAAGCAAAGTAACTGGAGTTTATTATGACTTTTTTGCTTAGCAGGAATCGCACTAGGAATGTCCCCTGGGTGTGGATGATTAGAAAATGCCCTGGGGCAAGAGGTATAGCAGATGGACAATCGTCCCTTCTTGACTTGGCTGGCCCCTGGCTGTCACCCTCTCGCAGAGGGTGCCTGTTTCTGCCAGGTTGGTGCCTTTCTGTGAAGTACCTGGCTGCTGGCCGCTCGTGCAGACAGCTTGTGGAACAAGAGTGATGGCTCAAGACAGCCATTCCCATCTTTCCTTCTACAAACAAAACTGGTAGAAGCTGGTTTGTAAAACTGAATCTCTACAGGATAGTGGATCTCTCTGTGATAGAGAGAGGGGGGTCGGGAGCTTTCTGCCCATCCCTTTGTGCTGGGAAAGTCTGTGGTTGGGAGAAGAAGTAGGGAGAGCCTCAGTGATGTTTCTTGTGGTATTTTCTTCTCCTGCTGCTGTCCAGAGATCAAACCAGAGAGCACCCTGGACTCAGTAGCAGCACCATCGATGGGAATGCAGCTCTTCCTCCTTGTTTCTTGGGTCTACTCCTTTCCCTTGGCTTGTTCCCCTCTGTACACCGATCACGTCTCTGCTTTGCTCCCCCACCATGGCTAAAATTTAAAAAAAAGGGAGAATTATTACTGTTTGAGGGAGCTGCTTATGGCTGTCTCGGAAAGCCACTACTGGCCTTAGGGAGCAGAATGCCACATGCAGCATCTGCTTTCCTAGCTCCATGCCATCCTGCCCACTACATATCTCTTTCCCCCTTCCTCTCCATCCCCTGCAAATTCTGACATGTACTGTGGTACAAGAGACATGGGGGTGACCAGGCAGGAGAGCGGCCTCTCGCCTCTTCCAGACCCCCAGCCACGTTTCAAGGACATTAGCACCCCAAAGCCACAGTGGGAGGAAGAAAGAGCCTAGGAGGTGTGAAACATGGACCCTGATGATAAATGGTGGATTCTCAGCTTTTTTCTTTGTCCTGGTGGTAGATCCTAAATACTGGGTGGGTTTGCAGTGATTTAGTGTTTCATCTTTGCTTGGGAATACTAATTAGGTGTAAACCTCTTTTAGCCTTTGGCTAATGGTCACCATAAATGAACAGCTTCCTTTAAAGTGAGAGAGCATAAAAAAATGGTTAGAGGAGAACCTAAATTAATTTGTGCAGTTCCCTTTTTCTTCAGAAAGCTAAAACGCATTTCTGACCGTTACAGGGGTGGTTTTAGGTAGAATTAAGAAATACATACTTCATCCGCAGTCTGTTTACCTGCATATACGGTACAAGCTTTTGCTGACTCTTAGCTGTGCTAGCACGAGGGAATGTAGAGAGGCAAAATGAATCATTACCACAGGCATAGTCAGTAAAAGTATCTGATGTACTCATTCACACCCCCCCCCCTTTTTTTGGTTTGTGTTTTTTTTTTTTTTTATTTCTTCTTTGCACATAATCTAAGAAATCACACATTTTCTGAAGGGTTAAAACGGAAAGACTTTGTACATTCACTGCATCGACTCAATGAGTTCAGTTCTATATGATCTTCTTTTATTTGTAGTGGAACAGAATGGCAGTGGGAGTTTTTNCCCTGTTCACTTAAAATTAGACCCTCAGAAACCTCTGTCTGTCTGAAAGGAGTACTGATAAACATTGTCTGTAAAGAATTTTGCACCTGGGACAGTCGGAAGAAGGATTTATCACTGCAAATTTGAATTACCTTGAAAATGCCTCTATCTTACTTGATAAGCATTCCTTGAATCTAGTGGCTCTAAGAAGCTGCAGAAACTAATTTTATACAAAACGCCCAAGTCCCCCCCATGGTAATCGAGTGTTAATACACTCTATAGGTTGTATTTCAGCCAGCAGAAGCAGCTAGAGGTGGGTGCCTTCGTTTGGATGTCAGTGTATTAACTCATGTTTTCATGTAAATAAGGATTGAAATAGTGTGTTTTGCCTGGTAATGCATCTGAACACGAACATGTTAAACTCCAGTGACGTGGTTTTAAGTGCTATATAACATATTGCGATGCTATATAACATCCTACGTCAACACCGTAGCCACGACACCATTTGGTTTTGCCCTCCCAGCATCAAACACATTGCTACTGTTGTACAGTGCTTTAACGCGAGAAATCTGAGCAGGAACATCCACTTCTAGAAGCCTCTAGTCACCCCGCTGGTGGCCCCGTTTGGTCTATCAAGGCTTTGGCATCTCAGCAGGGTTGAACAGTGCTAAATGTATTCAAACTTGCCTATGCAGCCTCTTCCAGGTTTCAAGAGTGCTGAAGAAGAGTGCGGGGGATCATCTGCGCTCCAGAAATGTATGGCTCCGCGTAGAGCTCTGTTGGAGTAGCTTTGCATCAGAAAAGGGTTGTAATATGTGCAGCGCACGTGATGCGCCAGATCAGTAGAGCTGCTCTCCCCTGGTGAACCAGGAGCAGGTAGTCCATCAATGTAAGGGAGATGATGACGACCTTTGTATTGAGGCGTGTGTGTGGCTCGCATGTTTGACAGCCCCATGTTGTTAAGATTTTCAGGCTCGTGTTGGGTTTGTGCTCGAGACTAGTGGGTGGCCGAAGTCTTCTGGCTTGATTGCAGTGACATCTGTTTACACCAGTGGTTAATTAGGCCTGAAGACTGGCCATCTCTCTCTATTTTTCCCCACTGTTTATGTGTTTTTTCTTTATTAAAAGTATTCCCTCCTCGGCTGTAAAACAGCCTTTGGTTTTATCTGCAGGTTTTTTTTTTTTTTCTCTTTATCCACTGGCCGCAGTAGGAGATGAGTATCAGGACATCAGCGTAGCCTCTCTTCAAAAAAGTAACCAAGTGTTCCAGAAAAGAATGACTTGTGCTTTTGATAGAGACTGCAGAGTGAGTGCTGAAAGGGAAAGAAAAGCAGCCTAAAATTGTTCAAAACTCAACTCGATGCAAAGTACAATCCACTGTGTCTCGAGAAGCAAGAGTGGAAAGGGGAGACTGTTTTAGGAGCCCATGTGCCGTACAGACAGCATCAGTGTGAACAGTCTGGCCTGGGTCAAAAATAAAGCACGTCTTGCAGGTGGTACAGCCTGAATGGGATCTGGGGGAGAACACGGATTTTTATGTACAGGCAAAAAGATGCGAGAAGATACACAGCAATGGTAGGCAGCCTGAACCTCTGTCAGAGGACAGAGTGTTTCAGCTGGAGCGAGGATGATGCACACCAGCAGTCTCCAGAGGACTGGGAGTGCACAGGGAATTACAGAGGGAGGGAGTCATCTCCGTGCACGAGGAATGCAGCAAAACCTCCTCTGACTAAGCCAGCTAATGCATGCTGCGTTTTGTTTTCTTTCCTGCTAATCCTGTTCCATAATATTTCCTTAATAATTTAATATGTGAAGAGTAGCCCTTTTGAAAAGCATCTAAATCACCGAGTCTTACTTTCAGACAAAACCTTGCCACCCTTGTCCTTGATGTGCACGGGGGATTTTTACTGGGTATGACTATTTGAGAGCTACCTTGGAGTTAAAGTTGGTTTTTTTTTCTTAATTACTTAATGAATTTACCATGTGGCACGACCCTTGGTACTGCCAAGCAACAGCTTTCTATTACAAGCCTGTATGGGCCCGATCCTGCATTACTGAAGCCAAAAGCAGTATTTGGGAACAGACGTTGGCATCGAAATCTGTAGGAAGGCTTAGAATAACTATACAAAAGGGGTTAGTTGCACTCAGAATATTGATTCATGAGCTCCATGGTGTTTTTGCGTCTCTGTTCATTTTACCCAAGTAAGATCAACTGCCCAACTGGACATATAATATATGATACTGCATTAGAACTAAGGCTGCATTTGGTCATACTCATTAATTAAACTGATTTCTCCTGTAGGTTTCTCCTTTTTTTT
>VZSZ01010612.1:71934-82803 GCA_013398815.1 Ibidorhyncha struthersii
AGTGCTTATTAAACCTCACTCAGTTTTTTGTTGTTTTTTTTTTTTTTAAAAAAAAAGCTGCCAGAATTAATGTAAAATGTAAATGTCAGGGAAAACAAACCCTGTAAATGGAGAATGTCTGAGCACTGGGTCTGGAGAGGACAGAAACCTCAGCACAGCTCCGTTCCCTGTACCTCTTGTCTAGGGTTGGGGGTTTTGTTTTGTAACTCACGTGTGACATGAGAGCCAATTCTTACCAGGCAGCGGTTGTCAGGAGTCCTCTCTAACTAGGCAACATGGGTGCATTACACTCCAACGAGTAAAATCTGCATCAGATCCTGAGAAACAGCCTTGGGGGAAAAAAAAAAAAAGCCCAAAACAAAAAAAAACAAAACCAACCCCACGCCACCCGTCAGTGTACAAATCGCGAGCCAGCTGCAGCGTATTGAACGTAGCTGTGCGTTACTGCGTGGTACACGCTGTACTAGCTCCCAGGGATGCTGCTGTGCCAGGATTTAAAGACCCCGGTGTCAACAGATGAAATCTGCAAGGAGGGGTGATTTTCAGCACACGGTGGCTGTCGCCTCCGCAAGTCCACGTTGCTTATTTGCTCCAGTCCTGGAGTTAAACCCCCACACCTGGGCTGTTCAGCTTTATTCCTTGTTTTTAGCCAGGCCGGGAGAGGGGTGCCAGATTTATACTGGCATTCCCCTCGACTGTTTCCCTTCCTTTCCAGCTTTGAATGGGAGGAGGATGCCTGTGCTCTTGGAGGGCAAGTCGGCTCCCAGCTGCCGGGGCAGGTTTGCTCTGCTTTACCAGGATCCTGCAGGCCAAACAGCATCGTTCTGTGGTGGGTGAGCCCGTGGTCCTGCCCTGAGGGGGGGTCTTCCCGAGAGGCGGCCGCTCTCTCTCTCTCTGCTGTGGCCTTGGGGATGTGGAAATGGGGATGGAGAGAAGAGGTTTTTACCTGTTTGCCTCCCTAGCTCTAGGGGACAGATGCTTGGAAGTCGTGGGGATTGGTGACAAGTTCAGGTGGTCCCTCAGACTGGATCCAGCAGCACTGAAACGCCTCGCGGCAGCCCAGCCTGCCTTTGGTAGCTCAGAGGATCTAGCCCTCGTCTTGCCAGTTGAACCCAGTTGGCACAAAAGGCCTTTTTATTTTGGTCCCGCAGCTATCTATGCCAAATCCTGATCCTGCTGAAGTCAGTAACAAAACACTCATTGACTACCGTTGGGCCAGGATACAGCCAATGCAGCCCTCAAGGATGAGGAGTGAGGGACGGAGGAGAGGAAAATTAATATTTCGTGTGCCAGAAGTGACACAGAAAGCGCTTGCGTAATTTACTGGATAGAGTCTCCCAGAAACCCTGGTGAGGTTCATTTACACCTGAGGTTTGAAAACTTTGTCTTGGGAATGAAATGCGCAAATTCAGTACCCTCTTTGCGGTTTGGGGGGCTTTTATGGGAGGCTTTTCTGCTTGTTTTGTTTTTTCTGTTTTTCTCTTTTTTTTCTTCACACATGTGTGTGAAATAGTGTTTTATTTTAATTCCCCCAAGTGCCTTTTTCTTTCTCTCTCTCTCTCTCTCTCTCTCCCTCCCTCCCCTGTGGTTTTAATTACCTGAGTCTTCAGAAAGTAACTCATCCTGCCTTAAACTCCACTTTTTGCATGAGCCCCTGCTGCTAACATCTCTCCCTCGACTTTTGGCTGTGTGGGGAGGAATGGTTGCCTGTGGGCTCTGCTTTTACCTTTTTGAGCAACGTGGTATTTGTTCTAGAAGTGAACCTCGGCGTATTAAGCTGTTCATCCTCTAGACCGACTGATAGGGTGGCATAAATCTGTGAGTGGAAATGTGACTTCTTAAAGATCCTTTTCTGCCGTCCTTCTTGGTGTTCGGTTCCTCTTCCTTTTTTTTCCCCTTCCTGTCTGCCTCGATGAGCGGGGAGGGACTAGTGGGTTGTGGAATTGATTTCCAAGAAAAGCCTTCAGTCTTGAGAGATGTTTTAAACTAAATTGTTAAAAGCCTTCGAGAATTAACGTTAAAGGGTATTTTTATTATTGGTGAGATAACCAAATGACTTTTTCCCCTCCATTTTTATATACCCAGTGCTTCCCTGTGCCAAGCTCCTAATTATTAAAGACTTCAGAAATAGTCCAGCAGTGACAAGGTATAACGTCCTAAGTACAATCGATAAATACGATACTTCTCTCACGATGTGCGCATACCTCTGTCCTCTGGAGAGCGGAGGATTCGTCACTAAGTGGGCCCAGAGACAGAGTCAGGCATTGCACAAGCTTTTCTGTGTTTAATCGATGATGGTTGACTCCAGAGAACCACCCGCTCCAGGCTGATTATCTCTTCTACTGAGCCCCAACTGCATTTTTTTCCAGCTCTGTCTGAAGAGCATGCAGAGCCAACAAAAGGAAGCTAAATGACATGCAAATGAAAAAAAGATATATACTACTTTTGTTTTTCAATTAAGAAAAGCCAACTCCCAAACAATGCTAGGGTTTCTCTGGCTCTGAGGCGTGTGCAGTCGCCCTAAATGGGCAAAAAAGCAAGTTGAATCTTTCTCGGCAACAACGGTTCAGCTTTTGGGCCTGGGTCTTCCAGAGCTGGAGCCGACTGGTGGATAATATTGGGGAAGATCTCCAGGTAACTCCCCCCACCCCGATCCCTGGATAAAGGCAGTTTCCGTTGCCTTTCTTCAGCTTTCTGGTTCCACATACCTAAGTAACATTGAAAACCTAACTTGCATACCAAAACCCTGCAACACCCTTTATTAAAACAACAACAAAAACAAAGCGACATCCCATCTCAGCTCTTAATGCTTGGCCCCAAAATGATGTTTGCTGGCAGAGGGGTGGAAGTGCAGCAGAAATACATCTGGCTGGGATTGCTGCTCAGCCAAAATAGATGCACGAAAGGCTCTCCGTGGACGTGACCCTTTGTCGCTGCCTGTCCAGTCTTGAGTTTTGGGGGGTTCCTGTTGTCCAGCTGTCCCTGTTACGGCCGTATGACTTGGTAGGCCAACTCTGTTTTCTGACACTTGGGAGGGTGTGAGTATATCTGATTTTATACTGATTTCGGCCAAGCCGATCTGGAAGTTTGGCGTTTTCGGTTTCCCACCAGGAGCTTTGGCTGGAAAGGGTAGGAGCAAAGTTTTTGTGATGCACAGAACCAAACCAGATCAAACGCTGGCATTGTACAGCTTGCTCTTTTTTCTTTTCTTTTTTTCATAATGTTGTTCAGTATCTTAAGCCGTACAAAATCGATCTCTTTAATGTAGGCGGGAAACTGTTGGTTGAAGGAGGGAAGAGATGGTGTGAACTGTAAAGAACAAACAGGCAACGTTGTCTTAAGCTGCGGTGGTCAGAAACTACCAAATTCCTTTTTGGAGATCGGGAGAAAAACTCGCAAGCCCGAAGCCTGTTTGTTTTTACCAACTCGATCAGTTGGTCTAAAAAGAGACCGCCTCCTTGCTTTGCTTAGAATGAATAAAGTGATTTATGGATACTGGAGGAAAACGTTTTTACAATTCCCATTTGCATGCCAGAGGAGGAGGGGATAAAAGAAAACTCTATAAAGCCGAGAGTCTAGAGGGGCTCATTTGAGCCCCCGTTTTGGGGAATAAAACCCCCTTGCTTCGGCTGGCATCCTGCTTTGCCGCTTTCAGAGTTAAACTCGCTTCGGAGAGCATTTCTGGGGAAAAGGAAACTGAAAGCTGCGCTGAAAAGCTAGTAGGTGAAGTTGGGAGTTGCCTGTCCTATTTTATCTTTTAAAAGGACAAGCGCTGAACCGAGCTACGTGAAGATCGAGTGAGATGCGAAAGCTTGACAGTCATGCCTACAGGAAACCTTGAATCATTTCTAAGCTTCCTGGAAAGTGACGTAGTGAGGTTATCGTTGTGTTTACTTATGATGATCCCCTAGCTCTTACCGATCAGCTTAAAAAATGTCTTAACTACTGGCACCTCAGTCTTGGATGCAAACGGGCTCAATTGGGTTCATTTGAAATGCCTGCCGACGTCCCCTGACAATCATAATTAATAATGGAGCGCAGGGAACAGAGTGTGGCCGCCCGAATGGTCTGTTTTCTTTATCACGTGTGGGGGGAAAGTTTGCTTTGTGCAGTGACGATTTCTATATGTTCCTCGCAGAGCCTGAAAAACTTCAAAACTCTTCTAGTCCCCAAGCCGTTTAAATTTTTTTCCTTTAAATAGAGCGTTGTGGAAGGAGTGTTGGTATGTCTTTAGGACAGAGTCTGTCTTATTTCAGGGGGAGGAGAAAGCCAGAAAGCTGCTCACTTTCCTCCTAACCCGTCGCCACTTTGAAAATGTGCTGAACTTGGACAGGGGTTTAGATTCTTGCTAGCCCGGTCCTTCCTTTCTTGCTCTGTCTGTCCGAAGTGGAAAGAAGCGTGTCCGTCGTGAACATTTGAACAGCAAAACTCCCCCTCTCACCCCCAACCCACATGCACAGCTCTGGAGTAGTCCATGGAAGTGACACTAGGGAGCAGAGAAAAACCAGACTTCGGCAGTAGTGCTAAATTTCAGAGGTTTTTGTTCACCCGAGATTCCAGGCGCGGGGATCGCTGGTAGCCGGCCAAGGAGCTTGGATGGCAGCCTACCCGTTCCTCAGCTCCGCTCAGCTTGCTCCCTATCCCCCCGCCTTTCCTTTTTTAATTGCATAATATGCTAGAAAATGATCTGGATTTGGGACTTATTTTTAACCAGAAGAGGCTCACTTCACCCGATCTGATTTTGGATTTAATGTCCAGCAAATGCTTTCTGAAGCTCTTTTGTTTTTGCATTGAAACCCTGACTTCTTTTGCCCCCTCTCCCGCTTTGCAAGGGCTCTTTTTGCTTTTAAATGTTTGTCAGCCGTTCCTGGGGACGTTTGCAAGTCCTCAGCGACCTTGTCTGCCTGCAGAACCGGTGTGTGGCGATCAAATTGGTGTTAGACCTGCCTGGTGCAGTCCTTTCGCAGGCATGGATCCCGTTGGGGGAACTGTACTCAAGGAAGGAAGGCGAGTTTTGTCTCCTAGACGATGGCTGCATAATAAAGCTCGTACCAGAGGACTCAGGTTTGGGGTTAAAAATCTATATCCCTGTTGCAAATTCTCTCTGGGCAGCTGGAGCTGGAAAGCATCTTCCTGATTCTTTTTTTTTTTTTTTTTTTTTAAACGAGGCCGAAATCTTCATGCCATTTTATTAGTGTTGTGTTAAATGGAGGGAGGGATGAACAGGGGGCGGTCTGTGATCCCGTTACAAGAGCCGCTGGGTTAGCGCTCCGGCGCTTTACCACTCTACCTGGAAAATGAGAGAGGAAAGCCGAACATTTGCCCTGAGAGGTGGAAGCAGGCCGAGCGCGGGGTGCTGCCCTGCGGCGCCTGCCATCCTGCCCCTGTCTCCGCAGGGCTTTGCCTGGGCTGATTTCATGCAGCCCATGGGGATGGGCAAGTGAAGTGTTGTAACGGCCTCTGCGCCTTCTGGTTTTGCTTTAGATGTGATAAACCAGCTTGGCTGGTAAACTGGGTCCATGCAGGTGGTGGGGGAGAGAGTCGGAGGGAACCTTATGTCTCATAAGACAGGTTGCCCCGAGAAGCTGTGGCTGCCCCGTCCCTGGAGGTGTTCAAGGCCAGGTTGGACGGGGCTTGGAGCAACCTGGGCTGGTGGGAGGTGTCCCTGCCCAGGGCAGGGGGGTTGGAACAAGATGGTCTTTAAGGTCCCTTCCAACCTCAACCAGTCTACGATTCTAAAGAAGTGCCTGTCCCAGGGACCCTGCTGTTTCACCCAGGTAATCGTGAATATTTCAACACCCCAAACCCCGGCGACTCACCGGAGATGGGTGGTGGTTCGGGGCAGAGGGACCCTGATGCCCTCTCCGTTCAGATGCATAACGTCACAGCACAGCGATTCCTTCATTCCTCTGCGTTTGGGGGGGGTGGATCTTCATGTCACAAAAATAATGGTGACAAAATAAGGCTGAGACTGTGCTGTGTGGAGGAGCGTTTCCAGGCGCTCTGAAACACCCTGGAAGAGACAGCACCGGGGATTGAACTGCCCTACTTACTCTTAGCTCAGAAATGATTTATGACGCGGGGCAAGTTTGGTAAAATTCCCTTGTTTCCTTCTTCAAAACCTGCCATTTGACCAGGAGAAAAGCACATGCATTTACGCTGATTTTTTGTTCTTTAGCAAGCCCTACGGCATTCTTTTGTTCTCAAATGAAACCTGACATGGATGCAGTCCTGAGTGAGGAACAGGCTTTGATGGGGGAAAAGCGAAGACAAATGGTGCATCTGGAGTGATGGCTGTTCTGTCTGTGGCTAGCAAACTCCTGAAAAGTCTTAGTGGAGGAAGCAAAGGCTGCCGGCATCGCCTTAGCCAGGCAGAAGCTGAGGAAAGGGTTTCAAACACTGCTGTCTGAAAATGCTTCCGTACCCAGAAGAACGGGGGGGGCGGTGAGAGCAGGGGTGGCGTCAGAGCTGCCATTGCTGCGCGCGCAGATGGGGATGCAGCGCATCCTTCTCCCCCTACCAGTGCACTAGGGGTGCTCCTGGGGACCTGGTTCCTGGAGGAACCGCACGCACTCAGCACTTCAGGAGACACCAGACTCCTGTGAAGCTTTCTGAGGCAGATGCCCCTGTCCTCAAACTGGGACCCAGCATGGTCAGGATTGAAGGCACTGGCTGCAGCAGCAGAGTGTAGTGCAGAGAATGGTCTCGGAGACGAGACTAAAAGATCTGGTGGATCTTCCTCTTCATCTGTAATGTATCTGAGCGTAATAACTGCGTAATTTCCTGCTCTAGTCATTTAGTCCTTGGGTGATGGGTTAAATAAACCCATGAGGTCAGGTGTGCGTATACCCTGGTGTGCCAAAAGGTTGAATCTCCCGACTTCACTGGGAAGGTTTCTCTCAGTAGACAATTGCTTCCCCGCCCAAGACACTTCGGAATAAAAAGGGCAATTCATTGTGAGAACCTCGATGTATTCTGTTTGTATTCCCAGGCACAGTACTGCTTCACTCAGGAGATTTAAAGGAACGTTCAGTATTGTATCTGTACCTTGTGCATCTGTGTACAGATATTTGGGGACCACACGCTTAACCTATGCAAGAGTGACATTTGCTGCTAAGGGTGCAAGGGCTCAAGTTTTATAGATGCTCTTTGAATTCCTGCTTGGAATTTACCAGCGTAGTCGTGCTTAAACACGATGGACCAGAGCGTGGTGTTAAGGCGGCTTCTGCTTCCTCATCCCGCTGCGGCGGGCCAGGAGTGAGTTCTTTCTGTGGACAGATTTCCACTTGTGGCTGTTAGGGGTACACGAGGAGGGGATGGAGCGACCAATCTGTCCACCCCCACCTGTGCAAGGGAGTAGGTGGGCTGGGGGGTGGCGATTCGGGGACGGGGAAAGAACAGGCTTCAGGCTCCACTGGCTTCATCAGTCTCTTCTTTCCTTTCAGATATATGTTGGGGAAAGGAGGAAAGCGGAAGTTTGACGAGCATGAAGATGGGTTGGAAGGCAAAGTGGTGTCTCCTACTGACGGTCCCTCTAAGGTGTCTTACACCTTACAGCGTCAGACTATCTTCAACATTTCCCTTATGAAACTTTATAACCACAGGCCATTAACCGAGCCGAGCTTGCAAAAGACAGTTTTAATTAACAACATGTTGAGGCGAATCCAGGAAGAACTCAAACAAGAAGGCAGCTTGAGGCCCATGTTCGTCACCGCTTCGCAGCCCGCCGACCCTCTCAGCGACAACTTCCGCGAGGCCCAGCCGGCGTTCAGCCATCTCGCCTCCCAGCCCCTTCTCCCCACCGACTTCGTAAGCACTACGCCCCTGGAGTCCTGCCTCACCCCAGCCTCTTTGCTCGAGGACGACACTTTTTGCACTTCCCCGACTGTCCAGCACGATGGTCCGACAAAACCACCACCTCCCGCTCTCCAACCAGTAAAGGACAGCTTCTCCTCAGCCTTGGACGAAATCGAGGAGCTTTGTCCAGCACCTACCTCCGCAGAGGCAGTAGCAGCCGAAACAGCAGTCGATGACTCTAAAGACCACGCCAGCGAGTCCAACGTTCAAAAGCCCGAGGGCCTCCCGGAGAGCAGAACAGCCGAATCGAAACTCATGGACTCGCTACCCGGCAACTTTGAGATAACGACTTCCACAGGTTTCCTCACAGACTTGACCCTGGATGATATTCTCTTCGCTGACATTGATACGTCCATGTACGATTTTGACCCCTGCACGTCTGCCACGGGGGCTGCCTCAAAAATGGCTCCCGTCTCAGCAGACGAGCTCCTAAAAACTCTGGCTCCGTACAGCAGTCAACCAGTAACTCCAAATCAGCCTTTCAAAATGGACCTCACAGAACTGGATCACATCATGGAGGTGCTTGTTGGGTCTTAAAATATAGAAATATAGCAACCTTTTTTTTTTTAAATTTTAAATTTTAATTTTAAGTACCAGTATATACACTCGGTAGTATTTCCATAGTTCCTCCCACCCCTGATTCACAGCACTGTGCATGCGTCCTTGCTTGCCTTTTTTTGAAAAGAAAAGGATCACACTAGTTTTTTGCTTCGAGCAGAGTTGGAGTGCCTTCATCCATGTATGACCACTTCTAATGTATTTTTTTTAAAGTGGTTCCTCACGGAAGACCGACTATCCTGGTATAGAAAAGAATATGTATTGTAGACAACGTTATGTTATTACAAAAAAAAGAAGAAAAAAAAAAAAGAAAAAAAATTGTAAAAGCTAAGCACAAGGATTATGTTGGGGAAAGCTGTAAATTGCATGTGCATATTTGTCTATTTTTTCTATAAGTTTTATTGCAAGAGGTAAAAAAAATTTATTATTTAGATAATCTCAATACCATTTTAGCCCTGTATAGGTTGACTTAGCAATTCAGCCTTTTGGAGGCATTAACCTGCTCCTCTTTAAGTGTTGCATTTACATGGCTGTTTAGAAACTGCTGCCCAAATTTATTTTATATTTTTGTACAGATTCTGCAGTTTATGATATTGTTTTTTCTAAAAACAAATGCTGTTTATACACACAAAAAAAAAAAATAGCTATTTTGATAGGATTTGCTCACATAGTTCCTGCATAATTCAGATGTACAAGAACCACTTGTACTTTTATACAGAGTTGTAATGTTTTATATGTGTATGGTGCAAAGAGAAAATTGGATCAAATAAGCCTGCAGTCGGTTTCCCTGAATGCAAACAAACAAACAAAAGTGCTTTAAGAAAGGGCTGGGAGCTGGTGTGGGAGTTTCACAAGTGTTTGCTCCCTGCTGTACCCACTGCGCACTACTGTGATTCCCGAAACTTAGAGCCATGTCCTTTTTCCAACATGTATGTGAAGCAGTTGGCAGGAAACAGTTGTGGAACTTCACCCCCCAAGAGGTCCCGAGCGCCACCGGGGCGTCCATCCCGCGTGACGTGGAGCGCCTTAACACGGCAGCGGATCAGCACTTCCTCGCCCGAAGCTCCTGGGAATGGTTTTGAGCGGGGACAAGGAGGGGGGGGGAGGAATGTGCCCCATCGCCCACCGCGAGCCAACCTCTCTCCACCATCTTCCTGAGCGACGGGCGTACGTGCGGAGCGGGCGGAAGACTGGCGTTGACGGCGTCCACTCGCCCTTTCTTGGAGCATTTTCTCCTTCCCTCTCCCCACCTCACTGTGCTAAGTGCTGAAAAAAGGCAACTTCAGTGTTACCGCAGTGAAGCTCATCTCTTACCTGCACTGGATGGACTTGCTTTAATATCCATTGCTGTTGAAACCGGAGCCGGTCGTGTTACAGCACTTGGCCTCTCCTGTAGGGTTGGTTTCTTGTTATCAACTGCGTTACCTGCTTTACACTTTATAGACCCGTTTTACAACGAATATACAGACACAGCTTTCTATGCATGGTCCCGTTCCCCGTAACACCCGAGAAGTCTTCTCATTACTGCACCAATAGCATTTTTTAAGTTCATTGTGGTGTACATTTAATTTAAAAGAAAAGAAAAAAAAAAAAAACAAACAGCAAAACCAACAAATATGTTTGCAATGTATCATGCCTATTGCTGAAGTCGCTACGGCATTTTAGTTTTTCAATGGTACTTTAGCTGTTGAGCGCCGGTTACAACCTATATTGTTGACATGCCTATGGCTTCCTTAGGAATAACTTTTATATTTATTTAAGAAATTTTAAATTATGTTTTACGTCATTTGGCAATATTCAGTCAGTTCTGCTCCCTTCTTGTCATGGATGAAATTGGGTCTTGTCTGCCTTTTAAGGAGGCGTTTTTTTTTTTAGAAATTGGCACTTTAAACCAGGCCATAAATATTTATTAGTATATAGATAGATAGATGTAACATAGATATGCACACAGACACAGTATAAAAGCAAATACATTTTGCAATGAAGGAACTCCTAATCGAAATGAAATGCGTCACGTACTGTTACAAAACGCGCTTCTGGCTCCTAACTCGGCGGCCAGGGTGAAGCACGGGGGGGGGACACAGCTGGCGGAGGAGGGGGGCGGTGGGGTTGCCTTCTTCTATTTTCCAAGCTGAACTCAGTGAAGCNAGGGGGGGGGCCGCCCCCGCGCCCCCCCCGGCAGCGACAGGACCTTGCTCAGCCGCAGTCCTTGGCCTTTGGAAGAGAACCAACAGCGCTGCCGTCTTCTGCACCTCTCGTAACTGGAGTAACTGGGAAAAAAGTTAGCCGTGCCGGGCTTGTGCATCCATCTGCGCAAACCGGTAGGCAGGTGTAACATCAGCACTTTGACAGGGTAACACGGTGAGCGCTTGCCCTACTGTGGCTAAAAACCAATTTACAGTATGCTGGAGCTGCCCGGGGCTTTGGGTTGGTTTTGGTTTTTTTTTTTTTTTT
>VZSZ01010612.1:89647-114647 GCA_013398815.1 Ibidorhyncha struthersii
GGCAGCTGGCTCAAAACACGGACACCAGGGGCTATCGATTTCAAGAGAGCCATTTTTAAGCGCAGCCCTCCATAGGGCTGGGAGCGAGTGAGGAGAAAGCCTGCGGTGGCTGCTGGGAGGGCTGCCCACCGCCGGGAGGTCTGGCCCGTCACGGTGGCATCAGCTGGTGCCCGGCCTGCAGGGATCGGCACAGGTTCTGCGGCAGCTTTCGCACCTCCTACCTCTGGCAAACACAAAGAAGCTGCTTCTGCCACTCCAAATGGGACCAAGGGTCACTTCAGCCCCTGACGGCTGCCCCCAGATAGAGAAGACGGACAAGTTAACAGTCATTTCGGGGGGGTGAAGAGCACCTTTTCTCAATTTGGAGAACACCTGTCACTCCACTTTTAAAGCAGGAGACCACCTGGTGCGAGCGTACCAGAGCATTTTACTTCTCTCCAGGCGACAGACCCTGACATCCGTGAATCCAGCTGCAGGGACACAGCTTTAGGCTACACCAGGGTTTAAGGAAGGTCCGGTGAGCTGAGCTGCCAGACCTCAGCTTCCACTGGATGGAAAGCAAAAGCGGGGTCTGGACCCAGATCATCTCCCTCTCCAGGAGGAAACATGCACAAATGGAAGCAGCAGCGATACCCAAAACCCCACGCAGGGGCTGGCCAGCGTAGCCCAGAGAGAATCCAGCTTTCGCAGCAAGACTTGATCCCACCTATGGAGCTTTCATCCAAGGAGGGTCAGGACAACTCCAGGTTCTCAAAAGCCTTCGGGGGTTACCTGTGGATCCTAGCGGCCTCCACAAGCAGCAGCTGCTCTGTCTCCTGCCCTCCGACGCTGTCGAACGAGGAGAAAGCGAAGCCCAGTGTACACCATGGGCACAGCCCTGAGCTGGCCGCGCGCCCACAGCGTCACGGTTCCTCAGACCAGTTCCTCCTGCTGACGAGGCTCACGAGCACACTGACTCACAGCCATCTTAGCTGGGGAGGGAAAACTGGATTTTGCTGCTCTGGGAGCCAGGTTGCTCCCACCTTGCACAGGAAAAGGTTTCAGGTAAGCAATAGGGCAGAGGAGCTGGGGGAAAAAGCCGAGCTTGCATTTTGCTCTTTGACTTCTCGGATGCAGGTGACAGCTAGGGCAAAAGTGATGCTACCCCTGTTTGGATGACCCCCCCAACCCCAACAGCCTCAAATATACAGAGCAGCTCTCAGCAGAGTTCAAAACACTCCCTCCATCTCTCCAGCGCTACAGATTACTCCCCAGCCACTGTGTGGCCTCACCAGTCCCACTGCTTATTACTACAAACCTAATTCTGGACGGTTACATTCATCTAAATGAATAACCCTAATGCAACCAAATAAAAATAATAATAATAAAAAAATCACCTAATCACCTCTGCCACTCAAATTGGGTTATTGAAAAGCCTCGACTTAACGGGTCAGGGATCACCAGGACACCCAGAATTACTTGCGGAAAGGAGTACGATTACGATTTGTACATCGCCGCTGCAGGATGGGGCAGCACCTGGTGCATGGCGGGAGCTCCCGGGACGGCAGCGATACAGAACGGCAGCGATACAGAACGACAGCTAGCACGTCTGTAAAAATTGCAAGCTGCTGACAGATGCTGCGGGAACAAAGCGAGGGCCGAAACGCGTCCAGTGAATCGTCCGCTACGAATTGGTACAACCAGTTTGAAGTCCCACACCCTAAAGCAAAGACGACTCGTGTAATCCCAGGAAAGGTGTGGGGGGAAAAAGGGAGAGAAACGTGCCAGGCAGGAGGGACGTCTCTCTGACATGGATGAGCTCGGAAAGGCAGCAAGTCCCAGCTTGCTCCCTCCTGCCAGAAACTCTTATTCCTGCCTCCCCTCCCACACCCCGTGCTCCTGCCGTGACCTTCCTCCCGGCACGGCTGCTCCCTCCAGGCAGAAGTTGGCACCCGGAGATGAGACGGGAGCCTAGAAAACAGGTCCCCGCGGGGAGCGGAGGCGCACGGGATGAAGCGAAGGAGACCGGGGAAGGAGAAGGGCTCCAAGGGTGCGGGACTTGCTGAATTGGAACGTCCTCAGAAGGGATGGGGAGGAAAAAAAACCTGACCTTTCCACAGGCTGCTCCTGGGGGGGTAGTGAATCCGCTTGGCTCCCACTAACTTCATTTCATGCCTTGACCTGAGTCAGGGTGAGCGCTCTCTGAAGGCAGGGATTAAAAACTAAATAAATAAAAATATAAAGATAAAGAATACCCCTTCTCCAGTTAATCGCAGCCGGGCCGGTGCCTTCCTGGCCCTACTCGCCAGGTTCAGAGCATGCACAGCGGCACAAGGGGAAAACTGCAACCTCAGGAGCACTTAACCCACTGAGCCTGTTTTCTTGTGCTGCTCTGGACGCTAAAAGCCTTCAACCGAGAGGCATCAAGGTTTAAGCTTAAATTAAGATTTAAGATGAACAGCAGGAACAGACCTATTTAGCGCGGCTCCTTTCCCTCCAGCAGCCTCGCAATCCGCACCAGACGAACAGGACTAACAATTGTTGGTTACGGTGTCCGTTCTGCAGGAATTAATCTACGCTTCCCCCCACCCCATCAGCATCAGTAAAACAGGTGATTTGGCCCTGTCGTTCCCGAACACCCTGTGCCATCTGCAGATAACTCTTTACACAGGGAAAACGCGCCCTGCTGAAAAGGGTTAAACCAACCTGTTTTAAATAAATAGCTTCGTGTTATATACAAACTATCGCCCAGAGTAACCATAGGAAAAGCACATTTTAAATGCGTTTTTTGGCTGTGGTTAACCCTGAAATTAGGGACTTTATCTTTTTTCTTGATTATTGCACTCATCTTTTTGAAGGGCGGCTTATCCCTGCAGCTGAGCTCGACTCCGCCGCTTTAAAACAGCTCCGAACGCGACCCCTTCTCCTAACGCAGCCTCCAAAGAGGTTAACGTGCGCCTTCTGCTTAAAACGGGTCCTGCAACCGTACATCGGGCCGGCAGAGTCAGTACCTGCCACGCAACGAGAATAAAGTTAGAAACGGATTTTATAAAACATTGCCTCCTTGTTAACCCCTAGGGAGAAAAAAAAAAAAAAACCCAGGCACTTACTGATGGTTTACCATCTCAAACAACCCTGAGAAGCATAATAATTTACCAACATATAAATGGAGGGCTTAAGCAGCAGCTGCGCTACATAAACAGTCACTGGGGTGCTCTGAAGTTTCTACCGGTGTATGGTGTCTAAAGCTGGGTGAATAACTGATTTTTCGGTTCGCTGGCAATCCTGAAAAAATAAATAAAAAAAAGAAAGTTAAAAAAAAAAAAATTTCATTTGGGGTCGACTGAAACCAATGTTTCAGTTTGACTCTTCAGCCCTTTACAAAAGTTAGCTCCGAAGATCATTCAAAATGAAAAGTTGCTTCAAAGAGAAAAATCTCAAAGCCTTTCATTTGGAAAACGCTGAAACAAAAGAGTTTGGGTTTTGTTTTGTTTTTTTTTTTTTTTTTCTCTCCAAGGACTGCTGGTTTTCAAACTGCTTTTCAGGAGCTTTGGATTTTNGTTTTCATTTTGCCAAGATTTGCCTTTTTTGCTCAGGATTTTACCCAGCTCCAACACAACCAATTTGCACCTATAATAACTTAAACAGAGACGTTAGTAATCCTGATGAAATACAGGCTTAAAAAAAAAAAAAAAAAAAAAAAAACTCAGCCACTGCACAAATGTGTCCTGAAACTGAAACCCAGAAAGAAGAAAGTAAGCTAAAAACCACTAAGCTTTTCTTGGCTTGGCAGGAGAATCTTATTAAGTCTCTGAATCGTATAGCCACAGATTTGGGACGTTGTAAAAATTAAATTAGTCTTACTTCTTATTAGCAAGGCAAGAAAGGAACCAGGAGATTATAATACAGCAACTGCTATTGTGAGCCAATTTTTCAGTGTGCTTCTGCTATTCTTCTGTAAACCAACAATTAGCGGGTATTCTCGCTCCTCTCATAAAGGCGGCGTTCTTTTTAATCTCGGGATGCAGGTTTCCGACTCTCTGCTCAGACTAATGCCATTCAAGGATTTAATGCCACGCCACGGCGAGATTCTCATTTCGTTTCCCCCATTTGTTTCACGTGAAGCCTCCGCATACTTGTGCTCTCTACTTGCAGCAGGCAAAGCCAGGGCAGCCCAGAGTTAAACCCTTGGGATACAGAGGAAGAAAAGGATCAATCCATAAAGGAAAGGCATCAATCCATACGTACTTCCAGAAAACGGGATGGCCTCCCCCCTCTTTGGGGGGGCATGGGGGGTGCAGCAAAAGGTCTGCCTTTTGCTGGGAGTTTAATACAGACTTGCTCGATGGCTCCGATGCCTCGAACGGGGACACAGGCTGGCTGGCTGGGACAGGAGCAGTGCGCAGAGAAATAGATGGGATTTATCCAGATTTATCTGCTTTTTTGTTCAGAATACGATTGCTTCACACGCCGGGGAGAAAGTGGGAGTGAGGCGATGCGTTTTTCTAGCTGCTGTATTTTTAAATTAAGCCGGGCTTTAGCACAGCCTGCCTTCGTAATTCACAGCTTCCAGACGTCCCACCACGCTCCTCAGCGGAAAAAGCAGAAAGCGAAGAGCAGCTATTCCAAATGTCACACCCAGGTCTGGTTTTAAAACAGTAGAAAACAAAATAGAAGTGGCTTTTCTCTTTCATAATCACACCAGGATGGGCAATGATGGTTTGCTGGAAATTGTTTTAACAGCTCACAACTGAAAGCAGCTTTGAACCCAGAGAAATCCTTGGAAGAAAAAAAAAAAAACCCAACAACAAAGCAGAACTTGGATCATCTCAAAGCACAACTACA
The DNA here is from genome assembly GCA_013398815.1 of Ibidorhyncha struthersii. Lineage (NCBI taxonomy): Eukaryota > Metazoa > Chordata > Aves > Charadriiformes > Charadriidae > Ibidorhyncha > Ibidorhyncha struthersii. The sequence continues at coordinate 94,472 of VZSZ01010612.1, forward strand.
CTATGAAACTGTAGCCTTCCAAGGACAAACTCCAAAGCAATATTTAATGAGCCAGTACCTCCATTTATCATGAGTTCATTTGAATACCGGAGTGCCTACATGACACTGCAGGCAGGTTTGATTTATTTTATTTTATTTTTTTTAAATAGCACCTTTAACCCTGGAACAGCTGATTATCAGCACTACAGCGACCCAGCGGGGCTAGGGATGAGCAGCTGGGCAGCACGGCACCTCTGGTCCACCAGGCAATGGTGTTTCCAGCAGGTGAGGTGTGAAGGGCTGTCCTGCTCGTCCATCCTCAGCTCTCCCAGGAAAGAGCTCACTCACACAGGGAGAAACCAGCCATCTCCCACCCTGCTCTGAATAAAAGTAGCTGGAAATCCCTCTAAGGGAGGGGATGTTGCTTTTAACCCCGCGCACTCAGAGTGGAAGCCCTGGGAGCTCTAGCACCAGGTAGCTCCAGCTTCAGCCAAAGACGACAGGATGTCATCCCTTCCCCTTTCCAGGTTACAGCTTCCCGCGAGACACCCAGGGAATGCTGCACCGGAGGAACAAAGAGCCCTTGCTCCAAAATCTCCCCTCACAGCTTTTTGGAATCTGAGCTTTCCCCTCGTCAGAGGTCTCCCAGCCCAGCGCGAGGACATGCAGCCTCCCAGGATCGATCAGAGCCTAAAGACTCATTTATTTCTTGGAGGACCACAGGCCTCGAGAGCTGCTGAACACCGCCAGGTGAAACCTACAGGAGACGTGATGCGGTGTCCCCTTTCAGAGGGGACAAAGGGCTGAGGTTCTGTAAGCACCCAAAACACTGTTACAACACCAAAGATGAGCATCTCCCATGGGCTGCAAAACCCTGAGCAGCGCACTCAGGAGACACCTCTGTACCAGACCCTGGCACCGACCTGAATAGCATCCAGTACCTCACAGAACAATCCCAACTGCACCAATCATCACATACATCTATCTCTGTTATCTGTCACTCTGCGTGTATAACCATATATAAGTATCTACGATCATTATATAAAAATCAGCTCCTAACAGCTAACTCTAGACAGGGAAAATGGTCCGGGCAGCATAAATTACATACACAAAAGCAAATGCTAAATCCCTATTTAGACACTTAAATTGAAGTGTTTTGCTAGAGAAGCCAGTCTCGAATTTATCAGCCTCTTCTTTGACCAACTCCGAAGCAGCAGGAAACAATCACACTGCGACTGTCACATCTCTCTTGACCCTGGCATTTGAGCCAACTCTCCTTGCAGGGAAAGGGCGCCCCTAATTTGTGAGCTGCACTTCTGCAGCTATGAGAGCAACTGCAGGAGAGCCTTTATCCTCCCCCTCTCTAGGAGTTAATTAGAATTTCCCAGGTGTGGGTTTGTTTTGCAGCAGAAGAGCAAGGCCTGCCTCTGCCTTGTTTTCCTCTTTTTCCAGCTCTATTTTTGGGGAACCTACAGGAGCAGCAGCGGGGTCGGCGGTGCTCCGTCAGGCAGGAGAGCAAAGCACGCCACGTTGAAAGTAGAGCATGAACTCCCTTGTGATCCTGCCAGCGTTCCCTCGTCCGCCTCTACCTGTTTGGGTTGCTGAGAAGAAACTAGAGCCTATTATCAGGCCTGCTTCTTTGTCAGGTGTTTCTTTGATGTAAATTCAACCATGATCAAATCTGCTGATCGCAGCAAACAGCCAAGGAGTAACAAACATGCAAACTGCACAGTGACCTGCAGAGATTAGAGCAACCCCGGCTGTAGACAAATCGGGAAGATTAAACGCAAATGAGCCAAGAAGTCTAGGGAGAAGTACCCAGGGAGACAAAAATAAGCAACGCAGACAGAAAATAAGAGAACAAGGTAGGCCAAAGATTGAACAGACCCTACTAGTAGATAAATCAAAGCCTTCCCCCGCCTCCCAGCGCTTTAGCTTTACCCTAATGCTTCTGCTCGAAGGAAGTCAGCGCTAGGCTCGCTGCAGGGAAGCAGGCTGAGACAAACCCTTAGTGCACCTTTGCTGTATTCTGCCTGTCGCACCATTGTCACTGCAGAAACAACTCAGCGCTTACAGAGGAAAAAACAGGCTTTTTTCCCCTTTTCTTTTTGTTTTTTTTTTTTGTCCCCCCCTTTAAGAAAAAAAAAAATAAAAAAAATCACGTGGCCGTATATGATGCAATCCCACGGCTGTGCAGCTTCCCCTCCCGCTTTACATTGGGGACGCGTGCGCTAAGGTATGGTCGAGAGTTCCTCGCACACCTCACGCTGTTCGAACACACCGCAACTACATCCCTGCTTGCAGCACAACAGCATCTTGGAAGGTTTCTTTAAAATGTGAAGAGTAGGGCTATTCTTTTGAAGGTGGAAATATTTAATTTGGGGTAGCACAGTACAGCACTGCATTACTTCATTTTTCATCTGATGCCAGTAGCGATGTCATCACCCTGCAAGCTCTCAGATTTGGGGACCAATACCGATTTAGGGACTGCTTAGCAGTATGCCAGGTGGTATAAGGGTGTTAGACACTCAAATTCATGGAGAAAACAACAGAACACCTGCAAAAGAAGTACTTTTTCCACTAGCCAGCCTTTCTGCAGCTAAATGAGATCCGCTGCCTTATTAAAGGCATATTTATCTTTCAAATCCCATCGTTTCTGTATCCCTCAAAAAAATGAACTTCTCTAACAGCAACACCGAGAAATCTGTAAAATTCCTCCTGTAAACATGTTAAAATCGCCCTTTGCTGCCATATACCACAGCTCTTTCCACCATTGCTTGTAAACCAGGGCAGCGACATTGTGTTCACACTTGCAAAACACAAATGAATTTTCAACCCTGCTGATCAGAAGTGGCGGAATAAGATCAAAATGTCAGCGAGGCAGATTTATGCACGTAAGGACTATTATTTGCTAATGAGATTTCAGCTGCGATCCTCCCCACTCACATCTCTGAGATCAAAACACGCTTCAGAGATCAGAACGCTCAGAAACAGGTTAACAGCAAGTCCTGAACTATCTCCCCTAATGATGCGGTGCCATTGGGTAGCGCTAAACCTCACCGATGCCTGGTCTAAGTTTGCACGGGTCCAACTCTGGTCTATTTTTTCCTGGGGGTTCAGTCTATTTTCCAGCACATAAAAATGACACAATACAACCCAACATGCAACACACCAGATTAAGCCACGATCCACGTGCGGTTTACAGTTTCAAGCAGAGCAGCACACATTTCAGAAGGCAAATGCCATCTTTCTCGCCAGGATGGAGGTAAGGTCTGCAAGTCCTGCAGAAATCACTCAAATATTTATATGTCCCTACATGCAGGACCCCCGGCTGCTACGCTGCACTGCCCATGCAGGTCAAGAGGAACTACGGTACTAATAGCACCTGAGGAGCTGACCCCATCCATCTCAGTTTCTTAAAACCTGCTCAACTCAGAGGTTTAAACCCAAGCAGGGCTCAACTGGAAAATCCAGATCTCCATCCTATATCCAACTCCCAATCTCAGGGGGAAGGTGGCTTTCACGAAGAAGAGGGAATTCAAGCACGCACGCTGCAATATTTCAGTCGTTTCCCGAGACAGGATAACCTCCAAATTGCCAGCACGGTCTTCCAGTGCGCTGCATGAATGAAACACTGCGAATAGGACCATTGCAGCTGGCACAGGGCTCCTAACAAGCTGGAAAGGACCAAACTCCCTACCTCTTTGGTCCGGGACCGGGGGAGAATTGGCTCAGGCCACCTCCTGAATGAAAGAGCAGCTTTCCTAATGACTGAGCTCACGCTGCCAGCTTGCTAAGGAGCTGCATTGATTTGAAACCTAAAGGACAGCTGTTTCTTCCTCCCTTTCCACCCTGCTTCTTCCTCCCAGGCCAAAGGAGGAGGAAAGTTGCCAGAACAGACTTCATCTAGGTGGACAAGGAAAGAGGGAAAGAGAGCGGATTACCCCCCCAAAAAATGGAAAAGGATGGAAAAAACGTACCCTTAAGAGCACACAAAGCAGCCACACAACTGCTCACTTTGCCATTGCCAGAGGGAGGCAGCTCAGTCCAAGAGAAAGTGGAGTAACCTGCAGTACTCCCAACAGCTGCAAAACACCCGTCGCCAGCTGCATGTTGATTCTTAACTCGCTTCAGCATTAACTAAGTGACAAAAGGCTTTAGTGCTCCTTACGAAAACACAGACCCTGCACTCGGTAAAACAACACAGCCATGAAAAAAACCCCTCTTTTTGGTAGTAGAATTTGTGTGCAAAGAGATTTCGAGTCCAATTTGATGAGATCTGGACAAAATTTTTTATGAGATTGGGGGCTGGGGAGGGAAAAGAAAGGGAGGGTTTGAAGGTGTGTGTGACACTTCATGTCTGCTTTCGATTTGTTTCCAAAACAGCCACGCTTTTGTATTTGTGCTAAGGCTCCCTGTAGTTGAAGAGCCAAAATGTGATCAGAAAAGGCGTTATGGACCCTGAGCCAACCTTTGCATTTTTGAACAAGCCTGTTAGATACTTTCCACTCTGCTCTAAACTCCTGTGGAAGCTGCTCCCAGAGTCTTCTCCAAGGCTGCCGTGAGGAGCTGAAGGGCCTTAGGAAAAGATCCAGCAGAATTTGTTGCCTCGTCTTCTGTAAACTCCTTGGACTGGTAAGCATAAAGGAGTAAGAAAATCAGCAATCCAACTACTCGTGGAGCGTCGGCACACAGCTGCCAGTGTTCACTTGCTCTTTCCAGGCAGCCTCCTCACATCCTTCTTTTCCACAACTGAAAAAGACCTGAAAAACCAGCTCCAACCACAGCAAAAATTACAATTCAGTCAATATTGCAGCTCTGCAGACCTGAGCGACAGCCTGAGGGGACACTAGAAGACACACTAGACCGAACCAATTCTGCCATGACCACACACGTGTCTTCTGCACGTCCCACCGTACATCAGTCTGCCCCTCTGACCATATAGCTTTGGAAAAGCACGCTGGGATGAAGCTGTGTGGCAGGAGCAGCAGGACTGCCCTCCCTTTCCCTGTGTCACTGTGGCCAAGACCTCTTGCTCCCCCAAGCAATCGGGCAGATCCTGATTAGCATGTTCTTTTGGATATTTATAGGAACAGGCTGCTGTTAATTAGAAATATCACTGGACTAACACTGGAGAAGCGAATTTGCCTGTTTCTTTTTACTACTAGACTTGGATTCTGTTACAGATAAATTCCCCAAAGAGGCGCAAGGTGCTGTAACAATGCCACCAAAAGTGGTTGGGGTGGGATGGGAGGGCTTGTTCTCCCCAAAATACAAGTCCCAAAGGCTCACACCTCTGCAGAGCCAGGCCAGCTCCCGACACAGCGCGGCTCGTTAGGACGGAGCTGAACACCACAGTGGTCTTTAGGGTTTGTACCGCAGCCAGGTATTATGGCACAAGGAGACAACTACCTGAGGGACGCTGGACGACAAACTTTTCCTGTGAGGCATCCTCCGGAGCAGGAGGAGGCCAGTCAACAGATGAAGGTCTGCTCCAAAGAACTTGCTTTTCTCCCCTTGTGTAACACCTTCTGAAGACCAGCTCAGGCGAGACAACACTTCCTGCCATTTAAAAGATTAAGGCCGCCTTGAAAACCACACCTGGCTTCAGTAAGCTGCCCTCACTGCAGTTCTTCACTGTCTGAGGGAAACAAACACCGAGTGTTTTATCGCTTAAAGATTTAAAAAACAATCGAGACACATTTCACTGGAAAAGCAGAGACAAAGACACAGACAAGGCTGCGGAGCTGAAAACTGCCCCTCTGCTTCCCCTCCCCTCCCCGTTTAATAACTGCATCGCTTTAAATATGGGAGGCGAAGCTCACACAATGACAACAATCCCAGCAGGAAACCTACTTGTATTCTGAGGGGATTTGCTTGCTAGACCTGGCATCAACCACGCAAACGCTCGCAGCATGGGACGGCGCATGCACGTGTGCTAATAAACCCCCGATGGCCCAGCCCTAACGAGTAAGGACCAGCCATGACAGCTGAACTGCCAGCATTAGCACAGATGTAGCAGGTCAGCAGCAAATGCCACCTTAAGCGCAGGAACAGCGAGGACCCAGGTGGAAGCCCAGCAGAGGAGCTTAGGGCAGCTTCATTTCGATGCCGCAGTTCAGTTTATCACACACGTAGGTACATATTCTAAAGACACAAAACTATGCCCAAAACAATCATTAAGCACATGGAAAACCACGCAAAAAGGCAAACACTCAAAAATGTCTATGATGCCTTACTCTCCTTTGAATTAGTCTTTCGCTACAGTCTCATTATTTTGTTTTCCACAGGACCATAGTCTCTTTTTACTACAAGTAGAAGTATTTTTTGGCCCTTCAGACTCTACAAGTAGTTCCAAGCCTTATTTAAGGCACACAATCCAATTCCTACATGCAGTATAGTATTAGGAACCTCTGCAGGTATATGCTTTAGCATTAGGTGAGCAGGGTCCCGACAAAATCAGTGGATCTGCAGAGAAGATTCAGAGCTGCTAAAATAAGAACATACTTTTCCTCCGTGACCATGTAGTGAATCCAGACATAAGACAGTGAGCATTCCCCTATGCCTCTGAGATGCGTGCAATACCTATATAATCCTTCTCAGATGTCGCTGACAAACTACAAAGATGAGCACAGCATTTCAAACAGAGCTGATCTCCACAACCTTGCTGTAATGCAGGGATAACGATGTATATTATAAGTTTAAGAACAGGCTGACAAGATGAAAACAAGAGCTCCAGCAGCTTTGGGTGCTTAGCACATGTACCTGACCCCTGGTGTTGCAGAGCCCTGATTGTCTAGCCAACAAGCAAAGCTCCTAACTGCTTAAGCTACGTCCTGGAGCAATGAGTATTTCTGCACATCCCAATCAGGCAACTCATGCTGGGCACCAAATGACAGAAATGCACAAGTGACCTCCTGCAAAAGAACCGGCATGGCCAGCTGCTTCAAGCCAGGAGAGCATCGCCCTCCATCGTGCCTTCTCCGGAGTGTCCGCATAAGGCCATCCTTCTCTTTAGCTATAAGAAGCTGGGGTCCTGCAGAGGAGTTTCACTACGCTATGCTGATTCAGAGAATAAATCTGCGCAGGGCGTGAGGCAAGGATGGGGTGAAGACAGGATGATATGTAAGCAACGACTGTCACATTGCAGATGCGTGACAGGACTGAAGCTGCAGTTCCAAATCACAGCAGCAGAGCTTAGCTTTTGAGGAGTTGATTTTATACCTACAGTCTGCATTTATAGTGTACCTCCTTGTTTAAAAGTAATTTTTAAAAAAGGTCTTCTAACATGCAGACTTGTATCAATGCTAAAACATGCACCAGCAGCTGCATTCAAACCCTCATGTCTGCAGTCCAGGTCTCTACCAAAAATAATGGATAGCAATAGCGGGCTGTTGCGACACACGCAACTTACACTCATGCAATGGGTTTGACACATTTTCTCTGCAGTATAGTGACAGAGACACTCGGGTCTCCGAGGCTCAGTTCCAGATTTTGGAGAAACACAGCCAGTGGGCACAGTGTGTGCACCTGTAATCCATCCCAGGCTCTCTCTCCTCTCCAAATGCCCCTGCTCCTCATGCTTGTATCCCACTTTCTCCACCACCTGCTCTTCCTCTAGCTATCCCAGCTGCCTACACTCAGAGTTCTGCTTCACATTCTTATTTCCCCTGCTCAGAGCTTCTCCCCAGCTCTTGCTTTACATTTTCTTCCAGCTCCTCCTCACCGTGTTTTTAGCCCTCTGAATCTGAATGTCTTGTTTTTCCCTATCTCCTTTCACGCTCCAGGTCCACCGGAGGGAGCGGACCAGGCTGCTCGCTGCCTTTAGCTGCTTTGCTCTTCGGCACAGAGGCCAGATTACAAAAAAAAAAAACAAACCCCAACTTCTCTGCTTTTGTAGCAGACGCTCCTAGCAGGTGCTACACAATTACTGGATGCCATATGCTTTTATAAATTATATTCAAGTGTATGTTGCAACTATCCTGTATTTTCAGACTGCTCTGAAATTTAAAAGATAATTATGCAGAGGTACAGAACTGGTGCAAAAGAGTTGTACCTAGACGTAAGCGGTCAGGCTGATCCATCTTACACACGGAGCTAAGCCTCCCTAGCATCCTATAAAGACTACTGGATATTCAGCCCAAGCACAGCGGTCCTGCAGTGCAACGACAAAACTTTCCACGTGCTGATTGCATTACCAGGTAAAATTCTGTACAACACGCCAATGTGATGAAGGGTTAACTTCAGTACATGCTAATTGCATTTGAGGGCATCTACATACATTATTTGTAAGCTTTCTTTTTGGCATCTCAAAATGAATCTGTCAAGCTAATGGTATTCTGAGACGGTCTGAACGTTTCAAGTGCTGTGGGAAGTACAGCACTGCTAACACCTGCAGCAGGTGGTAACGCTCCCCGTAAGTCAGCGCTGAACCACTGAGCATCAGAGTGCAGTCTTTTGGATAATACAAGCAGAGTCCAGCTCTTCTTAGCAGTCATTCAGGGGCCCGCGGCTCGCTTCACAGTGGGAGTTTTGGATTTTGCTTCATGGCCACGTTCCAACTCAGGCAAATTGCATCTGAACCAAGTGTCCTCTGCTGCTTCTGTTGGAGGAGCACATAAGCACCTCACTATTAAATGACACTAGTTCTCCGAGTGAATGGGATACACACTGACATGTCTGATGACAACGCACAGCAACACGTATGTGCAGAAAGTATCAATTACCATCCAGCCCATAAAACCACCGGCAAGATTAAACCAGATAAGGCACGCCATGTCAATGGGAACAGCATGGAAGGACAACCCCAATGGGGCCGGATCTAGTAGACAAAACTTTCTGTATGAGAACAAAGCTGCCTGTACAAGACAGGGGGAGAGAGAGGAAGAGGAGCCTGCCTGTCCACCCTGCAATCGACAAGAAAGAAGGAGGCTTAAGCTAGGAGACAAAAAGCAACACTATGTTTTAACTCAAGCAACATCCACCTCCAAAGGCTGAATTTAGATGGAAGATTTATGTCTTTCAGCACCGTGAAGGTTTGCAGGATGCAATTGTTATTTTTTTTTGGGGGGTGGGGTAGAAAGAACATAAAACCCACATAAACACACTCTAGGTAGCACTAGTTTTCACAAAGTTTCAGATCAGTACATCAGTCACAACAGAAATCTCCTTTCCCCCCCTGCCATTTCTTCCCCCTCCCCCATCTACTGCGGGCCACCAGTACCGTGCTTGGAGACTGGAAGACAAATGGGCAGCTGCCTCGAGATGCAATTGTGAGGAGACTAAAGATCAACTCGCAGCTGGCACTTCCACCCCCACCTCTCCTTAATACTTCAGTCCACTTGCTGCCAGACAAGGATCATGAGTCAGCTCCTAAACATATTCTCCCCGAAACAATAGCTATAGCTCTCTACTGCAGCTATACCGCTACTCCGGCTCCGAGGGACACACCACAGTTACGAAAACAAAAGGACCGATTTTAACCTACAGCAGCCCAACAGCAGAACTGAATGATATAATAAGCACACACTAAAGAATACTATGCTAAACCTGTGATATTCGCAAAGCTAATTTTGACATGAAACAGGCACAAAGTCAGTGCAGTAGTGAAAACCTGCAGAAGGAGCAAATAAAAGTGTTTTTGGGGTAAAGCAGATGGCTTTAGCATAAGCCTTTTCAGCTACAACAGGGTGCAGTTTGATACCACGGCATTGTACACTGCAGCACTAATTGGAGGGCAAAGAAGCCAATTTAGCCTTTACAAATTAACTTCATCACAATCGCAGGAGCTGCTCTCTCAATTCTGAGTGGCCACCACTCACTGAAACTCCTGCATTCATAAAGGTGGAACCTCCAGCACTCATCTCCCGAGGACATTTCAAGAGGACTCCTTAGAAGGAAAAAGCTTCCTTCTGCAAGAACCTTTCACCTTACCAGCTAACGACATCAAGCTCAAACTTCTCTGACTCAAGTGCTGTCAGACAATAAAGAACTCAATAAAGAGGTAAGAAAATGCACTGGAGATTTCTCAGAACTAGATGTTAAGTGATGAACTGGTGGTGACTACCGAACACTTTCTGTGTTCTGTGCACATAGCAAAGGTGAGACATGGAGAGCCTATGCCCATGGAAAGCACTCTCAAAAATTACCAGCACCCAGAGCATGCCTTACCTGCAGACAGTCCACCGATATCCTCTGAAGAGATGTTGCTGAAAGAGCTACAGTGCAAGCTAACATGTTAGGAAACTTAACCAAATGCTACGTTTACATTTTTATTTCTAGTAAAGAAATAGGCAAAATCAGTTGTCCTTTGTCACCTCACCATAATTTGTGTTTCTTACAGCTGAGTTACCGCTGAAGTCTCTAACCCAAAATACCGATATGTCTTGAGCCACATCACCCTACACGCCAGAAGGCAAGCTGGAGACAGAAATAAAAGACTACATCACCACACGTTCAAAGAGACAGGACAATTAAAGGGAAATCTGCTTCTCCTTCTGCAGGATCCCGACAGGTGTGTTTCGTGGGTCTGAGCAACACAAATAAAACATCAATTTTACCATCAACAGAAACAAGAATAATGTATACATTCTGTATAAAAAGATAGCAGACTATATACATATGTATCTTTTAAATTATTTTATTTTGTGTAAGCTAAAAGGAAATTTACACACTTAAATCTCAAAAGACCTTGGGCATGCACATTGACCTTTTTAGAGGTTCTTCTACATAGCTCTCTTTTTTCCATAGGAATTTCCCCAGACATTTACAACCCATAGTTTTTTACTGTATATACAGCCTAAAACCATAGCAATCTATGATTATGTCATTTTACACTGTGCAAAATCAAACAGGAATAGTGGTACAACAGAACATAAAAAATTTTAACAGGTAAATTTCATTGTAAGACATTCATATAGTTTTGGTCCTTCTTTTCCAAATCAAACTGATTAAAAGCAACCTTCTAATGACCCCAAAAAAATCAAGTGTTTAGACAGTGATCCATAACTGGAACAAGAAGTTACTGACAGCATACCTTTCAAAAGGCTATATAGTGACAGAGCCATACTATTGAAGTTTAAGAACATAAAAACTGATCNAGAAGAGAAATTATTGGGTTTTTAAAGAAACAACAACAACTGAAAACCTTTGGGCTTTTTTCCCAGCAACACGAATTTTAATATATGCAGGAAAGAAAGAGATGCTCAATGCAATCTGAAAACTTTTAAGGGGGACTTCACAGATTGTGAAGATTGACATTTTCATTATGTGTTTCAAGGATTTTTTTAGTTTTTTTTTTTTTTAACTTTTTAAAGTTTTGTAAGAAGGACACCACCAGTGTATTTCACAAAGACATAAATGTATACACCCCAGCACAACAAAAAGAATAGAGCTTCAAAAAGATTTACCCCCAATTATTTACATTTTTCTCTAATATAAATTTAGGACTCCAGTATGTAAATAAATATACATTATTATGTATACCTTTCTAGTGCTGCTTACCAACAAATCATCTGAACTTGATTTTTTTAATTAAAGCATGATTGCTTTTTACGACCCACAGAGGGAAGGGAAAAAAAAAAAATCAATAGAAAACGTCCAATTCACATCACTTTAGTCTACCTTTTCTTGGCAGCTTGTTGAAGGTGTTAATGTGGCTGGGAACATCAACACCTTGGCATGCATGAAAGTTAAGTCAGGAAGGCTAGAAATCACCTTGGCAGCCTCTTCACTAAGATGTTCTTCCTTTTTAGGCTTCCTGTTGAGAAGAAAAGAACAAAGTGTATTAACCCAGTACCTGATATGCCTCAAATCACTGAAAGAACCACTGATTGAAGCAATGTTCTGGCAGTTTGTCTCCCACTGACAGGCACTTCTGTAAGTTACTTGAAGGTAGTCTAATGTTATAATACCTACCTGCCTACCAACAAAACGTTAACATAGAAAGTCAGCAAAATGTTCCTGAATATTGTTGCAATAAGGAAAAAAAAATCCTATTCAGATGCTAATTTTTCATATATTTTTCTTTTTTTTTTTGGCAGTTTACAGCGTGGCATTCTGGGACCACTCACTTGAAGAAACAACCATGCCTATATTCTAGGGGTAAGACAATAGGAGCATTAGCTCTAAACTACCTAAATCCAGTATAATCTTTCAAAATAAAATGGAAAAAATCTTGAAACAACATTAAGGAGTTCCTAACTTACTTCTTAATACTTTTAAAATAAAAAAAAAGGTACTTATGCTGTGTTTCCAACATGACCATACTCAGATTAGACATCAAACCACTCTACATCGTGATCCACAAACCCTTTTTGTCCCCTTAGGGCTCACCAGCAGCAAAAGGTGGCTCACAACTTATAGCTACTTGCTTTGAAGTGTAGTAGTACGTGTAGCCATAATGATACATACAGCAGTTTGGGAATCACTGGTGTTTACTTTGCCTTTTGCATTATTCACAAGAATTACCGAGCGCAAATGAATAAAGAGGTCTGAATCCCATGTCGCTTGGTTTTCACTATTATGCAAAACCCTCACATTTCCTAAGTAAAATGAAGCCTGTCTCACACGGCAAACGAAGACTCCCCCTCCCCGGCCCAAACATCCACACTTTACAGACATCTGGCTTATCTTTGAAGAACACTACCTGTTACTAGAAATACTCAGTTTTCCATCAAATATTATTTCAGTTCCAAAAAGGCACCTGCTACACCCTGTAATGAAAGTAGAAATTCTAGCTAAATAAGCTCCCCGATCTTTGGGGCAAAAAAACCCAGAGACAAAAGGCTCAAACCAAGTAAACCGCCTTTCTCTAGAACACTTCCAAAATTTCCTTTCTGTATCTTGTCTTAGCTATAAGCTTTGAAATGAGCCCATGAGAGGGAAATCACCACTCTGCTCACGAAGCAGCATGTACTTATATTTTCTTTTGTCAGCAACCATCAGGATTGCTTCCTGAACTGATCAGAGATCAGGGGAAAGCAAAGGGCTGCGTGTTTGCTTCAGCAGCAGTCTCAGAATTTCTTAGCTAGGAGGAGAAGAGAAAAAAGAGCTGGAGTCAAACTCAACCTTGACATCACTGATCATTGTGTTGACACTGAACTATCACTTTTGTTTGCTACTTGAAATCTCCACTTGATGAAAGATCTCTAGATGAGGCAGCCTAGATACTAAATCTGACTTTCCTTCACTAGAATGGCAATATTTTCTTTTCTCTGCTGCAGCGGAATTTCACGAGCCACTGACTAGGCAGATTACCAAATTCTGGAGGATAAACAAAGCTGTGCGCTGGATTTACTGAAGGAAGAAGCAGAGAGCCAGCATGTGCCTCCTCTAGCAACCTCCCAGTCAGCTCTGTTTGCACTCGACGGACTATCTCTGAGCTGTTGAAATGTGGTTGTCACCCACCACTGTGTTATCAGTATCTGGTGCCACTATTAGTAATCACTTACCACAAGCCTCTTAAAGGTACAAACTCCCGATGAACAATGACTTACAGCTAACAAAGGAGTGTTAGACAGACGAAGCCAAAGGAAGAGGGCTGACTCAGAGATCTGCATTAAAAGGAGTTCCTGTAATTGTTAATCAGGCACCCAGAAGGAGCTCACACACTCCTTGCTATTTATATGCCTCTTCCTCCTCTGCTCAACTGTGGCGCTTGAAGAAATGGCACTGCTGGGTCCCAGAGGCAGTGCTGCATTTTATTTGGTGGTCATATGCAGGACCTTTATCATAGGACGATGCCATTGCTCTTGCTGTACTAGCCGGTCTCTGCAACATCACTGTGGAACGTGCACACCAGCGAGCACAGTCAGATGTGAATTGCACCCGATCACTGAACACTCCCCTCCTGGCAGGAGGCCCTTTGCAATAATTCATCTACTTAATGTGCTTTGTAAAAAGTATCTATAAAGACGAGCTAACACACTTACACAGCAAATGTTATTTAACTATGACCAAGTTACTGCTATACATACAATCACTTGCTAATGAGGCTCAAAACCAGTGCAGAGAGGGACGAGACAGCCTGAAGTCTCCATTCCTCAATGGAGAGGGGCAGGTTCCTCTAGAAGACAATAAAACTGGGCACTGCAAGTACCCTTTCTGGGTAACAGTCAGCCCCTTCAGTAGCAAATAGCAGCAGGGCAAACCCTAAAAATTACTAACTAACTCCCTAAACTTAAAAGACAAGGTAGCACCATCACTGCAGACTGTTTTTACCCTTAAAACTTATCAAATTGCCTAACAACTGTAATGCCTTTCGATAGAGGGAAGAGAAAGAACCATGCCAGGTGCATTAATTTCAGGTCACCACTTTTGCTGAAGATGTTCCCACTGTCAAGAGATTCTTTTGCTAAACCTTGGTCTATGGGGGGCTGTTGCAGAGCTTCTACTCACGCTCTCTTGATTTCTAGCTACCGTGGGTTACAGAATGGACGCCCGAGTAAGCGGATTGTCAGTAGCAGCTATACTACCTCTGCCTGCTTTGGAACCAGAAGTTTTGATTACCAAACCATTAAAAGACCCAGCCCTTGCTCAAAAAAGGGTTCCTGTCTATTAAGGTATTAAAACTACGTTTTACAGAGCACTTTGGCCCCATCCATCTCTTCTCTTACACTAGGTTACAGTTCCTCCCAAGACACGAGGGGATGCCCTTACCCAAGCAAATAATTGCAAGTCCCTCTACCTGCTGGCATGAAGTTTCCTTTTCAAAGGCACATTAGCATTAAGCTGCAAGAAATTAGCCAGACTAACGGGCAGGAAAGTTGTTGGAAGAAAACTTAGCAAGAAATAGGGAATGCTTTGTCGATGTGTCACTCACACCTCACTATTCTGTTTTGCATTCCAACCCCTTCCTGCAGCCTTCAGTCTTTCAGGACTTCAGTCCTCTCTCATTTCTGCCATTCTTAGGGTGGATAGCACCAGCAAGGCCAGCCTCTAACAGCAATGAGTTGATTAGAGAAATGCACTTTAAAAATCATTCTGTAATTAAGAGTTAGCCTGTTCCATCCAACACTGCCCACGAGGAGTATTTCCAGTCTAAATGAGGGTTTTGGCCATTTCTTGGAAAGGTATCAGTGCTCTGCTTTCCTTCAAAAAGGCAGCAGATAAACTTTTGATCTCCGCCAGTTCTGTGGAACTGGGCAAGGCTGCAGAGCCTCTCTCAGCGGAATGCTGCACTGGATCCCTGACCTTCAAGACTTACTGCTGCCACCAAGGTTTCAGGCTCAAGCTGAGGGGGAAGATTCCCCCCCCCCCAACACTTTCCTTCTGGGAAACTGACTTTCCAGCTTCAAGAGATCAGTTTGGAAGCAAAAGATGGGGCTATTTCAGACAAAGATGACTCTTCACGTGGCTTTCCACAACTGAACAATGGTATATTCCCTCTAAACTTTACCCTAAAGATCCTGAGCTCAGACAAGTTACAGGCACAGGGTAGCCTCAGCACAACTGAAGTTGCCATCGAAGTGGTGTTAAGCCACTGGCCACATCTTCCCCTGATCCGTTATCATGTATGGCTAATAGTCCCTATTTCCAAGTTTGTGCATGAATGTCATGTTTCTTGAGCTGGCTATACCCAGCCACTCCTATTTTAAAGTCTCTAGTTCATTAAAAAAAAAGAAAAGACTAAAAATCTCAAAAGAAAAACAATTTTATTAGAAAAAGCTAATATACTGCAACATATTTGGCATGCTTCTGAGATAAGACCTTCTTCTATCTCTGAAGGCTTCTAGGTTGAAAAACAGAAAAATAGACTGCTTTTCTTTCAGAGAGCAGGAAATCAGAAGAGAGAAAAAACACACCTGCAATTTTTAAAATTCAGAGTTGACAAAAACATACAAAATGTATTGGATAGTGAAGACAGCTGCTTTAAAACAGCTAATCCTTGCATGTGTCTGAACTTAACCACAAAGTGTAAGGTCCCCAGCCTCTCTCTACGGCCTGATGTATTCCTACAGCACAGACCTCGAACCTCTTCCTATCAGTAAGCAATGCTTCCCAGAACGAGGAAAGAACTTTGACATCTGGATAAAGGGCTTTAACAGAGCAAGTAAGAGCTTTCAAGTGCACCGTGGAAGCACTGGGAAAACCCCCAAACCCCTCATATCAAAAAAGAACAATACAGAAAAATGAAGGTCAACATTAATTTAAGCACAGTAGACTTCCCTGTTCCTTTGTAAAGAAAGAGTTAGCTAGAATATCTTAAAGCAAGCAAGCAGGTACAAATCTACGAACAGAGATAAAATAATTCATGATACAATTGGAGTTTGTATGTCCTGCTGGAAATTTGTGGTTACTCTTAAATCAGACTTAGAATATATTACAAAAATATTTCAAAGGTAACTATGTTTTCTAATTAGTGAAAGTCAAACTTTCCAACTAGTGGATCTTCAGAAAGAGTACGCACACTCCATGGATAGAAAAACAGGCAATTCAAAAGGCGAGACACAAAAATCAGCATGGAAGTGTGGAGTTCCCTCTACTGGTTCTCCCTTGAAATTTCACGGTTTGTTGATCATTTTTATTCAGTGTTGACTTTGAACATTTTCACTGCAGGAAAACTAGCAAGATAGTTTTCTCAATGAAAGAACATGTTTTAAAAAAACTCTTGAAAAACTATAGTTTTAGTAATTTTAAGAAAGCCAACTATGTCCCACCATTACAAATCGCTACGTTTGCCACAACTCTCTTCAACCATGCCTCCTCTGCAAGTGCTATGCTGCATGGAAATGCATCTATTTATTTTTAGAGTGCCAAATAAACCCTAAAGCTCACTTATGAGCGAGGCTATGTTACTATCTATTACTTGCAAAGCAACTAATATTTCTTGCATGTTAAGGCACACGCTTCCTCAACAACAGAAACTTTTTGTTCGGTAAGAATCACTCAGCAATTCTTTAATGGGCACAGACATTAATTACATGTTAAGACAGCCCACGATCCTAGTGCTAAGATACACAATTCAAAAAATAAATGCTAAGAATACAAGCTTGTAAGTGGAGAAACTATTCTGTACGCATTCAACAGCTCAGACTTTAAGGAAGACATTTGACATTTAAAGCCTTTCACATAGACTCTACCTATAAAAAAAAAAAAGCATAGAAGAACTTCACGTGAGATCCATGAAGGAAGCCATGAAGGACATCCTAAACCAAGTACACGCTTGTTCCTGAACTTGCAACAGTAAAATCAATCTGCTGTTTGGTCACTGAGGTTTTGACAGGTGCTAGAAATATACTGGAAGGGACAAATATTGTCATAATTATTAGTGAGTTTTATTATTTTACTTGTGGAACATTCCATATCTATAAATTACATGGAGGATCGAGGAGAGCCTTCTGTCAAAGTCCTCGGTCACTGAACTGCGTGGTTCACTTCACCCTTCCATTCTTAGGAATCAGCTCTGTCCTTCAGAAAGTTGTTTCTTCCCGTTCCTTCTTTGACTTTAGCTTTTCAACTTATGTCCTGGTGATCTTTTCCTTTCAGCTCATGAACTGGTTCCCATCTTATTTTAGAGTTTTATGATAAGTTGAAATATGAACTACAGTACTATGAATTTCATATTTAAATGTAACTATTAAATTTAAGCCTTTTGATCATTCAAGAAGTTCTGACCTAAAACAGCACACACATTCACTCTACACATTACGTGTCACCCTTCAAAAAAGAAGAAAAAAAGCGCGCAACAGAGAGTATTTACCTTGTGGACGTGCTTGCCTTCTCCACAGTGGACATGAGTCTTGCAAACGCATCAGTCACTCTGTTGCTTGCATTGGAAGTTTCCAGTTTTGAGGTTGTCAATTCATACAACTCAGGATCCACACCTTATAGTATAAAATGATAATCAGTGATGGTTGGAGGCACGTATAGCCATAATTAGCCACAGACCAACTTGCTAGAGACTGTTTTCTGTAAACATCTGAATCATTTATAACTTCAAGATACATGAAAAGAACATGACAGAACATGTCTGCATTTCTAAACCACCATCCTCTCTCCCCACCCTTTTTCATTAGCTTATATAGTTGTACTACAAAACACACACACATTGGATCAAGTCTGGCATACAAGGTCTCAGTCTAAGAACAAACAAAACAAATTGGATTTACCTTTTAGAGTGAAACACCTGTAAAAATGTCAGCTGTGTTTAAATGGGTTGTTTCGATGCCTTCAACTCAACTGTTTGTATTAAAAGTTGCCGCGTGTTAACAGGGACCAACTCTTTAATGACAAATTACACACAACACTGGCATGCATTAGAGTGCATTTAGCATCTTGCTTTTCACAAGAGGTTGTGCTACAAATTTTGAAGTGAGGAAAAGCAGCTTTTACGACACATACAAGTGGAATGGTGTTAAAAAAGCTACATACTAATATGTATAACCCTACCAAAACTTTTAGTCTATGCTCCCTTTTAATCTTTCAAGTGTTTATAAAGCATCGAGTATCTGGATGTTTCAGCCTTGATTTCCTAGTTTCAGATATCTTAAGTCAGATGCTGAATTTTGACATCACATACGTTGCAAATGGACTTCAAATTTTATCAGCAGAGGCTGTTCTGAAAACAATGCAAACAATGGAAACCTACACCCCAAAAAATACAAATGAATGGGTGAAATTCTACCTCTTTAATATCAAGCACCATATCACAGCAGGAAGTAGCTGTAAAATTTCCAGGTATTAAGTATGTTTTCTTTTAAAGAGTTTCTAGGAATTAGAATTACCAAGACAAATCAAGAGGCAAGACGGTTACAGCACATTTTGTTGCTCAGAAGCATTTTAAATCAGTGATATTCCTCCAGTTACAGTTTCAGCTATTTTACGCTTCATGGGTTTAAATAAAGTGTGCATATGCACCATCCACAATCATAAATATTTTTCAAAACCAGCATAGAATTTTTATACAGAAGCATGGTGTTTTATAGACACCTGCATTCTAAACAAGTTTAACACTAGTGCCAGCTGGTTTGGACAACACAGAAGCATTTTGTACTACTGCAGAACAGACGTTGCAAATACTTGGACACGACGGTCCCCTGTAGCTACCGAATATAAACCCAGCATTTATGAACTGACGTGCTGATGATTTTACCCCGTTTACTCGCCTGGATCAAGACGCTTTCAGAAGTACTTCTGAAATACCAAAAGCTTACTAAAGAATAATAAAAAATTGCCTCTGCCTGTTGTCCTGTCTTTTCCACCCAGTAACTGCAGTACTACGTGTGCAAACTAATGAGGTTAATAATCCTCATGCCTGCTTTGCATGAACTCTCCCCAAGCAGTGTCTTGACCATTCGTTGTTTGTGCCCAAGTGAAGTACTCTTCCATTGTTAGGAAACTAAGCTGACCAAAAAGTAAAATTAAAAAAAAACATCTGGTTAAGCTGCGGGAGCTGGGAGGGGGAAGATTGGCTCCACTTAATATGAGTTGATTAGAAATTAATCAGTTCTCCTTTCAACCTACGGTTTTTAAGTCTGCATTTTCAAAGTCAATTTCATCCAGTTTCATGCAAAACATCAAAATATCTACTGTCTGGAGACCAGTATACCAAGACTTTAAGTATTGTCAGATGTTTACAGAACTTGGAAATAGGAAAAAGCTCAGCTATTCCATGAAATACCCACTTTCAAACAGGGAGAGGAAGACTTGAAGAAATACACTTTGACTTGCAGAAGCCTGCGAAATCCCATTAAGGTACAAATTGTAAAACTAATTGAAACAAGGAGTCCTTTGACATGCAACTCTGCAACAAATGTTAAATGCAACCTCATAAGTTACATCATTTAGATATTAACGTTTACGGTCCTGAATTCGTTTTCATTGTAGTGTGATGTCACTGCTCAATTTACTGTTCTTTAGGAACCTCTTACTCAGCTACACTTATGTTAAACTATCAACATGAAAAATAAAACAATACGCTAAATCTGTGGGAACATACTAGAAATGAGTTAACTCCCTGTTCATGATGTAGAATGCAAATTTTAATAAGAAGCAATTTTGGCTGCTGATGGAATCAGACTGAGAAGAATATAGTGTAGAGCTATTGTAAGTAAAATTAAGGTCTTCAGAGAAAGAACAAACTCTTATTAGTAATAGAAGTCTCTTCTTTAAGCCAAAAGATCTAACAATTTGTCTTTCAATTATTCTAGTTATTTTTAAGAGTTGCATATTCTCCATTTTATTTGAATCGTTAGAG
>VZSZ01010612.1:119647-152288 GCA_013398815.1 Ibidorhyncha struthersii
AATTTAGTAGCTTTCTGCCCTGAGGAAAATGAACTCAAATTCTCAAATTGAAACAAAGTAGCTTCCTACCAACTCTCACTTACTGAGGAAAAACACCCACTGCATTTTGTGTCAAAAGACTGCATCAGGACTGAGGAGTGTGACAGAACTGCAGGGAAAAAGTGGTACCAATGGCTGGCTAAGGTTTTCCCTTTAATGGTGACTCAATTCTCAAATTTGCCAAGGAGAGGCAAAGGATGTGATGAATTCTTCCTAAAATGGGGTGGTGGTGGGGGGTGGAAATAACCTGCCTCCAAATCAGTAAGTGTATATTAAGTATATGTCTACTCTGTGGGAGGAGGCAATTCTGCTGACTTCAACCACTTGTAGTAAGGGAGGTGGGAAGTAAAGCAGCCCCCATCTATACAGAGTGCTGGCAAGCCCTGGTCTGTACAACAGCAAGTAAAGTGAAAGGAGAGGGCAGAGGGCAAAAGCCAATAAAACAGAAAGGAAAAATTTTTTGTTTCTAGCGACCTCAGCTCTAAGAAAACTCACTATACTGAGACACCTGAACACAGCATGGAAATCTCAGACAATGGGAACATGCCCTGCAAATGGGAAGAGAGTGTTTTGTCTTTCCAAGATTGCAAGGTTGCTAGACTACCGCATTTACAACCAGTATTTTAATAATATGCTTTAAAGAAAAGCACCCAATCTAGAAGGATATTGAGAATCAGGGCAAACTGCTCGCACTCCTCCCTCCATCTTAGATTACAGGACATGGTACAGAAATGAAAAAGTATACTCAGCTGTCAGAGTACTACTCTGAATGTTAAGGAAGTGAGAAAGAGGAAACTAAAATGCCTGCTGGTTTTACTGCATCATATTTCACTTTGATAAAAGTGAGAGATGTTTTCACACAGTAATCTTAGAATGGTATTATGTAAGAGCTTTTCTAATCCAAAGGAGTAAAATGTAAATGTTTGTCTCTATGCCAATAATTACCCAAAGAAAATTAAACAAAGGAAAAAAAAAAAAGCAAGTATTTTGCTGTTTAAAAGCTGGGGGAAAAAAAAAATAGAAGGGCTTGTAATACAAATATAATAGCAATATTTAGATAAATCCCACATATGAGCATCGTAAACATTTCACAAAAAGGTTTACACGGAAGCAATTCATACGTTCCACTGTATGTATTCATTGGCAAAATCACAGCAGTTCTGAAACTTATTTTTCTCAGACACCACCTTTAAGTGACTGTCACATCTGACAGAATAGCAAGTTCCACAGTATCTCTTACCTGCAGATCTTTCTCTCTTACTCTGTCAACCAAGCTACATATATTCTTGGATCTTTCTCATATGTATAACTGGAGAGCAGTTCCATGATGGAGCCTTTGGCTGGTGGCCAATAATGGGGTAGTTTGCATCTGTCATCGTTAGAAGTCCTGATGGTCCCTTATGTAATTAAAAGTGTTTTTAACGACTGTCACCCCATGGGGTTTAATTAAGGTTCAGTCCCTAGTAGCCAGCAAGTGTGACATACATATTTCTATTATAACCTGATCTCTAATTCAGTACCTTACATGCATGCAGATGTGCTGTAATAGGCACCCACAGAAAATAATTACTGGTATTTTTTTTCTAGAAAGGTCTGGGTCACTGTAGATTTCTATTCCAATATAAAACTTACTAAGCAAAACCAGGCAGGTAGGAAATCCCAAAGTTATTCTGTACGCTGGGACAAAGCTACCACTAGGCCCTACCAAAGAAACACAGACCCAAACAGAGAGAAGAAGATGCTTTGAAGCGATACCGAAAGAGCAGAAATACCTAGAGAACTTTTGGCAAAAAAGCCAAAAAGAAGGTAAATAAACTTTAAAACTATGGTAGCCAGAGAACAGTACCAAATCAAGAGAAAGGGGTCAACATTAAGTCCAGATGGCAATCTTTTTAACAAGCACTGGAATATATTTTAATCGTGCTGCCTGAAGGCTTGGCCATGGTGTAGAAGCCCACTGCAGCAGACGCTGTAAAACAGAAGAGAAGGGTACCTATCTCACGTTTCACAATCAAAGGTTGTGATGTGATGTGCCTTGATGTGATCTGATGGGCCTTGATAGAGCCTTTTAATTCAGACCTGTGAAGCCTCTGAAACCCCACACTTCGATAAAGGCAACAGTAATCAGGGGATTAGTTCATATTCTGTTGACTGCCTTATAGTTATGAGCACAGAGGAACAGAGAAATAAGCCCCCCAATTGTCAAGATAAACAAAAGATCAAAGAAGAGTTTAGACGCTACCTTCAAATATAAAACAGAACGAGTCTATAAAAGTCATCTTTCTACAATAAACTATAATGTGATAGATCAGCCAGTAACTTGCTTGAGAGGAGAAATCATCATTTCGAAAACCTTGTCCTTACGGCTTAAATGGCTGAGATGGAAATTTGTCCACTGTATTTCCACAGCCTGACCAACCCAGTGAGATCCTCTGTGGGGAAGGAGGCCAAAACATACAGTTTATATAATAACTAGGAAAAATTATTGCAGCTCATTTGCTGCTTTCTTCCTCATTCTTTTGATTTCTAATACTCGCTAATTTACATCTCTGCATGCTTTCCTCTGTTTGCCTACAACCAAAAAACTAAGGAGGCATTTCTGTGTTCTTACAAATATTCTTTCTGCTCCTACTTTTGCATCATCGCAGTCTGTCTTCCAAAATCTTATTCCCTCTGTAGGAAGTCATACATGCACATGCACTGATCTGTATACAAGTCGCCTAAATGCCAGGCTTTCAACAAAGGAGAACTCTTCTCCTTTGCTTAAGCAAAGCTTAGGAATCTATTAACCGGAGCCTCTCTTTTCAACAAGAAAGTCATTATGCTGACATTTCTGAATATAAGAATGATCAATCATCATTACCATCTGAAAATGGAGGCATTTAGAAGTTTTACCCAGTTCACGTGTAATTACTTAGGTAAGCTTAAACATACCTAAGTTGTTGTACCTAAACGGCCTGTGTTTAGAATAAGAAGCTTCAGGGTCCACTAAAATTGCCTATATTTCCATTGCATATTTACCAATGTTTATAGCAGAATTACTAATGAAATGTTTACCACAGTCTGGGCACATCATCTTAATACCATTACAATCTGGAATATTCCTAAGAGGAAGTCTGCACAATGTGAAGTGAAGCTGGATTTTCCCCAAAAGCAAACAGGAGCCACCAAACACGAACGGAAGATGAGGCCAAGAAACAAACAAGGTCTCTGAGGTGGAGAATTGATCCCTCATGCCCTGAAACTTCCTGAATGTCACTTAACTGTGGCCTCTCAGCATTCTTAATGGTTAGAGTTCCAACTCCTCTCTTCCCCAAAAGCTTATTTTAGTATTTGTCTTTTTGGAAAAAATAACCTAAGGCCAGCAGTGCAAACAGATAGCATAGAAGCTTCTTGTATCTACTTATGGACCACAACTATTGAACTCAGATGGCCTTGTCAGAACAAGCTATGGGCCAGGATTATCCAACTGTGACAAGTCAGGGGAAATTCTGCTGCAGGAATACCCAGAAGTACAATTTCACAGTTCGAGGAAAAAAAAAAAAAAAAAAAAAAAAAAAAGAGACTTGGGTAAGTGGAGGTTCTTATTTTCAGCACTCAGCACTACGACTGCCAAGCAACTGAGAAAATGGCACATGTCAGAGATGCTGCTACTTCAGGCTCTTGCAGCTCTCTACATTATGTTTAGCGTACAGTTTAATCCGTTTTCCCCTCTGTAAAAAAGGGAACTTTGAACCCTTCAGAAAGATGGTGAACTTTTCCTACTTTGTTCACATATAGAAATCACGCAAGCGATTTCTTCAGCTCAAACTAGTTGCAGTAATCATTATTGTTACCTTTTCTAATACCCAGATCAGCTGCTCAGTTCCACTATAGTATTTGTGAGAAGCAGCATAGGGAAACATCACCAAACGTATATTACTATATAGAACAACCCCAGTTCTGAGCGCACTGACATACTGCTACTTCACAATGAAAGAAAATTTCTCCTCTGGTACAAGCATGTCAGTTCGAGCTCTGCGCTACGGCAGAGAAAACAGCGCAAGGAAATCACTACACTCAGAAGCACCTGGTGTTAAGGTTAGGTGTAGAACAAGGATAATTAATCTTGGAACGCCTTCAATCAGAAGTCACAAACATAGCAAGTAACTAGAGATGCCGGGCAGATTAAACAAGACCTGCACTAAGGAGGGACACAGCTGACTCTCTGAATGTGTGTCGAGTATCACTGTAGTGACACTGAAAATGAAATGCCTCTGCATACCCCATTAGCTAGTTACCAGCCACACACATTGCAACACGCGTGGCATTAAAGTGGCTTTCTAATATCATAATATCAAAACAACAACAACAAAACAGAATTCATGGAATTCAAAAGCTCACTCCTACGCTCGTCTGAACTCATTTTGTATCAAACGCCTACAATAAGCTTCAGAAAAAGCAAAGATGAAAAACGTTAGCCACAGGAAAGACAACTATAAAGTTACATCTAAAATTTGTGGAAGTAACTGTCTGCTACCTTTTAAAGAAAATTGCTGTATAACAGCAGATATCATCAGGACTGTTAAATGCTGGCCACCAACCGCTACAGTCTTATCATAGGGACTCCCTTCCAGTCACACATGAAAAGCAGATCCAAGAGCAGGACTTCAATCTGACACAAAGAACACCTGCCCTTTACATACAGGTCTCTTTGAACACACCATCCAGATATTTTAAATATGAAGGAAGAGGAAAGGCATCCCATTGTTTCCCTCATTCTTTCTTTTCGCCTCCTCCCCTTCTCTGTTTTTTACCTGGAACTGATCAGATGTACATGTGTTCATCTCTGGTGATACAGGAGGTGTCTGTCCTATTGAAGCTATTTTTTCTGCTGCAGATATTGGTTTCAAAGGTTCCTTGGTAGGCTCTAACATACCCTAAATAAAGAAATACATTAAAAAAAAAAAAATAAACAAAGTCACACACGCACACAGACACGCACACTTATATATATTCCAAGGACTAGAGACGCAAAAAAACAGAACACACGCTACTAGGTAGTACTACCCTCAACTAGGGGCTGGGGGGTAACCATACATCTCTGGGACACTTTCAGTGAGGAGGACACAGAAGGAGACAGAGTAGGGGAAAGAATTATTTTCGTTTCTTAGGCCTAAGAAACATTTTAGAGCCAATAGCAGAAACTCAAGTGCTTAGCTAGAGCTTGCTTTCAACTTTCAATAGTGTAATTTAAGCTGGAGGAAACAGTTACTTGATAAGGTAACATCTTCTCCTCCCAATTGTGTGTAGACTACTCCAGAGTTATCAAATGGCCCATCAAAAAGGTACAAGTGCATTCATTTCATTTCAACAATTAAGTTATTCAGAAGAAACAAGTCAAATTATCATTTTGCAGAATGATACCAGGAACAATAATTACTGACATGGAAATAAACACATTAAAAAGCAGTAAGAAAATAATTAAACCCACTTTTTAAATTTTATACAAACTGTTCAAAGCTAAATAGTACAATGAAAAAATGTCGGAAATCTCTGGTGTTCCTGAATGAAAGTGAGGGAGGGAGAGGGATCTACAGAAAGACCAAAGTTCGCACTGAGACATGCAAACCACCTCAGAACAATGCAGTATGAGAAAAGAAACCCCCAAATAAAACCATTGGATTTGCAACTTCTAAAATAATTTCAGGAAGCAAGCCACCAAGATCAGCTGTCCCACAAACATTTCTACAGCATGTTAGAGGAGCATAGAATTTAACCACCAGTTAAATCAATTCTTTTGGACAGCAGAGAAACACACGAAGCAGTGTGGCAACAGAAAGCCGCAAGCCACTTTACTCCTACCATCATCTCTATCCAGCTTATCGTGTGCACAAGGATCTAAAAGATTTAGGAGATAATTAAACAGCAACAACAATCTGTTGCCAAAAAAAATAACTGCACGTGTTGCGTACAAACACAGTCTTGCTCACAAATATGTTACAGGACGAAAACTGCAATTGCTATGAGATGTTTTATCTCTCCGTATCAGAATACCATGCTTACATCCAAAGAAGTGCATGGGCTGACCTTGATGCATCAGAAAATAACAGCTTTAGAAACTGACTGTAGAAGTCGCTCTAGAAAATTAACCTACAGATTAAATTGGCTTAATATCTACCAAAGAAAACTGTAATTCTTTAATATTCAGCTTGTGAATGACCATATAAAAGCATATGTGTATATATATACAGGTTTCAAAAAAAAGAACATACTTGTTCTGCTCAGACTAGCAAAAAATGGCAAATCCTATACTCTGAATGTTTTTACTACTACAGACATTGCACAGTCTGAAACGCCGAACAGAAAATACAGAATATCGGCTTAAGTGAGAAGAGTTGATCTTACTGCACTAGGCTCCCTGAGTTTCCTTCAATCTACAGAAATCTAAATTATGCTTGCTATTTTTACCTAGCACGGGGCAACACAACAATGCTGGCTATACAACACTTCTTGTATGCATAAATAGCTTATTATATATACATGGGTCCTTTGTTAACATGCCAGTAACACTGCAAAGCACTACAGTGCATCTCTCTTGACCTAGGGATACTGAGATGCAATCAAGTAATTAATAAACGGTCTGTCAGAGAAACAGTTGCACGAAGAGCAATACTCAAGAGCGCTGAGAAAACTTCCTACACACATTTCATGGAATACCATAACTATCTAGCAGTTCTCAACCTTCCTTTGAACCACCTGGTTCCCTTTGTCATTTTTGATAACTATTTAACCATCTAGTTTCTTGTGTCAAGTTTTAGTGGACGTTTTTTACATCTATACCTTATATTTAACAGTCAAAGTTCAACAAGAAGAACTTTTTATTGGTGCATATGCATTAATACATTATTTCAATACTTTTTTTCTTTTTTAGAAAATGTCTCAAACTGAGCTTGGACTAGATAGCCCACCTCATCAGATAAATAGCTTCCTCTATGAAATAAGGAAATCAATCCGTTTTTTTATTTAAAATGAAGTATCTGCTTGCACACATAATGAAAATTGTGTATTTGAGGATTCTTTTCTAGCTTTTCAAGTGATGCCTAAGCCATAATTATACTTACAAAAATATCTTTCAGCATACTTAGCACTTAATATCATTTAATATATTTCATTATGTAATGTTGTTGGAACCATAGCAAAAAATAACGCTAAAAAAAGCTTACCAGTCCTGCTGCATACATGGGTACTATAACAGGCTGTTTCTTGTTGCCTGTAAAGAGCTGATAAAACAACAACAACAAAAATTTACTTAAGAGTTTCTATGTCAGTGATGATAATTTTTCAATGTTACATAACTTGTACAAGAATAATATCAGAGAATAACTACTATGTTAAAAGTAACACAACAGTTAAAAACTAATGCAGCTTTTAAAGTTAACAGGGCTTACAACAAGTTAAGTTGTCAGATGGTCTGTCATGAAAAGCAATGTTTGGTGCAGCTATGCAATTAAGAGCCAGGCATTCATACAAAAAAGACTTCCACCTGATTCCACAGTTAAAGCAGCTCCATTATTTAGAAAGCAAGTTTTATTGACAGACTCACAATATTTCTTGTGTCGATTCCCAAGGAGCACAAAAGCTTTTTGTTGCTGTGGGAGCCACCCCACTGGTATCTCAGTCCATATGCATCATGGATATCCTGCAGCTCTGTCCACACGTCCATCACTTCCCTATAAAACCCATCATAAATCAAGTTATCAACAGGAAAAGGAGCTTAGCAGCCTCGCGTTAAAAACTAGAATAAATATTCAAGTGACTTATTATACATTCCAATTAAACTTACACCCAAGCACAAGACCCAGGGGAACTAAAACTGCAGTGTTCTCAGAACCATTATAGTTCCCGCTTATTATTGGAAAATGATGTTCACAGCAGACAGGACATGGTCATCACATGAATAAATATAGCAATTTATATCAAGTCTAACTAACAAGACATTCTGATTAACTCAGAGACATCACTTAAAACAAGATATGCTACTAAGTTGATATGCTAAGTAAAATACTCCTGGTATACGCAGTCACTGAAAACAAGCATTCTGCTAGACAGCTAATTTTTACTCTACAGTTTTTCATAGCACTTGAAGCATTTTGAATTACTGCTATATGTTTTACGTTCCCAAAGATGACATGTTTCTACTTCATTTTAAGTTTGTTGTATTGTGGCTTCTTACCCAGTATTTGCTAAGGCCTCCTCAGTTGTCAACTGCTTTTCACCTGCTTCCAACAAATGATTCAAGGAACTTATTTCTTCTTCAGTTTCCAGAACAGGCATGGAAGGAAAACACACTTCAAATATTCGTTCCAGACGACTTAACAATGTTGTCTATATCAAAGAGAAAAATATGTATGCCAAGTTTTGTTAACTGCTTTAAAATTAAAAAAAATAAGTGAAGATGTAAAACAATACGTAGTTGATACAAAGTTTCACTTTTTTCCCACAAAATCTATAACTGTCAGAGGATCACTAGATTTTTTGTAAGCACCGAGTACGGGCTGCTAGCTACCGAGAAACAGTAAGGATCCTGCCCTCGGCAAAGTGAGTTCTTACAGAAGAGTTCAGAATAGTTCTTACCAGAGTCACTCTTTGTTATAAAAAGAGATGCACAACGAGTATAAAGCTACGTTTACTTAAAACGTGTTAAAACCTCCAATTCTACACATCCTAAAGGTTTTACTGAACACACGTTTTCAGCAACCTTGGTATTCAACGTTATCTGAAATATGAACTGAAAACAGTATCATTTCACTTAATGACGATGCACTTCAAACTCCAGATACAACAT
Source organism: Ibidorhyncha struthersii (assembly GCA_013398815.1). Taxonomy (NCBI): domain Eukaryota; kingdom Metazoa; phylum Chordata; class Aves; order Charadriiformes; family Charadriidae; genus Ibidorhyncha; species Ibidorhyncha struthersii. The sequence goes on from VZSZ01010612.1 coordinate 128,514, forward strand.
TTATTCAGGAGGCAGCTCCACTTCTTGCAAGATGTACGCAATTAAAGGTCTCGCAAAACTTAGCCTGATGTGCAATACGCTCATGGTGTGATCATAACTTTGAAAATGCTCAGGAAAAACTATTTATAGCCCAAAGACTGCACGCTTCCTAAAAAACCGTTAGTACCAATGACTCAGATGCAGCAAAACGGTCACCCCCAGCTTCATTTGCTACAGTTCACACGGAAGTCAGGTATAATGCAGAAGAGCCAAGATTGAGGCGTTTAAACATATTGTTTGTCAAAAAGTATTTGAGAGATTTGTTTTGTACTTCTCCAGACCAAAAAACTAAAGGAGAAAACGAATTACTCAATGCCTTAATTTCTTGCCCTAAAACCTATTTGTGTGTTTTCACATGTTAGAGTGTTTAATTTAAATAGAAGAATTACTTTCTTCCCAGCAATTTCCCTTTCCTCCCATTCACGATTCAGACAGTTGATGCCGAACGCTGTGATCCTGTAGGGGTTAAAAGCCAACCTTGGCAATGTTTCTATCCTAGCCAAGTAACTTAAAACAACAACAAAAAAAATCCCCATGAAGTTTTATTTTAGCTGTGCAAGAAGCCAGCTAGATAGCAGTGTGGTTTGCATAACCACAACTTTATCAATGTTACTCTCATCTGACCTTCTTTCTGCTGCCTGACATTATAAACTCACAAGAGTATGCAAACACAAAAACTCTGAAGGTTTGCAGGAGGCCCTACGGATCTATATTCCATGGTTTTGAGCGATTAGGCAGGATTTCCTGCTTCTCACAGTAGTTGCAACCATGTCTCGATGATGCCACCACTTCGGTGTCCCTTGGGAGAAATGAAACTTCGTCAGACAAGGTTCTTAGGTTTCACAACGCAGCAAATGTCTCCTGCTTTTTTCTCCGCCACTGTTGGGTAGGATAAGGTCTCAGCAATATAAAGAGCATATACTGGTATTAATGGTTTCCAGGCATTTCAGTTCCACAGCATGCACTGGAGAATGCTCTGATTCTTGCCAGCCTTGGCAGCTACATTTAATATTAAAAATAATTAAAAAAACCAACCCTCAAACAACCTCTGGCCCCCACAAAAACAGCAACAAAAAATACTTTTTTTTGGACAGGCTTAGTGTGCTTTCTTAAGTTCTTCCTTTATGTTTCCATCTCTTCTCTCTGTTGCATTTCCATATAGCCACAGAATTTCAACTTTATTATAGCTCTATAAACTGTCTCAGACATCAGATGTACCGCTGTCACGGAATATATTTTTTTCACCCAGTTCAACCCATTAACAACAAGTAACTGGCAATCTCTTAACATTTTAAAAGCACCAACTACAAGGTATGCTTATAAAAATGAAATTAAAGCCTTTTTTTTTCCCCCAGTGTACTTGTTTTTAGCAGCAGCACCCGAATTTCTCTTCTTGCTAGGGGTTGGAGACACCAGGCTGGCACAAAAGGAGCGCTTCTATCTTTCTCGTTTGGAGTTCCACAACAGCCACCTCTCCAGTGCTCTGCTGCACCCCACGCAGGGCAGTGCCCAGCAGCTCCAACACCCGCTTTCCTACTGGGGAAATGGAAAAGAAACCGTGTAGGCGAAAATCCCAAGAGCATCGCACAGCGCATGTAGTATAGCTGTGCCAGCAGAGCCCTCCTGTGGAGATGCAGTATATTCCAGGAGAAAAGCTGAATTTACAAATGGAAACCTCAGACAGATTTTTTTGTTACAACTGAAACAATTTAAGGGTCGGAGAAAAAAGGCTGGTAGGTGGCCCTTACGTATTTTAATCAGACCAAGCGATACAGCTGGGACAAACCTTCATGCATCAGAATATCTATTTCACAATTATAATAGTTATCTACTACATTTCTCATCTGAATTTTTATCTGAAAATTTGCCTCGTCTCTTGTCTCAATTAAGCAAACCACTGACCACGTACATCAGAAACATAGTACAGCAAACGTAACACAGAGGCAAACACCACGTTATCAGAATATCTTGATTCTATACTGAAGTCAGGATGACGAGTTGGGAAATGGGAACCAAGTCTGTTCAGCCTATTCTCCCTGTTCAGACGCTAACTGCAAAAAGCAGGAAAACGAACTTGCTTAGAACATCAGCTCTTCAGTTTTTCTACATATGAAAGAAATTCCTGACAGGGACAGTCACCAGGTTCAGCTATTTGCAAAGCATAATGTCAAAATGCCATAATTATTATACTATCAAACGATCTGAGTTACACAGCAAACCTGACTCACCCTTCCCCCCCCCCCCTTCATTACCTCACTGCTGTAGTCTGACCATAATGAGTCATGTTCTACAAGATATAATTTTCCTTTTAATCATCTCTTAACGCCCAATCGTTTTGGCCACACAGTAAGTTACAATACTTGTCACGTTACTTGTAGGCTGTTTCGTGTTTGTTGACCAGAACTAAGACACTAATTTACATTTTTAGGAAGTAAAACAGTATTCCAGATTCAAGCCTACCGTTTCAGCATACAAAAGCATGCTCTAGTGAAGTTTTTTAAACTTAACTTTGCCTACAGTCTATCACTTGCCCTTATCTTACATGAACAGGTGATGCTTACTTCACTTCTGTAATACAGCAGGAACACATATCCCCAGTGAAAAGGAAGAGGCAGATGAAAGGCATTGTATCACAAAAACAGCAAGGCATCACGTTTCTTGAAAAGGATCAACGTTTGAGAGCATGCTGGTGACTAAGAATACGCTCACTTAGGTAATGAAAGAATTAACAGCAAGTCTCTAGGAACCAAGCAGCATCTCAGCCAGCACCCTATGTCAAATCTGAGCTTAAGAACTGTGCCAAAATTTCAGCAACAGTTTAATTATAGCGTTCTTTACACTTCCTTTCATCTTTTCTAAATTTCCAGAAATGCTTAGCCCTTATTTATATATGATAGAGAAGAACGGTTTCCATAGCAAACCAGAGTAATTAATTCTTTGTGTGCAAACGGGACACAGGCATGAGCATACAAAAAACGCGTCTCCGGGGCAGTGGCAATGTCCCTAAAGGCAGCAGCTGAACTTGTTCTTCTAATTGGTAACAAAATCCTGTGGTCACAGCTCCCAGGTATAAAGGACATTACCAAGATTTTGAAATTAGTGGAAATGTCCATCTACTACAAACCTCAATCTATTTTTTGTACAAAACAGATTGTAGGAAAATATGACTTCTGTCATCCACAGTAGTGTCGTGTCTTTCAGGGTGAAAAATCCCCCCAAAATAAAAAAGGCAGAAAGGCACTTTTCATGTTGCTAAAAGCATTTGATACTCAAGTGTTCTTCGCTGCCATTTGAGAAGAGTAATCCTTGAAGGCACTTACTGAAGATGTGAACGAAGGCTACAGCTGCCATTCTAAAAATTAACTGTGATTCTCCCAACAGTGACAAACTCAGTAGTTTCTGTAGCTGCATAGAAGTTTTGGATAAACACAATCCAAAATCCAGATATCACACATGTAACAGACTTTCAAGTAAGAATCATAACCACAGGATCAGAATTTACCTCCTTGGCAGTTAAATAGGGGGCAAGATCCAGCCCTCAGAGCTGAAAGGCCAAAATACTTGGTTTACAGAATTTGTTTTTCCTCCTCTTCTCCACCACAAGACTACAGAATCAATGAAGTCCTTCAACACAGCAAATCTACATTGGCCACCCAGCACACGAAATCCTCCCCAGCTGCCTCCATGTGAACTCAACAGTGACAGGTCACTGCCTTTCTTCAGAGCTATGAAAAGAGGAGATATAAAAACTTGCCATAAAGACAACATACTTTGGCCACATTATAGAAACAGTCGATATGAATTGCAGTTTTCACTGTATCGCTGCTGTGACACTTCTTTGGGTGATGTTTCGGGGAACTCTGCGTACAGAAAAAAAACCAACCCAACAGTCATCTTGCTTCTCTCTGCTGTCCCCTCATCCAGTGAGCTTCTCATGCTGGAAGCTGAGTGGAGTGGCACTTTGTCCCTCCTTCCTCCCCACTGTCCACTGGAGGGGACAGCCCCATTTCTCAACACAGTGCCTCATTTTCCCTATTCTTGCTTACAGTCCACAGCATCTCTGCTCCGGCAGCCTTCAGAGGGGCTTTTGGAAGGGAAAGACTTGAAAGCAAAGCACGCCTTCAGCCCTCCTTTTTCTGCTTCCAGGAAAAGGGGCTACAGAGGAAGCAGCACTTCAAGCTCTGGGCTGTTTGCATCTGTCGAACTCAAAACTAGAAGATCCAAGAATAAATAAAACCAGTGTAATAGTTAAATTAATGAGCGTATTTAGATGTTCAAGTCTTATCTGATAGAAAAACACATGAAAGGAGACAGAAATGAGCATATGAAGGATCCAAGATGCTAGATGTATAATTTAGGAAAGGAATAAAGTCCATATGGACATGATCAGCTTCTAGTTAGAATTCAGAAGCCGAGTGAAGGCTCTCAAAAACCAGCAGAACAAAGCTCCAAGGCCAGAAGCCAAGAAGAGAAACTGATTAACTAGAGAGACTTTATTTATTTATTTTAAATCATGGAACCCATGGCTCTGGAGAGTGCCTAGCACAGGTCTTTATGACCATTTTAACAAAATAGGTTAAATGAGAAGCTCCCTTTGCCAGGTTTTCTACCAACCAAACCATATTTTCCAGGAACACATCTGTCTGTGAGGAGCTAAGTCACGATACACTTCCTGTACCTTCACCATATGTGTGTGTGCAGGGGTTGGGTGGTTTTTATTTTTTTATTTATTTGGGGGTTTTGGGGTTGGGTTTCGTTAGGTTTTGGGGATATATATTTTTAAGAGCTGAACTACATGACATTAACACAGGGGAGCTGAGAAACTGATTTCAATGGATGCAACTCACCATGGGGAACACACCCGCCAACTTCAGTGGGTCTCTACATCTTTAGAACTCAAGCATTAAACAAAGCTGAACAGTTAACACACATAAGCAAACAAACAAATTGCTAAGTTCCTCATTAAATGGGGGCAGTTTTTTCTTTGCGGACCGCTTAAACTAAGAAACAGTTTCCCTTCCACATAGCAACGATTTATTTCTTTCTCTGATGTGCAGGCTCTGCTTCACAAAGAGAACACCTTCTCAAAAATAATGGGAGAAGAGCTGCAGGCAGAAAAAACTCCCGAGTAAAAAAAGGGAAGCGAAGCTTACAAAGAACACTAGTTTAACTACTCATGATTCAAATGGGATGGCTTTTCTCCACCTCCCCTGAAAAGCAGATAAATTTAAGATAGTGCTATAAATTTATTAGAGGTAAAACATGGAATTGTTTCATTTTTATTGCCACAAGTAATTTATAATTGAAACACTGCTCCCAAACTGAGTTTTACAAGCCAGGAAGAGGATGCCACAAGAGCTTAAAGAAACCTCACCAACACGAAATGAAGAGTAAGACTTTTTTTACAATAATATAAAGAATTAAAGAAGGCAAGGATAGTCCTAAATATGCCCCAAACTTTTTAAAACAGTAACTATAAAGGCCTTGAGCTCAACTGCAAAGCAAATCTGAAAATTTAGTGGCTTGAGAAAGAAGAACAAGACTTCTCTGCTCTCTTTACTGCTTGATACAAGACAGTTATAAACTGCAGGGAAGTTCAGTGTAGAAACGTGAAGCTGTCTCCCTCCTTGCTGGAAGGCCCGCACATTTATTCTCTCTTGGCTGAAGAACGTATCAAATCTTGCATCTTCCATGCAGGCAAAGTAAAAAGTTTAACAGCTATTTGTCTAGACTACACAAAACTTACTTCCCATTTCAGTTGGACATGTTATTATTATCCAGTGGTGTTGTACTAACTTTTCAGTCAGGCTCTCAGAGGAAGTATAGTAGACAAACACAGAAGATGGAAAATAATTTTGTTCTGTAGTATATAGACAGAAATACTAAAACAAACTCCTCCTAAACTATTTTCTTGTGTAAGATCCCCTTGGCCAGCCTGTTCTGAAATAGAGCAATTATGGGCTACTTTTAATGGTCTGTTTTTTACTGCTGCACATACTAAAGAACTGTGCCATGGACTTAAAAAACCCCAAACCTTTCCAGACTGATGTATTTACATTGCAAGTTGTTACCCAACTGTCTGAACTTAATTTAGCCAACACTATCTTCATTTATCTTAGTGAACTGGGAGGCTGAAGTCTTTACGGTCATAATTACTTTTGTCCAAGAGGATGTCTTCATTCATTGCCCAAGACAAAGTACTCTTGAAGTGACGGTGATGCAGGGTTTTCTTTGCCTTGATGCATACTTACGGCTTAGTAACTGTGTATCACCCACACTGTCTGATTAATCAGAAGAGGTAGAGCCTGTGAGCACAGGCTCTCTAATAAGCGGAGAATCTTAAATCCTATGCCGAGGACTGTTCAGGTTTCCCTTCCTCCCTTTCCAGGACTTCTTAATTTGTAAGAGTTTTGGCCTTCCAACCAAGCCGCTATTCTTCTCCTCCTCCAGAGATGCCTATACTCCTTGAACACAGCTAGGCACAGTCGTATTACCCACCTACATGATTATCATAGGTAACAACCGCTCTTGTGCTTTGCTGCCTAAGTCCTGTATATATTCTTAATGCACAACACAGCAGAGTAACCTTCTCAGCTGACTAATGTTCACCACTATCTCATGGGAAAAGCTGTGCTATGAGCCTTATATTCCTTATAAACATAACTTAGTAGTGTGTTATGTCATCACATAAAGGGGATTAATGCACGTGGCACAGTGCAGATTTGCTCAAAACCTGTTAGATCAACAAGTTCACCCACCACTACATCTTAAATCAGCTTTAACGAACACAGAAGCACACCTATATATAATGCAAAATTGCAGCTATACTGAAATCACTACTACATATTTTTCAGCTGAAGACAGACATTAAATGATTAAGGTATACGGCAGTATTAGTATCGGTTCAAATAACAGTTTGTGTATCTGTGCCCATCGGCCTTTGAAACTGGAACCTTTTCTAAGGGGTTACAAATTCTTTCCGTAGTTTTAACTGAATACCATATACCATGTCCTTTTTTTTTCCTCTCCTCCACCCAACACTACTGAACAGAAGAGGTCAGCATGTTACAAATTCTATGTTTCCAACCAGGTGCAGGATTCAGAGAGCCTAAGACCAAAGACAAAGGAGAAAAGACATAATGAACTTTTTGCTACTACATAAGGTCATTTCTGTGACCTTTTTCCTCTTACTTTCTCCTTTTACAGCCTATATTTTATAAGAAAAAATAGATTTATTATTTGAATTCTAGCAAAGTCAAATTTTTAATTAAACATTAAACCAAACCCACAATCTTTAAAACAGTTTGCCTGACTGTTTACATTATGATCAAGATCACGTAGAGAAAGCACAAAATTTTGCTGCCTCCTCCATATCCAGAATACACAAACTAAGGAAACAGAAAGGAAAATACGCAGAGACCATTGGCAAGGGAATCTGAGCAAGTGGTAAACAACTTTCCTTTCATGCTGCATTCTGGATGGATGAAAATTGCCATATATATCATTTCCCCATTTAAACAGTAATGCTGCTGGCTAAGTATACAAAAGCAGAAAACTGAAAAGTAAAGAATTACATCAGGGTCACTCTGTGTATACACCATTCAAAATTATTTCGCTAACACATTACAGTGACTCCCCTAGCCTCAACATTACAGATCAGGTGTACACAGTGTCTTGTAAATGATCCCAGTTCACATTTAGCCTTTGCCGAGGTCTCAATTTTCACACTCATCTCAAGTGTCTAACACACACAGTATTTCTCTCTTGCACAGCCTGCTCCCTTTAAGTTGCTACAGCGAGTGCTTTCTAGATCTGCCACCAATACATTGATGCAAGTGCTCTACTGCTCCCCATCCTTCTTTGCTCAGGGTAATAAAAAACTTTCTTTGCTTACCTCTCCCTAGCTTTATTTTGCATGCAAGTGTTTCTGCTTTTGCCTCAATGGCTCCAGAACTCTAACACGCGGGAAACAGAAGATCAGCAAATACTTTAAAATGCTGTATTTTGTGGTTTGACCTCAGCGACATCCTCTTAAGGAAAAGTAAGGTAGCCCATCAAAATCTCCGTTTAATTTCACTAAGATTCTGCACTCAAAGTACTGGGACTGTCTGCTGGCTCATATTGACTCAACTAATCTCAATGTTTCTAATTGCAATTTACTAAACTGTGGCTCAATGGATTAAAAACAGAATTACTACTTAAGATTAAAACAAAGCATTAAAAAAAAAAAAAAAATGAAAAGGTTTCAATAGATCCTTCCAAAACTTAAAGCACTTACAGAATACAAAGCAAGTTTTGAAAATGTGTAACTATTGTTTCAAGAGTTAACTGAAAAAAATTATGTAGCAACTAACAGTCATTGCAAGGCTAAGGAAACTATTGCAACAGAGAAAACACATCCAGCTCAACTTCCTCTACAGCTTATTTGTGTAAAACATTCTTTGAGTTGTACTTCCTCACTGGCAAGGGAGGCAGAACATCACTTTATATCCAAACAGTCACAACTAACTGTAGTATCAAGAGAAGGAATAAAAACAAAAAAAAAAAAAGTATTTAAGTCTTAAACTTGCTTTGCAGTCTAACCAAGCTACTGTATGACTTCATGACAGATCACCGAAAAACCTCCATTGTATCCTAGCTTTTAGCTTTTGTTCAGGCAGAATTGTGGAGGGGGGAAAAAAAATTACAGAACCTCTGAATGTTCTGCTTTTATAAACATCTACATTCGAGAAGTGTTTTCTACTGAAACTCCACCATAAAATAATGGAAAATTCTAAGTAAAAATTAATCTCTGAAGCCTTCAGACTATCCCTTAATAGCATGATTAACTAGAAAAAAAGGATGATTTACTAGAATCACCTCCCCACCCCATTTCTTTGTCAGATTCTTTCAAGTGACAACAGGAACAATTTAGATTAATTGCACTAATAACCTTAGTCCTCTCCAATTTTATGGGTGAATGACCAACAGAATAGGTAACAATAGATTTGTGCTTTCAACTTGAGAAATGGACCCACACATTCAGGTGACGATGAGCAAGGTTTTGCATAGGCACAAAAACCCACTTGCAGGTTCACTTGCGAATCTCATTTTGGCTCATGAAGCCGCTTTGAAATTTGGCATGTTAGTCACTGCACAAAACGGCAAAAAGGATGTGTCAGGAGCTGAGGCTCACACCTTTTAACCTGACAAGAAATCAGAGCTGAGCCCCAAAAGCTCCATTCAATTTGCTGATACTTGCAAAGCTCCAGCTGGCACAACTTTCTTCCGAAAAGCCATTTCAACCTGTCACTGGTAGGAAACGAAAAGAGGCAGGGCTGTCACCAAGCCTACGCACGGTCCTGGAAGAAAGGACTTACCTTATTTCCTTTGACTGCCACAGAAGATCCAAACCTTTTGGACACATATTACCACTAATACCCTTTATTGCTGGTGTTGCTGTATGTTTCAAAGAGACAGAGTATACTCTAAACTGCTCACGTGGGACCACACAATTAAAGAGAAGCACTGAAGAGAATTTTAAACTCAAACTGTTGCTCTGAATTTTGTAAAAGTAATATTAAAAAATTGTCTGTGTATAAACAGGTATGGATCTCAAAGATGACTGGTGAAAAGACTTAGGAAGGAATTAATTAGCAACTAAGGTAGAAACACTAGGGGGCGGGGGTAAGAAATAAACCTATCTACTTCACCCCCCCAAAACTCCTAATTAGAAATAGCAGCAGCTTTAAGAAATCATCAGTCCTAGTTTTGTGATGCTGCTGTAACGCGGAGCTTCCCACAGTGAACGTGTAACAGAGACTTATTTTTAAATAACTTTTAAATGGTTAACTTCCTAGGAGCTGGAATACCAGGGACAGAACTCCACAGGTCATATTTTATCACCCTCTCTGCTCTAAGCAAATGAGTGCAGCTACTTACAAAGCGAGCCATCATTTTCCATCAGATTTTGAAAACATGATGGAGAACGGTGACGAGAAGTTTTGGATACCAGTAATCTCAGCTTCCAGTCACACTACTATTTTATGAAACAGCAACACCAGAGCGCCACCCCCCCAAAGGCAGTAAACTATGAAGCAAAGGAAGAACTATCACAGACTCTGAAATGTTTAAGATGGCTTATTCCTTTGATCAGTTTATGTAAAGGACCACACATAATCATCAAAACAAATGCATACAAGTTCCAGCATACCCCACTCATTTTTCTGTAGGAAGTAACAGTGGAAAAGATACAAGATGCAAACACAGCATACTATTTCATACCAGCCCATCTCACCCACCAAATTAAATCTCTCCCACAAGACAAACAAGGACTATTCAAACATTTGTTGTACGCAGAAGCAGGAACCAGGAAGAGCTGTATGCACAAGAGCAGAACAAGACTGAACAAGAGCAACACCACCCTTACCTGAACTGAAGGTGCTGGCTCTTGAGATTGCTTACTGGTAGTTCCTTGGAAAGATGCTAAAGCAAAACTGTCGGTCTTATGTAATACTGGACCATCAATCCTGGCAGATGCATCTGTCCTATGTGACTGCCACGTCTCTTTTCTGTGATGAGATTCACCAGCTTGTTCATCTCCAAAGGCAGCCCAGGAACAGCTGTCTTTTTGTTCATCTTCAAAAGCATTCCAGTCTGTAGCCTGGTTACAACCTGCTGAACTGAAGTCCGCAAAGTCGTCAGAGTCCTGAAAAGCAACACTCTCTTGTTGAGGTTTTGGCACTGAATCGAAGTCTCCAAATTCACTATTATCACCATTTTCTACCTCAGTAGTATGCTGGAAGTCTAAGCCTGAAGTTTTACTGGTAGTATCACATTCTAAAGTGTCAGCAGTCTGATTTAGTTCAGCTTGATCCAACCTTGCTGGCTGCTGAGAAACAGTACGTGTGTCCCTGAATTCACCAAATTCATCATTAGGTTCGCTAATATGTGCGGGCTGTTTGGAAGCTCCTTCTAAGTCTAGAGCATTTATCGATTCTTGAGCATTCATGAAGCTGGGAGATGCACTGCGGACTGAACCAAAATCACCAAAATCATCGTGTGCATCACTGCAAGCTGTAACTTCAGTACTACTCACACCATTCTCAAGATCTTCAGAATCACCCAATTTTTCTCCTGCAAGATCACAGCTTAGGCTTTGGATCTTATCAACCTTGACATCCTCAGTTCCCAAAGAGTCATCAGGCCTAGTAAAATCTTTGCCATTCTCTACACCATGCTGTCTTCTCCTCCCACTGCGTTCTCCATTTTTAGTAGTGCATATTGAACTTCCAGTTGTTCGAGATGTACTAGAAATTGCAAATTCATTGTCTTCCAGCACTGAGGGGCCCTGTTCACAAGTAATTTCTGAATTGCAAACCTCTTCCTCAATACAAGTTACTCTGTTTATTCTGTTGTTCTCCTGAATGCTCAAAGAGTCTCTTTCATTAAGAACACTGCATATTGTAGGTCCTGTTCCCTCTAAACAGATTGTTTTTTTGTTTGAGAACGTAGCGAAATCTGCAAAGTCTTCACCTGAGCTAGGCATTGAGTTCAAATTTTGCTCAGTACTATGGACGCAACCAGTTTTCAGTCCCTTTGAGTCACCGATATCGTCTAGATCTTCTGTTCCCTGAGGATTCACAGGGTCCGATGCTGCAAATCCATTTGTTAGAATCTCTAGACACGGAAGTTTCTCACCATTACAAGCATCTATTTGCTCATCCTGGCTCTCAACTGCTATACTAGTTCTAACGACATGAGAAGAAAAACCCTCCGATTTCCCAGTGTTGTCTCTTTGTTCCCCTCTTTTGTTTACATCTTCTAAAGCAGTACCTGAAGTTCTAAACTTAGATTTTTCTTTGCTGGTACTAGTAGTTGACATATCAGAAAGTTCCTTAGTAAGAGTAGGAAGCTCTGCAACGCAGTCCTTATCTTTAACATTTTTAACAGATGTAAAAGCTGCAATGCTAGCTACATTGTCGGAATAATCATGAAGTGGGATGAAATGATTTGTAGGTATAAACTCTTCCTTTGGATGACCATAGTCCGGTGTATCAAAATCAGAAAACGCTACACCAGCAGTGCTTACACCAGAAAATCCTCCAAATTCTCCAAATTCATCTTCATCATCATCATCGGCTCCATTGTCTAGTGGTGGAGGGGATGAGGAGTACATTCGAATAATATCTGGTTCCATTGTTTAGTTCCACTTCAAAGTTAATGTATTTCTATAATAGGGAAAAAAAGAAGTATATTAGAATTTGGCTAGCTTTAGCCATCTCATATTTTTTATTTTCACTGTTTCATATTTTATTTTAAAACTGTGTGTATACGTCAGTGTCCATATTAGAGGAGAAAGGAACATTCCCCAAACCCATTTTCTAACCAATTCTTTTGGTTTAGAAGTCACAATCTATTGGGGACAGTTCAAGTCTCTTGTAAACTGCTACCTGATCATCTTCTCGGCAGACAGTGCTGAAACACAAAACACATCTGTCTCGAGCTGTTGTGCAACACACTGACACAACTAAACTGTTAACCCATCCGTTCTCTGCCTCCCATCACCAACAATTCATAAAATAGCCAATGATCCTGGCCCATCTTTTGCCACACTCATTTGTGCATTCAGCTGACTGACTGTGTGACAGAAATTAAGCCACTTGATGGACCATGCCACAACAGTCATGTATGTAAAGCACCTTCAGTACCACCAAAGATTTCAAAAGTTTCCATAAGCTTTGAAACTGTTGAAGGAGTGGAGGAAGGAACTGCTGTTATAGTCATAGAATTGTCTAGGTTGGCTGGGACCTTTAAGATCATCGAGCCCAACTGTCAACTTAGCACTGCCAAAACCACCACTAATCCACGTCCCTCAATGCCACATCTACACGGCTTTTAAATACCTCCAGGGATGGTCATTCCACCATGTCCCTGAGCAGCTTGTTTCAATGTTTGATAACCCTTTCTGTGAAGAAATTTTTCCTAATATCCATCCTAAACTTCCCTTGGCACAACTTGAGGCCATTTCCTCTTGTCCTATAATTTGTTAACCACTAGCTATGATCCGCTGCTGTACTGTTTTAAGTTTCTTTCTACCAATTCACGGGTTTCTGTTAGATCTCCCTGTTCTTTGGATTTCATAACTGTGAGCCAACACTCTGTCTCCACAGCTGCTGCTGCCAGCCTGCTTTTGTCTTATGAACTGCCAGTTGGGAAATACCATTATGAGCACCAGCAAAGCCTACAGCAAAACAAACTTCTTCATCAAAGCTTATTCTCAAAAGCAGAACGGAGCAAGATTATCCATAAAATATTTAAACGCAAATCACTAAATCAGAGGGGGGGAAAAAAAAAATAAAGTATTCCCATGGCCTAGATAGAAACAGATTAAGGATTCCATCTTAACACTGCAAAACCATTACAGTAACAAGCAAGGTATAGATGGAAAATTTTCTTTCCTGAAGAATGACCATGATTTTTTCAATATCGTGTGTAATTAATGAATACTACTATTTACAGATTCACAATTGTACACATCACTTCACTTGTTCATACCTTAAAGACCTTAAAGGGAGAGCCATGAATGAGCTCTTTCCATTTCAAATTATGCTTGTCATGAATAAATTGTAAGAACATACTAAGCATTATCTACAGAAAGAGTCAAGACAACCTATACATATTAGCAAATATTTGAATTTCTAACCAGCAGAGTAAGTGCAGACTTTACAATACTAGTTCTGAAACACAGATAAAACGCGATCCTTAACTCCAACGTCTATAGCAAATGACTTTATACATGCACTTAAACAGCAGCACACAAAGGGTCTACGAGCAACAAATGAAGCTCTGCAGTTCTTCTCAAGCACAATCTACCACAGCACTTGAGCCAAACAACTCTTGGTATTTGCCAGGCAAGTCTGGCATCTTTAAGGTGACTAATGTACCTACATTTTTTTTTGTAAAAACAGTATTTTGCAGTTATAAAAGAACATCATGCTTATCAGATGAAGCCATGAAGTAATTTGTAACATCACATGCAAACTGAAGAAGACTGCAAAGGAATTTTGTTTAGAATAAAGAGTAAGTTGTCAACAAGCTCCCACATAGGCTTACTCAGCACCAGCTGCTTAAGAAGGTATTTGAGAGAAGAGCTTCACTCTCTTATCTCAGAGGCCTCATCTCTCAAGAGCACTCTCCCTTTTACATCAAGGTCTAGCAATCACTGCTTAGTGTCACACATGAATGCAGAAGATCCTTTTCAAGATGTCTGTAGAGCATGACTCTGTGTTCCCACTAAGATCACTCCAACCTGCTTACCTTCCAAGCTTCTGGGTTTTCAATCCACTAAATACAGTATCAGCATTTCTTCTTTGCAACTATCAGAGCAGCCATTCCTTCTTTGTATCCAGATTTCCAAGATCTACTGCAGTTAACCATCAACACTAAGATTAAACGCCCAGTATATCCAGACTACAATTGCTTTCTGAATGTTTTGCTGCAGGGGAAGAACCATATGCTACACACAAAGATATGCCCTGGTAGGTGGAAGTGCTGGTTGTTCTTTTGTAGAGAAAAAGACCGGTTAGGTACATATTGGTATACATTAGCTGTGCTCATCTGAAGGCACCTTATCTTGGGGACAGCACTATTTAAAGCTATTCCCCTACAGCTGGTTAAACAGTGAATGGCATTGTGTCTGGAATTCATGACTCCTAGGGTCATGAATCAGTAGCTCTTTAGTAACACATGACATTTATGAGAAAAGACAGAGAAAATGGCATCAATTGGGATGGGACCCACTCCCCCCTCTAATTCCTGGAAAAGGGAAAGGATTTCTTGTGGGTTTTTTTTTTCTTTTCTTTTTTTTTTTTAAAAACGGGGGGTTTATTTGGTTATAACAAATCATCACTTGTAACTAAATTTGAGTTCACAAGTCTCTAGATGAATCTCAGTAGGCAGCAGCATAAATTTATTATTAAACTTCCTGAAATTTAACAAGGGTCGTTACACCTATTTCGAAAATTCAGTTGATGCTACATTTATCATCTTACCCCATGTGACAATAACTGAAGAGACTGTAAGGGCAAGAAACTACTTCTTGAAACAAACAAAAAAAACCCCTCAACAGTGTTTCAAGGACAGCACTGACTGGATATAAGCCTTCATCATCGCAGAAGAAAAAGAAGCTTGAACAGAAGCAATGAAATGGCTGGAAAGAAGGAAGGTGGAAAACAAGAGCCGTTAAAAAAAACACCCCTGCTCAGCTTCTGGAGAATATGGGAGGGTGGGATAAGCAGCTCCTTGACCAAGACCAAGTACTATGATTGAAGCCACTGCAGGCTCAACAGTAGTTTTATCACATGATCAGATGTTTTACTCTTTATTAGGCAGAGATGTACAAGCCCTCTAAAGCACATCTCTAAAGCCATTTAGAAAGAAAAGATTTTAAAATAGAAAATGCCAGTTCTACAGCATGCCAATTTACATTGGAAAGAAAAAGCCATATAACTAAACCCATAGAAATTTGAAGCAGAAACCCAATTAAAATCCCTAAGTATTTCAATGACTCTCAAACAGGTAGTCTATAAAACATTACACACTTAAAGCCAAATGCTTGTGTGCTGACACAAACTAAAGCTAGGAAGTTAACACGTTTAGTTTCAAAACCAAGTTTTCTGAAGTCCACAAGATCCAACCTTGAAGCTTTCCGTGCAGTATGAGTAATAAAGATCAAGTTTAACACAAAATTGTCATCCTATATATAAAAACTCCAAATGGATACAGATCAGATTTTTCTTCTTTTGAAACAGTTTTAGAATAATCAAGTCATGCAAGCCATTATATTCAAGTAAAAAGGAGACTAAATCTATGTAGACCAACCTCCCCTCTCCCAGAAACTTTGGTTTTCTTGACGAAAAGTCACTAGAAGGGGAGGAAAAAGCTGAAGACAGAAGCAACCTCAAATTTGTTTCCAACTGGCAAATACATAAACTTACAGCCCTGTACATAGAGAATGACATTATAGTTTTGCTGGTTCAGTAATAAAACAAATCCACATTGTACTCCCACAGCCTAAAATTTTCTAAAATCTTGAAAAGTACTTTGATCAGCTGCAACTCTTCTGCTTGACTAAGAAGCGCCGCCAGCTCAGTGGCCTACCTAGATTACCAGAGATTACATTTATGGACAGGAAATAAATGCAGGAGGATGCTGATGAGGCTCCTAATTTGTGCATTATATAGGCCAGTATTACCTAAACAAACTAAATAACAGAATTGCAGTAATCACGATTCAGACTAAATAATGAAGCCTAAAGAGTTGCTTGTTTCTCTTTTTTTTTTTTTTTTTTTACTGTTTCTCGACATATCCTAACACTATGAATCAGAGGCCTTGAAAGAGACTTATGAACTTTCCCATTAAAAAGAAAATTTTTATGTTTCACCAAACGCATGCATGTTTTACTTTATTTTTAAACCTTCTCAGATGTAGAGGCTTGTATAAGTTGTTTTTTACTTCAGTTATTTGAAATGTCACATTCAGGACTGTATGAAACTGCTCCGTCACTTGACATCACAAGATCTCGTGCAAGAAATGCCAACAAAAACGAATTCTTAACCTGCACTGGACATACTTCCATATATATTATTCATCATAACAACTCTACCCATATTTTTTGTTGACCATTTACTGTATTATTATCTTAACCTCAGCTAAAAATAAATCATAATATAGTTGAGAATATCCTTAGGGGCAAGGATGATCTAAAAAAAACCCAAGATGCAGCATTCAGAAAACAAACGGAGTAAATAACATGAGAGCCGCAAGCATCACAGTCAAAGGGAATTTACCTACAAGAGTCCTTTTCTTTCCAGTTAACATAAAAAAAGGGAGGTAAGGAACAAGTATAGCAGGGACAAGCACAGGACAAAGATAACATGAAGAGACTGCATGGGGGATGAAGCAGGCTGCCAAAGCCCAACCTAACATGTAGGAAGATCTCTGAGCATCTAAAAAATTTCTCCTGCAATTTCTGCCATAGAGAAGAAGAAACTTCCTTCAATTTTTCATTTCAAAGCACTTTTAAAACATCACAGGGATCATTTACACAGCAGCAGTCCAGGAGCACAATACTCTGCTCCAGATATGTTTCAATAACAGATGCCAAAACAGGATCTGCAAGGAACATTAATTGTGCAATCATAGATTTGATAATCTACTACATGTTTAATCAGTTTAACCCATATGAACCAACTGCATAATCAGTTGTATGGATTTGTGTATATTTTTTTTTTAAAAATGTCAGCTATTTCTGATGATGTAACAGCTGCACTTTAAAAGCCAAAGTTAAAGAGCTCCAAAACGTATGAATCTATATATTATGAGCGTAAGGTTGTTAACACAACTTAATTGTTGTTTACAGAACTCAAAAGAACATGATACTGAAAGTGAAAGAAGATAAAGAGTCATATCAATATTCCTCAATCCCTTTACTGACTAATTAGTGATAATTTTTTTGTGTTGTTTTTTTGTTAAAACGGGGCATAATCCCAATTCTCCTTGCAATAGCAAAAACAGCATGGGAATTTTTAGCCTTAATGTAGTTTTCTTCAGAAAGAATTTCATTATGATCACCCTTCTCAACTTTCAAAAGTGTTCCACCTGCCAACCATAAACTATTGAACCAAATTCATTATCGTCCACTGCAACATTAACATGGAGAAAACCCACAGGTCTGACAGAACAACTTTGTTCATTAATCCATTTAGTTAATCCCTGCTTTGTCTGGCATCTCAAATAGGGGCCAAGAGCTGGAACTGTGGTTTCATCTTTTGTAGTACTTTATACCCAACTCAGACATGTTCTCAGTCATGACATTAGGCTATATAATTTTGTAAACCTGGCATTTCAAGTGATTAACGCAAAACATGATTTCACTCACAAAGCAGAATCTGAACAAATCTACGACAGATATGCAGATTATTTATCATCCCCCATATTTTTGAGGGAACTGGCTCCCCAATTTCAAAGTCAGCTAGGAAGTTAACACGCACTTTTGCGCCTATCTGTTCATTTAGACATTCCTGAAACACACACATTTTAAACAAATGGAAAACACTGATTGTTCAGCACACTATATAGTGAGGATTCTGCTTTGAGGGAAATTATAACAGTTTTTACTTGCACATAACAGAGCAGCTATTTCCACGATTTGTAAAACACAACAACCCAGGTTTCTGGCAGCAGACCTTACACCTTCAAGTGAAGAGTCTCAAACAGTTTAAGTGTTCACGTTTAGACTGGATTATTTTAGCCACAATCACAGATTTATGTTGACAAGCGTCAGCAAGTTTTTCTGAATCACCATGGTTTATAATATTAGACTGATGATGGATTTCCATCAATTCCTCATGACATGCAGTTGTCCAACATTTTCCAGGAAAAAACCTATTAAAAAATTGTGTCCTCTTTCAGATGCTGTTTTTTCTGCAAATAAACTGTTTTCAAAACAAAAATACCCAGCTGAAAACACTAACTGACCTTCTTGCTTCCATGTGTTTCTTTGTATTCACACTTTGATATTCATTATGAAGGAATCCCACAAACAAATTTCAGTATCATAAATACAAAACCACTGTTAAAGCCATGCTATAAATGTAATTCGCCAATACACTTAAAGTACCTATTGACATTTTACTTTAAAGAAAAAACACAAACACACACACAAACATTGAAACTGACCTAATTACCCAGCAATTCTGTTACTGCAGCTCTTTGTTTAAACCCTTTTCTAAGGTCACAAGCATTTAAAAAAGTACCTCAGGTTAATTTGAAACACTCAAGAGAGAAAACAGAAGTCGGTAATACTGGAAAAGATTATAGTAGTAGCTGACGTAGGTTTTGAGAGGGCAAGAATTTGTAAAGGCAAAACGCATACCCTTTTTTATCTCAAGCCACTAACTAGGTTTCTAAAACATCAAACCAGAGTATCTTATTATTTGCTTGCAGTAAACAGGGAACAATATCTGCTTTCCTCATACACAGATCACACCCTTGTTCATTACCTTTCTGTAGAATAATAGTAACAGTCCAACAAAGACACGGCAGCAAAGAGAACAACGTGATTACAACGCACAAAAGCAGGTATAAATAGTTCCTTCTCTGCACATCTTCTACGGCAAAACTTGAAACAGCATGTTTGGCTCTTACGTAAGACTTAAAAAACGGGGAGGCCACAAACAAAGAGTATCTCTAAAGAAATATTTGAGACATGTAAACTCGAAAGAAGAAACTGCTCGTAGAGCAGAATGCTCCCTTTAACTCAAGATGAACATTAGCAAAGCAATGGATAACCTCTCAGCTGTACATTATTGTGAAAGCAAAGCTGAGTTAAGCAACCCATCGCTTAAAGCATAAAGAAAACAAAATAATCAGAAATGGCAGGATCAAGATCTCCCTGACAGAAAGGACAATGTGACTGAAATGCCCTACAGTAAAAGCCTTGCCATGGCAAGGAGATGGATTCAAGTCATTAGCTGCTAGCATCTGATCTTTCCAAGAACATTTAACTCTTCTACTGCAAGGGAATTCCTCAAGCAGATACCCAAAATACCGCAGTAAGGACCAGATTTAGACTCCTCATTACAGCAAAACGTTGGCTTCCAGTAGGAAAAGCTGTCCTCTTCTGTTATAACTTTACCTTTTCATTGGCTTATGAATAACAGAAAATGGATTTACAGTCTTTCTGCATCTGAGAACTTATTTTTAGAAGGGCTGTTGTAAACGAGGAGAGCTTGTCTGTTAAAACGGCATTCCTACAATCCAAATCCACTCTAGAAAGAAAGTCACTGTCCAGGCTGAAGTCAATATGTTCTTAAATTGCTGAAGTCAATATGTTCTTAAATTGCTTTAATAAGCTTACTATTATTTTTGGAATAAGTTACCAGCAAACAAAATACAGCAAGAAAATGTTTACTTCATAAAGTCTCCGAGAAATCAATGTTTTCAATTTTGAATCTAATGCTGTTACAGCCAGAAGGTCCATTATCCAAAGCAGGAGTTTCAGAGCACTTTTTCTTTTTTTTTTTTCTGGGACATATATGAGTTGAGGAAAACAATGTTCTTCAGTTCCAACAAGGCCAATGTATCTAAGCCTTATTTCTCATTACCCAACATTTGGAAATAATCAATACCACTGTACATTACTGTGGTTTCCACAAACAGCAAATATGCTGTTTTCTAATTTCTATTAGAAAGCGCTGGACGTAAAATGAACATTAAAGTAACAAAACTCGGGAGACTGCCATCAGGATTCAGGCACTTATTTCAGGCAGCTCATTCTTTCTCAGACAATCCATCCTATACAAGATTCAAACCTCTCTGACAGCAGTCCTCTTCCTCTCATCACCGACAATACAGGAAGAACAACTTAGGTGGCACAAATGTGGAATTTAAACAGATCTGGGATATAGATGTTTTCCTTTAAATCTTGTTAGATTACATAAAGAAGCACCCAAACATACTTTCACTAGTTGTTTCTCCCTGTTTCATTTAGGCTTAGCTGTGGAACTGGAGGAACATTTGAAAAATACGAATCTAAATGTGTTAGTTTATGAAACACTTTTCCAACCAAGAACAGCATAACTTCCCCAAACCCAAAAGACCAGGTTATTTTTATAAAGTTACTATAAGCAAAAAAATTCAATGTTTCAACACAAAAACTACTGACTTGCTTTAACAGCTGCAGATAAAGACATTGTCTGTACCTAAATCGGTAAACAGTGGGGAAAAGGTTGTAAGAACAAGCATGTTTTTAATTCATATAGGCAAACACATCTGGCTAGGAAAGTTTATCAGGTTTAAAATCTGGCTCTGTGGGAACACAATATTTGTGTCCAATGCGCAGCACACATCCATACAATGTGTAAAAACAGATGTCGTAAGTAACACATAACTGGGACATTTTCATTCTTGCCATTTCTTAAATTCCTTTTAAAACAGCATTCAACTCAGTGAGAAAATGTATTTCTGGATGTTACCCTGAAACATGTTAGCTGGGAACCTGTTCTAAATTAAGATCAAAAGATGCTGGATTAGAAAGTATTAGAACTAGATCACTTAAGGTTAACTGTTCTCAAAGATTTATTTACAGAGCAGCATGCTCTCCATCGCATATAAACCCTTCAAACTTCACGCAGATTACAGCAAAGAGCAGATTACAACTGCCCAGGGGTGCACTCTTATATGAATGGTTCTCCCACAGCCTGGCAGAGGAAACACAGTTGCACAGGGCGAACAACCGTAAGTCTTCCTTCCATCACTGCAAACCTGTGCTCATTTTGAAGTGAACAAATATTTTCTTCAACTTGAAGAGAACAAGTAGGTGAGAGGAAAAAAAAAAAAAAAAAAACCCTCCCCTGACTGAAGCAAGCTAAACACAGATACCAAGAACAGGCTTACATTATTCATCATTTATCCCACCTACAGACATTATCTCATATTAAAAACACAATACAGGAGGGACATCTAATACTCCAAGGAATAAAATCTATTTTCCATCCCTTTTCAAGAGACATATGAACTTGAGGTTTCACATTTCCTTCCCCTGGTACCTACTTTCAAACGTACTAAAGCAAAGAGAAGATTTGCCCTTCCTTGTGGTTCTTCCAAAACAGGACTCTTGGATTTGAAAAATCCAAATTATTTGCCTTACAGAAGCAGACTCACTACATCACCTTGCCGCTGGTACCAATACAGAAACATTCTTTGCAGTATCAATCAAAAACTTTAACTGCTAAAGACATTAGCATGGAAGAAAGTCTACTGGAAATGAGACTGTCAGCGTTCAAACTGCACATTTTTTGTGTGCACAGGAGCAGCTCACACAGCGTGTTTTCTGCACAAAGGAAAAATAAAATTAACAGACAAAATTGCTGAAACCTAGCAGTGAGAAGGATCTAAGACACTTCTCTTAAGAGGACTATCCAGAAAAGTTATGAGTATTTTGAATCCCCAGGAAAAGGTTAGCATGTCATTGCACTGAAACATTCACAAAGACATAGTTTAAACTGTCAAACAGTACAATAGCACAGAAAGGAATGAACATTTTGTCGAAAAAGATAATGAGTATCTGAGAGAAGATTATGCTGCCGAGTACACTGAAAACAACCAGATCCAGCATCGGTTTCTTTACCGTGGGGTTTCCGACTGATACCACTACATATCCGCAAGGAAAGCGCTATGAATATTTCAAGAGGTGAGGGCAAAGTGTTGACAAAAGTCCATCTAAGCTGCTCTATTATTTCCACTGTGAAAGACAAGTCTTTTCAAGGCCCGTAAAGTTTCAGAATATTATTTTATGTAATGAGGGCGTTAAAATGCACATATTAACTTAGTAAGTTACTAAAGCAATTTTTAAGTATAAATGGAAGATCACACATCAACAGAAATATGTAACACAAATATGATTCACCGTGTATAACTCAGAATTTTATAGACTATTAAATCCTTTGCTAAACAAACCCATGATCTGAGCAAGAATCACAAATAAAATAATAACAATAATAAAAAAAATAATCAGAGAGCATGAACTGATCTATCGAGGCTGAGATCCTTCAACTGTTTACTTATAAACAAATTAAGGAAGTAAAAGGAAGAGGTCATACTTTCACACGACCTTAGAAGGTCATACAACGTGTACTTTACGCAAACATCATGTGGAATGGAAACACCATAGCCACATTAGTTTTTCTGAATTCCCTTTACTACACACTTAACTCATATTTTTAAGGTTAAATTCTCATATCCTCAAATTTATGCTGTTTACTTTCACTGATATGAAAGGAATGTTTCAACAAAAAAAGACAAAACACAAAAAAACCCCAATCCCTCAGTAGTCACAGGTACTTCACCTCTTCCCCCAGCTCTTCCAATTAATATTACATTCCTCCAGGTACAGCTCAGACTTCAGGATGAGGAACCGCTACCGACACATTAGCTGTATGAGCACACATAGAAACTTCTGTGTGCACTGACAACACAACCTAACATTTTTATGCTTAAAGTAGGCTAATTGGTTTTCCAAGCCTAGCTCATATGTCCAGAGAATAAAACAAGGATGCAATACTTTTAATTTTGTTCAACCTCCAAGGACCAGCCCAGTTAAAAAGCAGCATCCATCAAACTCACTTTACCACGGACTCAACAGCTGAAGAAATCAGTTCTAATGAAGCACATCACGCTGTAAACCGTGCGTGAAAACAAAACGTATACGATCAACACAGCACAGCTCTTGTCAACGACGCTTCTTCCACTCGCTCCCTTCATTTATGAACAGATGTTTGCTTTAAAAGCAGCACCAAACTTCTGAGGGTTTCAATTACTGTGCTGAAGCTGGAAGGAAGGAAGGAGCTGTCGCCATCAAGAAGCCAACTTACTGATGCTGGGAAGGAATCCCAAGGTTTAACCCTTGGTTTAAGGAACTGTCTTCTCTAAGGGAAAAAAAGAACATTTTGTTTTATCAGGTAGCCACTTCTAACAGCAAACTGAAGTGTCGGGACCTAATAGGCATTTCAGCAATTTTAGAACAGTGTTACTTCTAAGAAACAAAAACAAACAAACAAAAAACCCCAAAATAAAATAATCGGCCTGCTTCAGCGTGTCAGTTTAGCAACTCACAGGCTTTACGCCCCTTAATAATACTAATAATAATAAAAAAAAAGCAGCAAGTTTACCGGGGAAAAAAAAAAAAACAACCCT
>VZSZ01010612.1:152864-176274 GCA_013398815.1 Ibidorhyncha struthersii
CTGCCCCGTCCCCCCCTCCCTCCCTCGCCGCCACCGCCCACTTGGCGTCCCAGCAGTCAGCGCGCCACCACCCCCGGAGCCGCCACGCTTCCAGCGGCAGCCAGGCGGGGCGGGCACGTAAATAAATTAATAATAAACCAGCGACTAACGCTGCTGCGGTGATACCTACTCCCCCCCTCCCGCCGCCGCCGGGTAAGGTAGGCGGGGGTTGAACCGCGTCGCCGCCGCCATCTTAAGTGCTGGCCCCCCCCCCCCGCTCTGTGGCGGGGCGGCCATCTTGAAAGGGAGGGTGTGAGGCGATGCCGCGGCCGCCATGTTGAGCTCGGGAGGAAGAGGGCAGCGCCGGGTTGCGGTGTTTTCCGTGCCCTGGCGTAAGCAATATGAGGTGTTTTAATTTTAAAAAGGAATACTATTTTCTTTTTTTTTTTTTTTTCTTTCCCTCCAGGGGTGTCTTGTGGGCTGCACCAGGTTGATAGGCCTGCGCTGTGGCTGCCTTGCGGCCGGTGCCAAGGCTCCTGTCAGGGGATCCCGTGAAGGGGGGCCGGGGCCGGGCGGGCGTTCGCCTGCGGAGAGGCGCCAAAAACAGGCGGTGACATAAAAAAAAAAACCCAAACCTGCCCCATCCGAAATAAAAGCTGGAAACTGGGGGCGAATCCCTTTCTCGCAGCTGGCCGGCGGTGCGGGGGGATGGCGGGAGGAGAGCCGGGCCGAGGGCTGCCCTTCTCGCCGGGGAGCCCCGGCGCAGTCCTGCCCGTGCTGTGGGAGGGTTTAATTTCCAAGTGTTGAGGGTTAAGGTAATATTTGTGTGTAGGAAATTGCTTAGTGCAAATTTTCGCCCCTTTGATGTGTAGGGGTGGGGGGAGTAGCGTGATCCCATATGTCTGATCCCACAACCCTGTTTCCAACCCCGCCTCTGGAAGAGGCTGCTATACCACTCTTCCACTTTTTATGTCTCCTTGTGACCAGGGGGTAAGTTCCTTCAAGCTGCAGAGTTTGCGGCCTGCTTCGTCCTGGTGGAGTCCCTGAGGGGCTGTCTGCATCGCGCCGAAGCCTTGTCAGTGCTGAAACCTCGCCTGCCCGAGTGAACCACCTTCAAAGAGTAGCATGGTACGAATTTGTTCCTGGAAAAAGAGATTCCTGCGTGCCCCCGCTTCATAGGCCAGGTGTGCATAGGCCAGTGGCAAGTGCAACACCAGTCAAATCGCTCTGTAGCTTTCTACCGTTTTGTTTGGTTGTTGGTTGTGCAAATTCTGTAAAAAGAAGTAAAAAAGACCGTCAAAAAAAAAAAGATGTACGGGGAAATACTCAATTTTTTTAAAAATAACTTGATATATGTGTTTTATTTGCCCTTTTTCCCAAGGAGCACAAGTAGACAACGGTTTGACCTCACAGGTGAAAGAATGTTTACGGCACAACCACTAAATGAAGTCATGAGAAATAACAACACATGCATGCTTCTGTTTTTCAAATATTTTTATCTTTTTGTTTTCTAATACCTGTTTGCGCTGTACTGGTGAATATTGTCAGAACTACCAGCACATTAGGTCTTTAAAAATGCATAACATGGTTTTAAATAATGTGCAGAGCCTGCCATTCATCCTTTGGCATTAGTGAACTCAATGCTGTACAGCAGTTACGACATGCTGGCAAATTACAATAATAAAATAGTGATCAAAGTGTAATATTAAAGCTTTGTTCCTACAGAGGCTTAAGCAAACACATGGTAGTTCAGCCGAGGAAGGCTTAAAACAAGGCTGTTAGTAGAACTTTTCATGTTTGAGATAGGTTTGTGGAATAAAAATGCCTCAAATGCATTTAAAACTAATTATAATTAATTTTCTAATTTAATAAGCAATATAAGGTCTTTGTGAAGCACAGGGAAATTACATTTTTAATGCAATGTGTCTGTTATGTTAGGAATCTGTTACAGTAGCTGAAGATAATAATAGGTGACTATTAATGAGGCTGTGTGACTATTAATGAGGCTGTATGAGTATTACATTTCGCCGCCTGGTGGCTGTTTTCTTTTTTTCAGCTTAGGATCAGAAATGCAGTGTAAAGCTTGTGCTGACCTGGCAGGACAGAAGGCGAAGCAGTAAGGGAACAGAAAGGTAGGGCAATTTAGCAGTCAAAGATCTTTGACCTTCACCCAGTGTACAACAACGTGTTTTACAAATTGTAAGGGTGCAGAGTGGAATCTGTAAAAACAGTGAAATACTTTGTTGTGAAGCAACAGACAAACTAGATCGTTTCTTCGCATATCTGGCAGTAGCCGTTAAGTTCCAGGGGCCCAAAATATACCTCCAGTGTGTGGCGTTAGTCCATGAAGAATCGTTTCCCGTTCCACCTGTGTTTAGTTGATAGTCATTGGCCACGAGTGTTAATCATCCTTATGGCAACATTGTAAATAATATAATTAGAGGAGGTAATTTAATAATTATCTTCTTCTATACAGCTGATGTATCAATGATTTGAATGAGCATACAGAATAAACACGCTGGCCTGTAAACTTGCCAGATGGCAACCTGAGCCCTAACACCCTAAAAAGAAAAAGCGTAAAGCCCTTCTGTGGAAAAGACGAAAGCCACAAGCACAACCATGTACCACAGAAAGAGAGCCAGAAAGATCGACAGTGTCAGTAATTAGGTCCTAGAATAGAAGGAAATTTGTTAAGTAAAATTCCCAGATGATTTGAGGAAGCGACTCAAATCCTAAGCTACAAAGGCAGGCAGAAAATCCCTTCAAATGGTCCCTGCCAGTTTGACCAGGGGGAAATTTCCTTCTGTGGTGGTATTCAGTAGTTCGTAGGACCAGAAGCTTTAATCAGTAGGCAGTTTTGAGTCTGTAAAATTAATTTTACTTGAATGCAGGATCGGATGAGAGGTAAGCGTTCCACATAAAAAATGAAGGTGATCTTCGCTTAGGCATATTGTGAATGATTGACGAGATGTGTGGGATTTCTTTAGTCACTCCTGCATAAGCTTTGCTGGTTGAAGGAGATTACGTTTGCTTACGAAGGCAGACTGACTATAATAGCATTAGCCATATTATGTATTAGTTCTGTGAAATGGAATCCATGGGTTACAACACTAATTTCAAGGTTATATTTTGAACATATGAAAGTTTCCTTTACAGAATTACGTGGATTGTAAACACTGTATGTTATTTGGACAGTATTCTAGAGTGGTGGTCTATCCATTTTCAAACATATGGTGTGTGTTTGTTGGTTTTTTTTCTTGCAGCATGGTGAAAAAACGTTGTAATTTGAGATATCAGTCTCAACGTGAAGCCCCTCTGCATAGAGCAATAGAGGTTTTAACTCAAGCAGGACTGGCCTTGGTCACGGCCAGCCTTGACTTGTTGGCTGCAGCAAAGCGGCTTTATCAGTCGCTGCTGCTGAGTCCTAAACTGTCAGGAGAGGGCGCAACCTTCCTAGAAGTCTCAAATGGTAAAAGGTATCGTGGCGTGTCGAGATGATTCAGAAAGGCTGTCTCCCAAAAACCCGCATGGTGTGGAGGCTCAGACGCTCCTCCTGGGTTGGGAATTGAGGATGGTAGGGAGAACTTGTTATGGTCTATATGCATGTCCTTCATAAAACTTAGTTATTCATAATTCTCAAGAAAATTGAGTATTTATGGGGAAACAATTTAGCTTTTTATTTCTCATTTTGGAGTTTACAGCGTGGTTCCTGAATGTAACTTTTAGTTATAATATAAGCTGTACCATATATTGCTTAGTGTAATGCAGAGTATCTTCTGAAAGATGTTGGTTTGCTAGCAGTGGATGGTGCAGTTCTTGTTCTTTTTTCTTTCTCTTTTTTTTTTATTTAAAAAATATGTGCAGTACAACATGGCTTCTGGCAGTGCAAGCTTTTTCTGGCTTCCCCGCTCAGCGTATGGGGAAGAAACTTGCTTTAATCAAAGCCTAGATAAATCTTCAAACTTCAGGCAGTTTGTTCCCTCTCTGCTGTTTCTGGCAATGCTGCTGATCAGAAACTAGATAGTTCGGTTTTCTGAGAAATTATCATGCTTGATTTTTCTTTTTTTTTTTTTAATTCACAATTGGATCAGACATTTAAAGGTTTGAAACTATCCATAGCATGTATTTAAAATGGTCTTTGGACCTACCAGATCATTTCATTTCACTAATGCCAAAGGCTTTCATTTGTGCTATTATCAGTGCAGTGCTAACTCCTTTAAATTTTTCTGTGGAAATGAAATATAAAAAAATCAAGCAAATTGAAAACAGGAAATCAAACCATTGCAATTTATCTTCACAGAATGTTTTGACTTTTTCCCATCCTGAAGAGAAACTGAATTGGCACATTTCTCTGAAATGTTTTTAATTCAATAAAACTGCATTTATCTTAGACCATTATAGCTGAAATAACCCCTGCTGCTGCGTTATCAAGCAGAAAGAGCTTGTCTGACTGAATTCACCAGTCAGCCTCAAAAGCTTTACACGGATAATACGCGCTTTCTGCTGGCTTCTAAATGGGCAACAGTTAGTAAAAGAAAAATTCTGCAGCTAAGGTAAACAAAGCTGCAGCTGAGCAGAGAATGAACTAAAGCAGCCTGTTACTAAACTCTGCTGCTGATCTGTCCTTTGGTGTTGAAAGGTGGCAAAACAGATCTATGAGCAGCTGATGCTTCTTTCTTTGAGCCGTGGTTGGTGCCCTGAGCTCCATCCAGAATCAGTGCAGACTGCCTGGCTTTTCCACAGGGCACTGCAGAGCTCTTGTCTGCGTTAGAGTCGAGGGAGCCGGGAGTGCCTCTTGGCCCCAGGGCATTCCCCAACCACATCAGGGACCCCCTTGTGAAGAGCCCATCTGGGTCTGTGACCTGGCTGTGCAGCAGAGATCCTGAGGATCCCCGCTCCCTGCAGTTCTAACAGTGTCTGAATTAATTCCTGCTCCATGTGGTCTCCACATGTCTCTCTGCTGGCAGTGAAAGGGACTCACTGAACCTGGCCTTGTGCTAGGAGTTAGCCGTTATGATAACCCCTCTGTGGTGATCTGTGTTTCCTCCCAGGGCTGTAGTACCTCTCAAATCTTTTCAGAGGCACTGAATACTCTTCTAAACATCTCAGATGCCAACGTCTTCTGCATCACTGCTGCTTCCTTTAGCATTGACCTCTGAGCATGCAGAATGACCAGGCATTGGTTTCTCTTGTTTTGGGGATCCAACAAAGGTGTCTTAGGTTTTCCCAGCTCTTCAAGGAAGGGACTGTCTCCATCTGTTGTAGTTGCACTGGCCTAAAATGTAAAACATTGTAGGAGATATTTTAGATGCAACATAAAAATCTTCTGTTCGGAGTGCAAGTTTGTTACTGTTTTATACAAATCTCCCTAGCTATCTTTACTGGAGTCATAATTATGAAAGCTAGAAGGCATTACTACATCAGCAGCCCGTTGTCTTGTGAGTCACAAGGCATTAAAACTCCCAGAATTGTCCTTAAACAATCCTCAGTGTGTTAACTACAAAGAACTCTGTCGTTACAGAAAACAGATGAAATGGCAGTTATTTTAGGGGGGTCTTAGGAATCTCCTACACCTGTAGGGCATGTAGGTTCTTTGATTTTTAGCTCAGACTTACTTGGGCAAGGATAGGGTTGCTGACAACAGTGTTTGTTGGGAGGGGTTTTTTTGTTCATTTTGTTTGTTGTTTTATTTTCTTCTAAGAAACTCCTTTCTGAGTCTCAATCATATTTGCAGGTGATTGGGGGCCTCTAATGAACATGCAGGCTCACATTCTTGCCATATGAGGGCTACCCAGTGGATTAACCAGCTCATGAGTGTCAAAACAGCCCCATTTTTCCTGCCGTGGTCTAGACCACATCCTCAAAGTGGCAGAAGTTAATGACTTCAGTGTGGCAATACTACGCGTACACGTGACCTCAACGTATTTTTATATGTAACTCAGCAGCAGCACGTGCAAAGTGTATTTTAGCGTATGTGCATTTTAATGACAGCAAGGCTTGTCAGAAAGGCAGTAGACAAACCAATGTAGTTGGCAAAAACTGGCAAGCTGTTGGCAGTGCTGGCGTGTTTAGGTGTGAAGGAGATATAACAAACCTTAAGATGAGTGCAGGCTGAAAACAATCTGACTTCAGCCCTAATTTAACTGTGTTACTCAGGCAAGCTGAGAGGAAAAAACAGCTCACAAGTGTGGCAGCCCAGCAAGCTACGGACAGCCAAAATGATGTACAGGCAACACATACTATTTCCACCCAGGGCTGACAATACTTCCTCATTCTAGAAGGTGGTATTGTGTGAGTACCTCAACTGTCAGCAGGCAAGCAAGATTTCTAGTGCGCTCAGTAGCACAGCAAAGCTTTCCAGGGCGACAACTTGTTTTTTTTCAAGACAGGCTCTAAATGCAGAAAGCCAAAAAGAGAAGAAATCAGACTTATTCAGCACAGTACCTTGCCTTTAAGAGGCCTGGCTTGTGAGTTTTGTACATTTAAGATGAAAAGTGCTAAAATTGGCTGAAGACCATTATTCTGGTTTAATGATCCAATTTATTTATTGGATAAAGGTGACTTGATTTCCATAGCTATCCTCCTTCCTTGTGTTTCAGCCGCTCTTTGTGATGACAGGAGTCAAGAGCCACCAAACACCCTTGTAGATCAGCTGGTAGGAAATTCAGAGGTACAAACTACTAACTGTGTATGGGCACTATTACAGCAGTCTCTTGCATACTGAGCTGTTCAGGGTAAGAAGATACATGCCTATAATCTCTATTAGCATCTATTCTAGGCTTTTTTGTTTTTTGGTTTGGTTTTTTGTTTGGGATTTTTTTTTTTGAGGTTTAGGAACACTGAAACTTACATCTACAGCTGTAATATGTATAATAAGAGGACCTGCAATTTCCTGTTGTTATCTCACAAGTTCATTTCACATCTATATGTCAACACAGTCAGTGAAATTCAGGTGCCTGGTTCTGATGTTTTGGATGAGTTTTCCTCATGAACCCTTGTTGTGTGACTGGCAGTGATGCCTATCAATAAAAATAATTTGAGAATTTTTTTTTTTTCCAAAGATCATGCCTTTTTCTTTTTACAGTGAATGGCAAAATGTCCATTAAACGTAAGTGAAAGTAGGATTCAGTTCCAGGCTTTAAAATGGAAATGGCTGAGGTTTTTCTGGGTTAATGACAACTTCTGTCTCAAAGGCAACTGTCAGGAAAGCGGTTTCTTTTGGAGATATTTGTCAAAATCCTTCTCATTGTCTTTCAGACTCATATCTGATGCCTGTTTTCAGTACCACATATGTCAATTTTATCCTCTTGTCATATTTTCCTGCAGTGGATTTGCTTTCTTGATCTATGTTTATTGAGATGCAAAGTGTCTGGGATGTAGGCACAAAGGAAGGGTAGATCTCAGAAAAACAGGATTGCTTTCTGGAAAGCTCTTATACGAGAAATATGTGAGATTGGCGATATCTGGTCCTAAACTACATGACAGGGTTGTTGTCATAGGTAAATTATAAACAAGAAGACAAAATCTAGAGAGAAAGTACCGTGCTCCAAATAGCCAAAATGTTGTTGAATACTAACAGAAGTACTGTCTGCCCCAGCTGCCCTGGAGGTCCTGCATGCACCGGCCTTTGGCTGCACCAGTGGTCAGGATGAGACCCTCAGACAGAGGGGCTGTTGGTCTCCACGTGGTACCCTGCTGTTATCTCACAAGCAGAAAGAGGCAAGACTGAACCACTGACATTTGTACAAGGAACAGGCAGAATGTGGGAAGGAGCAGGGAGAAGGGAGTGCGGAGAGCTGGTCAGGGAGGGAAACGGCGGGATGACAAAGGCTAGCACAAACACAGCGGGACAGATGGGGAGGTGACGTCCAACCCCCACCCCTTCAATATCCCCGATCAGTCAGAGATCTCTTGAGAGCAGCCGAACAGGCTCTGTTGCCACAAGCAGAGCTAGGAAAGATGAGATTAGGTAAATCCAGGTGCCTGAGAAATCTGTTTAAATTCACCAGGCTCTAAGCAGGAACCTTCTCTTTAAATCGTGGCTAACTGTGTTTCAGCGCTTGGGAAACGGTGCTGTCTCTGAGCCAGCTCCTTGCTTCTAGTAGGTGAATATGATCCCAGCAAGCTTACGTGGTATCACTGATGTCCTCTGCAGGACCCCTTGCCAGGGAGCGTTTCCCCTTGCCATTCCGTGCATGTCTCTGCACCAGCCGTACAGTCGTAAGTGCAGCCCATGTCATTTCAAGGGAGATAATGTACATCTTAGCAGAGAGCTGCAGCCATCCCGTCTCTAACCTTATTGAACTCAAAGGGTGTGCGTTAGTGGTGAATTTGGCTCGTGGTTTTCAGGTTTTAACCACTGAACTGAAAAAAAGTTTAATAAGCACAATAAACCTATCAATTTATAGGGTTTAGCGCTTGCTGCAAGGAGCCTCAATTCCCACCATAGCTGAGAGAGGGCTATTTTCAGAGCACCAGCTTGGACTCTACCCTCATCTGGCCACAGAGGGATCTGAGATCAAATCTAGATGTTGAGGAATTCACAGACCTCCATCCTTCCACGTATGCGGTGCTATTGAGTTGGAAACATGGCTCCGAACAGCACCAAAAGCACCAAGACGCCTCTTCCCAAGACGAGCTGATTGCTGGATATTTCAAAGGAACAACTTTGTCTTGATTTTCCTACATTTATGGAATTGTTTATAATGTAGGTCACAGGGTATTTGCTGTTTGCTTGGTCAGATGTAAGTCAGCAGTTCATTGGATTTAAATGCAAGGCTGATGGTGACTTACAATCAGTTTGCATGGAAATGGCATCGGGCCAGTTGCCCAGCTGTGGAATGTTATATGAGCAGAGCAGATATAATTATTTCCAAATTTGGCCACAATCCATATTTTATCCATATTTAACCATATTCTGCTGCAAAGGGGCTTGTCTCCTTCGACAAGAAATCCCCTGGGCAGAGAGCATATCCTCAGTAACTCACTGTTTATCCCATACTGGGTGGAGTTTCCAACAAATTCTCCCTTTTGGAGGAGCCAAGATGCGTGACCCTTGCTAGTGATGCAGCTATCTCCCAAAATCAGACTACTGTCTCCTCGGCAGCCTGTCTCACTTAGGAAACGCTGCAGCTTGTGAGATCATTCACAGTTCTCTGAGCAGCAACTAATTCTTGACACAAAACCTGTTGGCAATAGCCTGGATTTTTTAAGGAGTAAAGACTCCCGTGCACATCATCACGTGGAGCAGGAGGGAGTTACAGGAGCACTGTAGAGATCTCTCACCAGTCAGGTGCTTGTTCTGCTTATTCAAATAGATGGTGGAATGTGAACCAGCTTACGTTCAAAAACAACATAGGCATTTTAGCATGTGACCATCCCCCCTCTAGCATGTCCTCTTGTACCTTCTGGGATCATTTTATCTGACTTGTGCTTATGGAACTTGGTTGCTATCAGATGGCCCTTTGCAGAGTTGCTTCAGGGATGGGGAAGATGCAGACTGAACTTGCTGCGGAAGCTGTTGCAGATTGACCTACTCTTCTCTTCTCCTAGCCAGCCGGTCAGGGATGGATGGTGTATCTACTTTGTGGCTGCAGAGCCATGAGTATTCTGATCTCTTTTCCCCATATAAATGTCTTCAGATGCAGTCTGACAGCAAGTTACACTGAGAAGATTTTTCCATTCTGCAGTTCTACACCATCAAGACATGCTTAAATTATTCTACAGGCTGTGTCTTCAGAGAGGCCCCTGTTACTTACACATCTCTGGTTTTGGCTGACAATTTATATGCCGTTACTAGCTAGGCCACTTCTCTGGAGAGTCCTTCTTTCTCAATCTGACAGATGCAGGCAGACAGAGCTACCACTCTGGGCTACCTAAAAAAACCCAGGGTGATAACCCTCTACAAAGTATGACAAAAAGTCACTGTGTGCTCAGGTTTGCCTTGGGGCTGGTTTGCTTTTACAGAGCTTGACCAGTTTCTCTTGAGTCAGATTCTGTTATGTGCAAGGTACTGTGGTGCCTTTAATTCACTTTAAGAGTGGATCAGATAGGTTTCTTCCCCCTTCACAATTATTACCTTGTTATTGCTCTGTTTGTTAATGTGTATGCTGGTAGCAGTGCACAGCTACCAGCATGCCCCAGGGCCCAGTGCAGTAAGTGTCCCTGCTGTGTTTTTCTCTCCTGATTGTGTAGGAGGAGTCGTCGCTGCATTATAAACTTATCTCTAGAGCTTCTCAAGGCTCATTCTTGCCTGTGGGAAAGCTTCATACCCGAAAAGTGTCAGGCCTGGCTTTCTGTGGCATAGGCTGGACCTGTACACCCTGAGCTGAAAGATGACCATTTCTTTATCTGCAGTGGGACTGATATGAGGGAGGAGGTAGCAGTAGATCAGAGCTGTGTTGGACCCCAGTTTAACGCTGGCCCTAGGTAAGGCTCCACAGCAGTCTCCAGGTTTCCCTTGAGAGTCATAATTTGGTTAGAGTAAATGTGATGATGAATGAGTGAGTCCCGTGAAGAACAGCAAATAATCTCTGCAGTTGTGGCAGCTGTTGCTGGTGTGTGGAAAATACATAGCATTTGTGTAAGCTTTTGAGTACCGTTTTTATTCCCATGTTTCTTTCTGGCTGATCTAATACCCTGATGTTGAATTCAACCATTTCACATCCCAAGAAGCAAACATCACTACCATGGGACCTTCTTCGGTGCACAAAGGTGCTCTTTGTGTTTCCCATTGCACTGGTATCACTCAGCTATGAAAAAACAGAATCAGTCTTTTACCAAGGCAATGGTTGCTGGAAGAGAGGGGTCTCCCGAGGGATTATAGGTTGTAAGTTTCTCTGTTGGTAGAATGGAACAAGCTGCAGTGATATCTACCTAACACACATATGTAGGCTTTGGACTCATCAAAATGAAAAACATTTTGAAGGTCAGGAATAAATCTCTGTGTGACTGCCTGTATGTATTTACACTTGCAAAGGACAAAAAGAAAAGAAAGTGATACCTGCTTTTTTTTTGTGATTGGTATTGTTTGTTTGCATGAAGATTGTTTTCTCTGAGGCTTTTGTGCGTGATCTTTTACAGCTAGTGGGCTGCTCCTGTGTAAAATTCCTTCAGAGGATACTCCAGAGGAACCCAAAAGACTATGTCCCAGTCCTTCTTTGACATCTCCTTCTTTCACTTCCATTATCTTTAAATGGCATCTTTAGTGCTGTCACTCTGTCAGATTAGAACCACCCTTGCCTAGATCTTTGCCCATGGAAGGTTTAGTGCAGCCCTAACCTAGTGAGGAATCTGAGGGTTTTCCCCTCATTTCCTTGGGGTGTATTAAAATGGATTATCCTGATACGAAGAGTAGAAAATAGGCAGAAGAGGAATAAAAAAGATTCAGGCTCTGAATCTCTAAGCTCCAAAGACCTCACCATCCTGAACCACACTGGCAATATAAAATGCCTGTAAATGCAAAGTTTTGTATCTCTGGAGTCTTCAGGTTTAAAAAAATAGATGAGTGTATCATTGTCCCTCTATTTTGCAGTCCATCAGAGCCTTTAGCCCTAAATCTTTGGTCAGTCTTTAGTTGGACAAAGTAGGCAAGGAATTCAAAGTGGGTAAGAATACACCAGGACTCCTGAGTTTAGCTAAGACTGCATATAAAAATAATATTGTCTTAGAAAATGAAAAGCTTGTGCCCTGCATCTGCTGAGCAAGGGGTTTCATGCCCATGTTTTTTTTCCTGCATGCTGGCAGATTCACAAAATGGGATGCATTCTGACTGTGGCTAAGTAAGCAGCCGGAGGGCTGTTATCTCTGTGCAGAGACACGAGCCTTTTCCCTGTCTGTTTTCAGGCGCTCTGCTCGTTCCCCCTCCTTTATAAGGGCTGCAGCCTTATGGGAGGGTGAGCATGTTCACATACATTATAGCATTGGTGCTAGCTGAGCCTGAGCTCAACAGATTGTTTCTGTCCCATTCCCCCAGAGATGGTCACTTAATAATTAATACCTGGTATTTATACTTTTTGGTAAAGCACTGCAAAACACCTGTCAGGCTGACTTGGACTTTGTGTAGCCTGTGATCATTCACCCATCTCTGGCATTCAGCCATTTTGCAGCGATAAAATGTAAGCTATGCACAAAACTGGCAGCCCAAAACAGCTGGAGTCAGATTTGTTTGCTGCTGTAACCTCCTCAACATCAGTAGAGTACCAGCATTGTTTCCCCTGGATTCAAGAGTAGAAGACCACCAGGGATTGAAGGCTGAATACCGAAACATTTACATTCCCAGTGCTGTTTGCAAAGAAACCCACCGGCCAAGAGCAACTTGGTAGTTTGGATTCTGAGAAGGTGCTGTTCTGTGTCTTCCTTTATATGGCGGTGCAGAACAGTTCAAAAAGGACAGGGACAAAAAAATTACCCTGTTCAGTCTAAGCAAAATGATAAATCTGTCTTGAAATGTGATTCTGCTTCATCTGGTTCTACTTTTGGTGGAAGGGGAGGCATGTGGTATTTTCCTGTTGCCACCTGTTTCTGGCAATGCGGGACCTGCTTGAAAGCCACTGAAAGTTCCCATAACCAATAATTACCTATAGGAAACTCTTCTCTCAGCAGTATGAAAAGTAATTAAAAATAAATAAAGGTCACATGTTTCTAGAGCCCTTTACACATCCTATAGTGTTTCTAGTTGATAGAGCATATTGTGTTTCTTACTCCTAGGTATAGAAGATGCTTGCGTCACCCATGGGATGCTGAAGAGGGATGTTGTGCAGGTGGTGCCCTCAGTGCCTCAGTTCCTTCCAGGTCTTTTTATTCAGATCTCTTTCCAAGCCTGATAGGACAGGCGAACCCCTGTGGAAGCAAAATTGCAAGTGTTGTCTTTGTTCTCTGGGTGATGCATAACGCTCTGCCTTCAGCACTGAAAGCCCTTGCTGTTCTTCACTTTCTTAGGGTAGTGGTTTCCTTCTTATTAGCAGGTGCTTAAGGAAACATCTGGAGTCACCTATCTGTGGCCTGGTGTTTCCAGCTCTCTCTTTTTTTTTAGAAGAACTTTAAATACAGGGCGTGTATGTGTGTGAAGGGGAGATCAGGCATCTACATTTGTGTGTTTGGTAGAAGGCGAGTGTCCGCAAGGTCCCTTTATAAACATTGGAGCTCAGGCATCTGGAAGATCATTCAAGGCATCAAAATTGTCTCTGCTAAATCATCCTCTGGAGAAGTGTCTCTCTTTTCGCTGCCTATATAGGGAACCCACAGAGACCAGACTGAACTACCACAGCTGAAATTAGATGCTGCAGAAGGTGGCATGAATACCCCTGCAGTTTCAGCTACTACTCACCCATTAAAAGGCTTCCAGTTTTCCCATTAATGTAGCCACTCAGCTGGCCTAAGCAAAAAAGCACTTTGCAGAAAAATTGTGCATTAAGCATCAGTCTTTATTGCACCAAATAGCTCTTTTAAATCCTCACCCTGGAAGCTGTTGACACATGTTCGAGTCACTCTACCACCTTCTCCCAATAAATGCGTGTGTAATTGTGTTTGTGTATACTAGTTACATGTTGCTGTGGAAGTTTTGGCATGCTGATGTGTATCTGCGTGCCAACCCTCACAGCCTGTAGCTTCATGGCCGTATATGGAAGTTCACCTGTGAAGGTATCGAGAATTTCCCTTTGGATCTGTTTGAGGTCTAAACCAAGCAGCTCAGAAGAGGGCAAGTGGAGCTGCTACGTGCCTGAGACGGGTGGCAGTGTCTGGCAGTGAAAATTGTGGCCTCCTGTTTATAACCTGGCTCATATCACCCTGAATGCCGTGAAGGATGTTCCTTCCTGCCATGCCCTCTCCAGAACAAGATGTTCCCTGTGGAGTGGTATGCTCTGAGAGGCCAGATCTGGCTACTCCCTTCCAGCACCGCAGTTAGAAAAAGGTGCCTTGAACATAAAGGAAGCCACAGAAGTTACTTGGAGGCTGGCCAGGGGCAGGTGGGAACAGGCTGAGGAGATGGAGGTCCGTTTGGTCTGGTGCCGTGGCTGTGTAGATTCAGTGTTTAAAATCCCTTGTGGGGAAAGAATGACATGGAGGGAGTCATTGCCTGCAGTTAACTGGGAGGGTTCCTGGAGGCCAGGTGTAGGAAAGCTTGAAAGCACACATTTTAGCATAATTAGAGGCTTTTCTGAAATGAAGATAAAGCTTGATATGCAAAGTCTGTACACTTGGATTTCATGTTGCACTACACCCCCTGGAGTAGGCCTTTATCTTACATTTCCATCAGGATGTTAGGCAATATACCAGCACCTGCAATTTACTTAGACTGTGGTGATTGTTCATTCTTATAGTGTGGATTGAAGCCATGTGCTAAAACGTTTTAGAAAAGTTTCCAGTCTGGTATTCGGTCATTAGGTTGAAAAGGACTGTGTACCTTGAAGAAGGTGATAATAAATATGATGAAAGTGTATTCAAAGCTAAATGATACTGAGAAGGTAGTTTAGGGTCTTCTCTTTATTCATCCACCTATTAAAGGATTAAAGGGCATATAATAAGGCAGAAGAGTGGTACATTGAAGGCAGACAGAGAGGAATTTTCTTTGCATGGAGTATATTGCCATTCATGAACAATATCAGCATGTGTAAACATAACAGGATTATGAAAAAGATCAGGCATTTAATAGCTTCCAACACCAATTGCAATCACTGCAATATCAGTGATAAATACATAAAATTCAAGACTATTGAATAGGTTTCAGACCTATTCTACTAAAAGAGAATTGAAAGAAAAATCTCTGGGGCAGGCTATGTTACAGCTGTCTGCCACAGCATCCCTTGTGCTGTCCTCCAAAACACATTCCAGTTAGTACAGCCAAAGACTGTGAACTATTTGGACTGCAGTTTTATCAAGTGTAATAGGCACCCTGCTCCTGTGGTGGTCTGTGATCATCAGTTTATTTATATTGAATACAGCAACAGTTTACAGGTGTTCTGACACCTACCTGAATGGCTGCTGAATGCTTCAGGTGTACATTAGTTATTTCTTCTACAAGTGTACCCAAACTGTGCTCTACATAGAGCCACTTAGGTTGGCACTCAGTGGAAAGGTTCAGACCTTATTTGGTCCTGTACAACCCCTGTCTAAACCAGCCCAATGACAGGACTGTTAACCTGGCCGATATTATTCCCAGAGAGTCTGAAACAGCTTCTTCTGCTTTACAAGGCATATAAATGCTTTACGAGACATGTAAGTTCCCAACAGATGCTGCTGCACGTCTGCTCTGCACAGGCAGCTCCTGGTTACCTCCCAGTTGACTTTGCTTACAGGCAACTTGGCCCTACCAACTGTGTGCCGCATCTGTACGGTTTCATGACCAGCCATAAGCCTTGCACTTCTGCAATCTGGGTAAGATTTGGTGAGCCGGGCTCCGCACCATGCCCTGTTGTGCAAATACAGACACCCCAAATGCTGCCTGCTGGCAGCCAGGACCCAGGACTGAGCCCTCGAAGGATGTCTATAGATGGCTGTCGGTTCTCTTTACTGGTACAGGGGTGTAATTTCATGTGTTATGGGACCAGGTAAGGCAGGAGAGATATGGACACTCTGACCTGCAAATGCATCATCTCTTCATCCTGGAAAGTGAAATTCTGCTTTTTACCAGCTTCCCTTTCACGCTGGCCAATGTGAGCCACACAGCTCTCAGGGGACACTCTTAGAGGGAAAAATGCTGGGCTTGTCAGTTGTTGAACCTCTGAGCTGTTCATTCCTGCCCTTTCCTCCTACCCCAAACAGTGCAATGTTTGCTGGCACTGTCCAGGAATTCATCTGTTGGCATTTTAATATGCATGTGTACCATCATCCAATTGCTACAATTACACTGTGGGAATCTTGTTTCTAAAAATACACCAATCTCTGCTGCTCTCCAACACTAGCAGGAGATAATGTATCGTGTTCCCTAGTTGCCAGTGACATGCAGGATGAAGGTAATCAATACAGCTGGTAATACATAAAGACAACAATTATAATTACAACTGATTTCCCTTTCACTTAAAGCCTGCATTATCACAGCTTCATCTGTACAATGCACTAAAACAATCACGTGCTTCCCTTTGCTAAATAGAATCCCATTATTTTTCCTGAGAGCATCTTCTGAATAGCCCGAAGAGGTTAGGTTTCTTATGGGAACCCTCAACCAGTTCATACTCCAGCAGGTGCTTGGTTGCTATCAATCAGTGTGTACTTTCACCAAAATCAAGAGAGGTTTACCTGTTTGCATCGCTCAGGATGTGATTGCTGTATTTTGTCTAGGAAAATGTGTGTGCACATCATCTTTTGAATTCAAGGTGCAGCAAACAACTCCCTGCTGGGAAACCTGGTCTTCCATTTTCCAGCTTCTCTTCTGCATTATTTAAATTACAGGTGAAAGCACTGTGAGTCAGTGGAGGCTACAAAAAAATGACGGAATGTCATTCGATTTTTACTATTTAAAAAAATCATATTTTGGAAGGATTTTGGATTACAAATAGCCCTTCTGATCCCAGAGGAGCTACTCACAGCGTATGGCATTACTCAATCTTACTGTTGGATAGTCTGGTCCAAAATAACATGTCTGCCTGGGGAGTGAAGGAGAGGGCCTGGGAGTCTGAACTTCAATGTTGTAACCAAAAGTCACAGTGTTGAGACATTAGGTGCGTGCAGATCAGTATATTCCAAATTACAGCACTGATTGCTGAGAAACTGTTGTTACGTCTCTGTTCTTCCCTCTACCTGCCCATAGTATAACAGCAGCAATACTAGAAACAGCAAGCGGCATTCGTGAATTAACACAAATTGTAAAGTTTGTCAGTGCTTTGAAGTTCTTCAGTGAGTGGCACTAAATAAAGCACAACTTGGTCGGTGTCTGTAGAGGATGTATAAAGCTCTGAAGCCACAGGAGAGTTTCTCTGGCTGTGGGGTTTACAGCAATGGTTCTCTCTTGTGGAGAGGACCCGCCACCTCTGGGAAAAGGCAGTGGAAATGGAGGGGAAGGGATGTGGAAGCTGTGTTCTGCACACACGCAATAATCCAGAGCTGCTCCCAGCTTTGCACCTCTGTCTGTTTTGTAGCCACTGTAGCTCATTATATCTTTCTTCCAAAAATGGGGTGTGAAAGAAACCCCACTACCCTTGTTGCAGCCTTTGTACTTTAAAATATTTTGTTTTCCCCTGGGGATTGTAGTGAATCTGTTGCTTTCCCAAGAATGTTTCTTCTGCCTAGAGCCGTATTCTGTCCCTAGTTCGGGGCTGGGTCTCTTCTAGACAGTGATTATCTTTCCCATTGAACAGAAAATTTCTTAGAGAGCAGCCAGGAAAGAATCCTCTTTGCCTCTTTGAGCACGCGGTGCTGGAGCTGCTACTGTAGCTTGTCATACATTACAATACTGTCAGCACTGGCTTTTCTCCCATCGCAAGGGTTTTTGGAGCCAGGCGAAGGAAGAGCCACTGAGCGCTCTCGGAAACCATCTCCATCAGTGCTTGGCGACGGGCTGCTCCACAGCATGGAGCTCTGCCTCTCTGCTTGATTGAAGCAACACCTGCCCATGGCCTCTGAGCACCGCGAGAGCATGGCTCTTTGCTGTTAATATCAGATTGCCTAGTACTAAAATCCCCCTGTTTTGTCTGCTGCTAAGATTTACTGTTCAGCTTCAGTGAAGCTTTGTCTAATTAACCAGGCTTTTGTTCCTACCTTTCAGTGTCTCAAGGAAGCCCTGTTCTGGAAACCAGGAGTCAGTGTAGCTCTGTTTCACTGTCGCTTCTGACTGCTGACGGGGACTTGCAGGTCTCCTTCTGCCTGCTGGGAAGAGAGCTGCTGAAAGCCACCTCCTTCTCAGGGTCTTCCACTAAATCATGGACTCCCCCCTGCCCCGGTCATCACAGCCCTGGTCTAGCAAGGCACCAGTGTGGAAACTGAAGCCTCAAAACCCAAACAGGATGAGAAATGTGTAACCTTTGCAGAATGCTGGAGCCGATGCGATGTTTCAGAGCCAGCCTCTATTCTTAGAAGAGTGATGAAAGTCATAATTCCAAAATAAGATCCAGTGCAGTGCTAGCAAAGTGTCGTATATGCGGTATTCCTGTGAGTAAATCCCTCAGCGTGTATTGGCTTGACTTCAAGCTCAGAAACGCTCCACCAAAATAAGGCCCAGCAGTGAGGCATCCATAGTACGGAAGAGAAATACACAGGGCACTTGCCACATCAGGTGCTCTCAGTGGAGTGGGCGACCCCTTCCCTTTCTTCTCCCCAAAACTCATGCCTGTAGTTTACTCAGTATTACAGGTCAAAGGAGAGCTTTATGAGGGCCTCTATAGGACTTAGCCAATGCAAGTGGTGAAATTTGATGTATATATTCCCCCTTTTGAAAATTCCTTGTGGCACTTTTGTGGCTGCTGCTGTTCTGCTGTCTGGTGGAGACTAGATGCTGCCTTTACACCGTACACAGCCATTTCTGGTGTGCATCTAGGTTACCTAATGCTGTGTTTGAACTCAGAATCTCTAGATGTCGTAACGTACTCCCTTTTAGGGTCATGTATAGTAAACAAAGGGCCCGTTTCAGGCTGGCTTTGAGCAGGGATGGCCACCGATCCACGCTCATGGGTTAGAGCTAGGATGAACTGTGTGGGGAACATCTGGTTCATAGTCATTTTATTGGGAGAAAACCCACAGAACTAGCTGCATTCAAATCCTGTTCATCTGCTGCTTCAGTGCTGTTTGGATTTTGAGGTTTCCCTCAGAAACCTCACTTATTTTTTACAGCCACAACTAGATTTAGGGCATAATCCTTTCCTGTTTGGGTCGTGCAGAATTTTTCCAATAGCTTTAACAGAAATAAGCTGAGACCTTAAAGTTTCCTCTTGCACTTACTCAGGTCAATGTGAACTTTAGTTAGCATCATGCCAACAAGTGAAATGCTGGACCTCATAATAATGTATCTCTGGAGCTGATCTGGTGGTTTTAATCACCATGTAACCCTCACGCATGAATCCGGTCCCACCAGAGTGAACTTGAGCGTGTGTGTGAGTTACACTGCTGACGGGCTGTTTTATCCTATGCAGAAGTGATCAACCATTGGTGTCTCATGTCCTGGCCGTAAGGTCTGAGTCGTGCCTGTTAGCTCCCGAGGCTTACACTGCCCACTGGTGTCAGCAGGAGTCTTGCATGAGTAAGCAAGCTATTCTTTCCTCTAATTAAGTTACTTGATTGTTCTCTATAGTGTGT
Organism: Ibidorhyncha struthersii; assembly: GCA_013398815.1. Lineage (NCBI taxonomy): Eukaryota > Metazoa > Chordata > Aves > Charadriiformes > Charadriidae > Ibidorhyncha > Ibidorhyncha struthersii. The sequence continues at coordinate 172,068 of VZSZ01010612.1, forward strand.
TTAAACTGTAAAGGAGTTTTACACAAGCTGCACGTCTCATTCCAAAATTTCACACTACAGTTTTATAAGGGAAAGAGTTAGTTACCTCTGAAAAAGTCAGAACATAAAATGGCAGAAATTAAAGAAGTCAAGAGGGTGTGTAGTGAGCATTAATAATTCAGATAAAAGACAGAACAACCCAGTGAAGATTTCACATTTTATTGTTATTAAAAGTTCATTATGAAATTGGCACAACACATAAAAATAGATCTGTGGTGAATGATACATATTACTATTATTGCCCGGTCATTTCATGCACACCCTCACTTTTAAAAATCAGAAGGTGATGAATGTAAGACATTTCATCAGCTAACTGCAAAACCAGTGTTACTGCAGCAGAGAAAGGCTGTGCTTTCTGTTGATTCTATCAAATGGATAATGCAGACAGAAATAGTCCTCTATTCATACTTAAAAATAAACTCAGTTTTAGAGTATGCCCCAGCTGAAAATAACTGGAGAGGGAGAGCTAGAAATACCCCTTTTCATATGGACCTGTTTCCATGAAAGTCAAAAGGATTTTTGCCATGGATTTTAAAAGCATCAGGATATAGTTATTTGTTGACAGGCAGATGGAGAGGCCTAGCAACAGAAGCTAGGGAGGACCTGTGGCAAAGCATGAGTTTATTATTTTGATCTTGCACATGCTGCTAAATCTCCTTGTTGTAGTAATTGTGTATGTTCATAACAGCAGTTATTGCTGGGAGGAGCTGGGAGGGTGTATCAAAGCCAGATAAAGCGTCTGCAGCTCATTTTTTCTCCCCATTTGTGTTGGCCTTGGTTCTAACCCCACACGCCATTCATTGCAAAGTGACTTTTACCTGTATGCTTTCTGATCCACGTGAGAAAATCAGAACAATATCCACGATTACAAAAAATCTCACCCAGGTCACTAACTGTTCCTAGGCTTGGGTAGCTTTTCTTCTTAATTTCTGTGTTTATCATAGCAAGCGTTTAGGGCTGTCCTCAGCCTGACTCTTGGGGTGCTGGGAGGTTGCTTAGAGCCACCACTAACTCGCTTTGCAGTTTTCTGCATGAAAAGGCCACCGTAACCAGCCTTAGCGTGGAAAGCAGCGCTGTGGATTTCTGTGGGGAGTACCTCTCATGGATGGGAGGGAAGATGAGCCCCGCATCAGATACACTAACTGAATGTCTGCGGGGGAAAAAAATACCTTAGCGGCATGGTTATTCCTATTATTTATTTGGGAGCCTCTTTCAAAAAAGGCAGGCAGGAACACGAACCCGTTCATGCTTTCCAGACTTGTAAGCAACGCTGTTTTTTTGCTATGTGTCCTGGTATGGGGTTGCAGAAGGTGGCAGCTAACAATGTGGCAAATGCCCATCCCTGGGACACTGTCATGCAGCTCCACAGCCTGTGCTCTTGGCTGGCTCTGAAATGCCCACTACCTCTCTCTGAACTCACGCTCCGTTAGGACTACAGCACGTTCATGCTACCCCAACACTACCACCAAGCTTGAGAGCGCTGTGGCTACTCATTTCTTGTTTCCTCCACAATGAATAGTTTTAAATCGCAGAAGATAAAAATCTCAGTGCTGCTCCCTTACATTAAAATCTCAGGGCAGGAGAGTGACAGGGGTGGAAAGCTGGCACAGCAGAACGGTGAATCAGGCTCTCCCTTTGGTTTTCAGGCTGTTTACTCAAAACAGCCCTTGAGAAAGATGCTATGCCTCAAGCAGATGTCACATTCAACCGGTTTAGCAATATTACGCCTATTTCTTCTCAAGCTAGTCAAGGAAGGGAGGGAGAATATAATATACGTTAGTGCAAGTTCACATAGACAACATATGAATATTTAGTACAAAATGTTCTTTCAAGGTGGGGCAAACATTTCTAATTGTGACAGAAAAAGAAGGTATTTTGTAACTATTTTAACAACTTGGCTGTGAAAAAGCATTTATGTGAAATATCTTTAGACACAAGACTACCTCACATGATACTGAAGTATTTCAAGGCTCTTTCTGAGTAAGCAATAACATCTTTCTTTTTTTTTTTTTTAATTAAATCAGCTTTATCACAGCCAATTCCAAACGTAACTAAATAATTTGGTCGTGGGTTTTTTGGTTGTTTCTTTTTTCTTTTTCCTCTTTGGAAAAAATAAAGCTATGCTAAGTTGAGGGATTCCACTCCACATGGGTTTTACCCATTCAATACTTCTTTCATTTCAGAATTCATTTCCTCATTCAGAGGAAACCACGGAAATACTCAGCTAATAAATTCTAGCATAAGATTTCAAAAGTTGGTTCACACACTCACTTAGTCCTGAAGAACTGCAGCTTCCAAGAAGCTCACAGACTACTTTTCCCTATTGAAAAACATTTTGAAAACCTGGCCCCATTTGGAAACAGTCTTATTTCAGGTCTGGTAGGTCCTATATCGAAAGGTCTTATATCCAAAATGAAGATCTAAATAATCCCTAAATTGTGGAGACCAAAGAATTCAGATACAAATTTTGCAGCACAGTCTCCCATCTTAAACATTTGTATTTGGCTCAAAGTCCAGCTGAACAGAAAAGTTTAAGGCCTCGGTTTTCTCTGACTTACACCGCACATAGAAGTGCTCAGCAGTAGCTTCTGAACACGATCAGGCAATGTAAGCCAAACACACGTGGAACAGCCCTTGGTTGTATAGACATTGTCCTTCTTTTGCCTGCCATAGCCTGGTACTGCCCAAGAGCAAAAGACAAGTGAAAAGGCTTCCAAACTGATGTTAGACAAATAGATGTGGAAGCCTTAACAGTGACTTTCTGCCCTTTCCTGAGCTTTCAGCCAAACCACAACCCATCAGAAGTTGCTTTGCAGCCCTTCTTGCCTCGAAGCCTGGCTCAGAAACCACAACAGGGCAGAATCAGGTGGTGGGCGCCGCGGTTGGTGGAGTTATGCAAAGGCAAAACCAGAATCGGGTTCAAAAAAGCATTTTCCCGAGACGGAGAACTACTGGAGCAGGAACAAACGGGAGTGCCCAGCACCGTGGGTGGGAACAGAGGCAAGGCAGTATCACTGGGTCCTTGCTGCTGACAGAGACGTCGGCCTCACGATGGTGCATTGTGTAGATGAACACAAGCATCCCTGGCCTAGGCACTGTGCTGTGCTCAGCCTGTGCAGGACAGGAAAAGTCCAAGGGCTGCACTAACCTACTCCCGCTACCGGGAATCCCAGAGCAGCTGAAAATTTAAGTCAGCCAAACCGCTTTCTCTGGGCTACAGTAAAGGCACGGAGGGGAAATCTCTACTGGCGCTGTGCTGTCAGGGACATCCCTTTTGGTTTTGTGCTACTGTAGGGTCGTGGTGCTACTTATGCTCTCCAGCCTCCTATTTATGGCCCACTGGACTAGCAGGACAGCCTCGGGCAACAGCGCTGCATCAGCAAACCTGGCTTTACAGAACTAGTTGGAGAAAGCACTAGGTGGGGGGCGGTGCTAAATATCTCTCCAAACACAATTCATCTTCTGCCTGCATCCGCTTTGGAACCATAGAACATTTCCAAGCTGGAGAAAAACCCAAACACCTCATGTAGAAGCACCTTTCCCTTGGATTTTTATTATCATCATCACCACCATCATTTTTAAGAATATATTTTGTACCGAAACACTGTCAGCATTCTTTATACAATGGAAAATGACACAGTCATCACGTAAAAGAGTAAAAACAGAGCAAGATAGGAACATTTCATATCAAGATTCAATTTGGAGTACGAATAGAATCTGATGTATGACTTAAAAGCCACACACCAGATAAAACCATCATCTGGAAAACAATAGGTTCTCTCTTAATTTGGAAAAAGGAGGAAGAGTCAGGGAATGTCAATGTTAAGGCTAAAAATTCCATTTTAAACTTGTATTTTGTAGCTGGCAGCCTGATTCTTAATTCGTCTGCAGCAGCAGCAACACTCCCCTGGCTTTACAAAGAGATCTGCACTTGCATGAAATAAGAATCAGGCTTCTGTGCTCGGAGGACTCTGATTGACCTCAACAGGCTTTGGACTAGAGCCACAGTTGGAATTTCAGCTTGCAGTCTAAGGCTTCTTAACTGCAGGCCAAATTAGCGCAAAATGAGGTTTTACAACTGGCATTCTACCCTTAACTTTGGATATTCCAGTTCTGGTTGCTTTAAACCACAGCTTTATTGCAGGTTTAACATAGTTCTGTTTGTGAG
>VZSZ01010613.1:0-16000 GCA_013398815.1 Ibidorhyncha struthersii
TCTGCTCGGTCTTCCTGGTCGGGTGGCCTGTAGCAGACCCCCACTCTAACATCACCTGCCCCGGCTCTCCCTTTAATCCTGACCCATAAACCCTCAGTTGGCTCCTCATCCATCCCCAGGCGGAGCTCCATGCACTCCAGCTGGTCCTTGACATAGAGGGCGACACCCCCACCTTGTTTGCCCTGCCTGTCCTGCCTGGAGAGCCCGCATCCCTCCATTCCAACACTCCAGTCATGGGAGCCATCCCACCATGTCTCTGTGATTCCAGTAAGGTCATAGCCCTGGAGGTGCGCACACATCTCTAACTCGTCTTGTTTGTTCCCCATGCTGTGTGTCTTTGTACAGAGGCACTTAAGCTGTGTCCCCATTGAAGCCGACTTACTGGCTGAATATTCTCCTTTCAATAATGCTCTGCATTTATTATTGGAAATGTCAAATCTAAAGTCTAAACCTTAATTCATTAAAAGCTACTGCTAAACCAGCAGTTCTCAAGAGCTGCTGTGCCAAAGCATTAATGTTAATTGCCAATCTGTCATTCATGGATCCTACTGTGGGGAGACGTCTTCCATGAAACGCCCAGTCAAGCACCATTGCCTAAAACAGAGTCTCTGCGGCACAGAGAGTGAAGAGGTGGTGTAGATGTCCCCGGACACACAGATTTATCCCACCAATCCACTGTACTAAACTTTTGCATTGTAGGTTTCTGCTGGGCTTGTCTGGCTGGTGATTTCCTCCTCTTTTTTTTGTGGAATTATCAGTACTCTCAAAGAGTAGGAAGCGAGAGATGCACTGACGACATTGAACATGTGGAGGTACGTAAATCTGCTTTATGAATATTTGAAGCAATTTCACCCTTAAATTTTAGACATTTTTAACTGTTTGTTTTTTAAGCTTGTCTCAGACCAAGCCTATGTATCAGTTTTGGAGCACAGCGTCTTCAGGCTGGTGGAATTCTGCAGAGTGTTTTTGTGATGCAGCTCTGTTCCCTACGACCAACCTGTGTGTCCCTGTGGGCACAGGTCATGCAGCCGTGCTAAGGCAGCTTTCAACTGCTGTGCAGCTGATTCCATCTCTAGGATTATCCGGAGCCACAATCAATGCTGGAAAACCCCTCTGCTGTTCTGAAGCAAGAGGTGATCTCTAGATCGGACAGGGTATCTACTCACAGTCGTGACTTCAAGGGCATTAGCAGCAAAGCTTATATCTACAAATAGCGATTGCTTCTTTAATAATCTTACTCTTTTTTACTAGTATTAGTAAAAAAGATGCAGTTCTGAAACAGCACATATGTGAAAACTGAGAACTCTGACACACAAACCGACACACTTTCTGATTGCTTTACAAATTGAGATCAAAACGCATGTCATACCATTGTACAGCTTCTGGAGAAATGATGGACGGACAATTCTATGTAGCGTTGTTCAAATTTAGAGCAATGAGGGAATTGTAAATGTTATTTTCAGAAAAAATATAATTTTCCAAGGTTGAAAGCAGCTGGAATAACACAGACAACCTCTCCATTACTAGCAGAAAAGAATAATTACTGTAACAATTACAGCCCCTAAATCAATTTGGCTACCTTTGACCACGTCCTTTAATAACCTAGGACACAAAAGAAGTAGTCTTTTATAAAAATAATCTGCACCTACCAGCAAGACCTGTTTTCTTCAGGTCAGGTACAGAGTAGCTTTGAAACATACAGTCAAGAACATTTGCTACTTCCCTGTCAAAGACATTTTTTCTAATTGCCTATGTGGAATTTTCTCTCAGAAAAAAAAAAGTAAAGAAATACTGAAAAATCATCATGAACTGGAAACTCATACAAACTTAAGGAGAGGCTCAAGGACTGGTGATGGACTGAAAATCTTGTAAACCCACGGCTCTCTGTGCTCATTTTGCTGCAGCTGCTTATCCACTGTACACCTCAGAAAGGGGCTACGTAAGCACAAAGGGAATCAAGGAGAGAAATAACATAACATACGTATTACACGCTAGATGTCACAGGCATTACTCTTGGATACCTACCTTTCCTCCTGTGGGTACTTCACCCTTGTTTGGGAGCAGTTTCAAGCTCATCTGATGGCAACCTGCTGCAAACTTCTGTTTTTTTGATGTGGCATTTGAGCAAGATAAGACAACTCACGAACGAGTCAGACTAGCACTAGAGACAGCAGGCACATGCCTCCCCTCCTAAACTCACTTCGCCCAGCTCGCTGGAGCACACTTCACTCAGGGCTATGTGATTCCACGCCAGGAGTCAGGCATCCAAAATGTGGATGATGAGAGACTGTATGTCACAATGCCCACGTTTCCTTGTTTCTGAGAAACAGATTCTCATCCACAGATTTCTTGTCATTCCTTCCATGAGGCAATATGCATATTGCTTTTCATAAACAGGCATTTATTAGTATCTTGTTTTAATAATGTAAGTACTATACAGTTAAAAAGTAATTTCTCATAGCATAGTTCTACTTTTGGCAGCACCCTGCTTTTGTCTGTGTAATTACTGTGAATAGGACTATATTTGAGCAACCTGGTCTAGTGGAAAATGTCCCTGCCCACGGCAGCTGGGCTGGAACTAGGTGATCTTTAAGGTCCTTTCCAACTCTAACCATTCTATGATTCTATATATTCCACTCAGTCACGACCAGATCCCTTAAGTAATACAGGGAGAAATACATCCGCTGTGTCATCTGAGATAGTCAATATGCTTAGATAGGAAATTAGTTACGTTGTGGACTAACAAGTTTGAAAGCTCAGTCTTATTACTCAGTAACTATCATTTCAACCCTTTACACAATCCACTAACTATGCATGGTGACATGGTCTTCAACAAAGACCAAGGAGCTCAAAGCAAAATCCTCACCGTCTGAGCCTAACAAATGCTGCTGACTTCCAAGAAGAGTATGCAGATGCAGAAATATTTGCTGGACTGTAGCCAAAATTTAGAATTGATTTTCAAAATTAATAAAGTCAATTAATATGATTAATCACATTATATATTTTATTTTAGTTTTTTTAAAAAATACAACATTCTAAAAGACATTTGTGATACATATATGTGGATTTTAAGGAATTTTTAAGATATGCAAACATTAACAGATTTTGAGAGAGTGACAAACTTTCCAGGAAGGGGGTGGAAAGTGATAACTCTTCTAAGAAATATTCTTTAAACTATGACTTTCACTTGTGTTAAAAATACATTTGAGATATCAAACTCTGTAACTGGCATAGTGCTGTCTCAACTATTTTAATGCCAAGAGTTTAGATATCAGAGAAATAAAATTATCACAAACCCACAACTCTGAATACAATACATCAAAGAGCTGGTGACCCAGATGTCACCTTGATTAAATAATACTATTACTCAGTAGCACTTAAGGATGCCTAGCAATTTGCAGAATAAAAACTCATTATAATATTAGACACGTACATAAACAACAGTCCTCCAAAACAGATCATGCCATGAGGCTTTTGCTGCCCACCCTCTATTTATAAGTAAAACACTTTCCAAAGTCTTTTCCTTCATGTGGCACTTTGTCACTGACCACTTAACTGCTGGTAGCACTGGGATGCAGTGGTTTGACTCTTGCTAGTCTGGAGAGGCCGAGTCTAAGACACTGAGTAGGTGACTTAACTGAAACATATTTCATAGAGTTATTACTGCTTCCTGATGCAGCTGAAAATAATTTTAAAACAAAAAGAAGGTGTAAGAAGTTAAGAGGGAAAAAAACAATCGTAAGACTATTGTCTTTTTATAGTTTTTATAGCAGAACAAAAAAAAAAGTATTCTAAAGATATTGCAAAAAGGTCTGAGCAACATACCACAGAAGCACACGAAAACCAGCCTACTCACCGGGAATCAATTTATCTGGGAGCCAATGCAGCTAGTATGGTGCACAGTTTTAAGTAACCAGCAACACACTGGACAAGCACATAAAAATTGTTCCCAAGTGTACTATGCATTTTCAGGTGCTCCACAGAGAACCGCACAACTGAACACAGTTTGAAGTGGGAAAAGAAGAGAGAGAAAGGAGCTTGAGAGAAAGGAGCCAAATAGAAAGACACGTGTTCAGAAAAGAAGAGTAAATATGAATCAAAATAAGAGGCAGGAGTCTGCAGCAGCATGCTCAAACACTTTAAGAAAATAAGGCTTCTACGCATTAGCTTTACTGAAACAGTTAAAACACTCGAAAATTTTTCTAATATTTTTTTTCTTTAGAATAGATAATAATGCAGCACATGCCAGAAATAAAGAAAACTCTTAATAAGAGAGGAATGGCTACGAGACAATCTCTTGACTAAGACTTGACCACATTCTGGAAAATATTTTATTAACCTCCCTCTCCTTTTATTAACACATAAAGTAAGGATAACACTGTAAGAAGGAAAGAAGCAGGGAGATAGATTTTATTTTATTTTATTTTATTTTATTTTATTTTATATCTAAGGTCAAAAGAATACCTTTCATTAAAAGAGGGCAGTAATTTTTCTGAAATACTGTTTATTTGTTTGCTTTTAGGAGAGACTGCTAAAAACTGAAGCCAACTAATGTATCTGTTTATAATTACAATCTTACAGGTACCTGGTGGTATCCATTTAGGCTTCTTGTCTGCTACAGGACTTGATGTATGTAAAGGCCTCCCAACTGGTTCTGAAGAACTGGATGTCTTCTTTTGTGTTGGCTCAGATTTTTGTTCCATTATCCGTGAAGGAGAAACTACAGGTGATACTTAGTTGGAAAATAAAAACCTTAGAAAGATATTTTAGCAAAGAAATCATCACACTGCATAAGATGATAGATCACTGTACAGCATGAGCCCTCTGCATTGAGTGAAATAATGAATATGTTACTAGATTGTCACATCTTTAACAGTATATATTTATACAGTCAGTCCTGTTACACTCTGGAGTTTCAACGCTGGTTTGAAAATAAGTAGTGTAACAATTTCTTCTTGAAGGCCTGCCAGATATCAGATTTCTAAGTGGGAAGTTTCTTCTGTCAGCTACATAAAGCAAACCAGTCCTAGTCATAACTAAAACTAATTTTAAACCAAATTACATGTTCTAAACTCAGGCCTGAAATTAAAACACATTACCAAGTCAGACACAAGATTAACATCAAGGTAACAATTTTCTTAAGCTTTTAAAGTAAATTGTGTTAGCAACATAGTGAACAATTGACTCTGAAGGGCATGGATATTTGGTGGTTTTCACCAAGTGGTTAGTAGAGCTAGCACTGTTTAGTTAGCATTTGAGTTAAAAAATTATAAATGCATCTGCAAGAGGAAGCTCTGAGATTGTAATTAAACAAAAACAAAAACCAACTCAGGTTGTTATTGAACCTTTTCTTAAAAGCTAGATATAGATCTGTAAAAAGAAACTAACTCCATCTATTCACTTTTGCCTGGTTTTATTGTAAAGAGAGTTAGTGTACTATAAAGCGGTTTTTCTTTCAGGATTTTTTTTTCTACTCTTCTCCCTTTACTCTGCATATAGTCATTTTCATCATAACCCTGTACAGTCAGTTTTTCAGCCAAATGTATCTATTCCTTCAGTGAAAATAAAGGGAACTTTTATTATAAAGAAATCTATTTCAAATTCACGTACGAACTTACCTGTAGTATTAATCTTGGATTTGGGAGTTTTCTTCTCTCTTTCAGCTGGCATCTTTTGTCTGGTTTTCTTTTTATTTCCTTTGGCTTTCTTCTCTTCCATAGCAAAGTCTTCATCATCACCTTCACTATAGTCTGAATCTTCTTCTGACTCCTCACCTACAGCAAGGAAAACAGATGTCATCTCTTAACAGGAAATGCAATATACGATTACTCCCGAGCCTTCTAATCGCATTCTGGAAATAAAGAACCAGGATATCGTAAAGATATAGTAAAACAAATTCTGAGAAAGAAATAGCCTCCATAAAACATTCTGTAAATAATTCTTGCTCTGTACTTTAATAATGGAACACCCGGGTATAAACTGCATACAATGATGATTTTAACAGCAGAATTACCAGTATTCCATGTGTGCAAGATGAAAAAGTTAAAATTATTTGGCAGGGCTTCCGGTTTTTACATATTCTTAGTCATGACTATTTAAAGTGGGAAAACACTATGTCTAATTTCATCTGTAAAAAAAAAAACTAAAAAAAAAATTAGACATTACCAAATCTTAAAAATAGTTTTCTATCAACAGGAGTATCTGGATTATTCCCCTGATATTTTATTTCACTAACAATTCTAGAAATATTTTCCAATAAATCTTCCAGTAAGGAATAAAAGAAGGGATACAGACATGTTAACTGTCGGGGACTGAGAGAGATACATCTATCATAACGCACGTAGTGTGGGGAGCAAACAAGAGGAGTTAAGAGATGCGCGCACACCTCCAGAGCTACGACCTTATTGGCATCATGGAGACGTGGTGGGATGGCTCTTGTGACTGGAGTGTTGGAATGGAAGGACACAGGCTCTTCAGGAAAGGCAGGAAGGGGAGACTAGGAGGGGGTGTCACCCTCTATGTCAACGTGCATGGAGCTCCACCTGGGGATGGATGAGAGTTTATGGGTCAGGATTAAAGGGAGGACAGGGGCAGGAAGACGGAGCAGATGAGGCCCTCTATAGACAGATAGGAGCAACCTCATGTTCACAAGCCCTGGTCCTCATGGGGGACTTCAACCACCCTGACATCTCTAGGAGGGACAACACAGCAGGGCATAAGCAATCCAGAAGGTTCCTGGAATGTATTGATGATAACTTCCTTCTCCAAGTGGTACAGCAGCCAACAAGAAGAGCTACGCTGGACCTTGTTCTCACCAATAATGAGAGAGGGGCTGGTGGGGAATGTAAAGCTCAGGGGTAGCCTTGGCTGCAGGGACCACAAAATGTCAAGATCCTCAGGGCAGCGAGGAGGGTGCACAGCAAGCTCGCTACCCTGGAGTTCAGGAGAGCAGACTTTGGCGTCTTGAGGGACCTGCTTGGCAGAGTATCATGGGATAAAGCCCTGGAGGAAAGAGGGGCCCAAGAAAGCTGGTTAATATTCAAGGATCACCTCCTCCAAGCTCAGGAGCAATGCATCGCAACAAAGAGGAAGTCAGGCAAAAAAGCCAGGAGGCCTGCATGGATGAACAAGGAGGACACACTCAAAAGCAAAAAGGAGGCCTACAGAGGGTGGTAGCAAGGACAGGTAGCCTGGGAAGAATGCAGAAAAATTGTCTGAGGAGTCAGGGATCAGGTTAGGCAAGCTAAAGCCCAGAGAGAATTAAATCTGGCCAGGGATGTCAACGGCAACAAGAAAGGCTTCTACAGGTGCATCAGTGATAAAAGGAAGACATGGGAAAATATGGGCCCTCTCTAGAAATAAACAGGAGACCTGGTCATCTGGGATATGGAGAAGGCTGAAGTACTCAATGACTTCTTTGCCTTGGTCTTCACCAGCAAGTGTTGTAGCCACACCGCCCAAGTCACGCAAGGCAAAGGCAGGGACTGGGAGAATGAAGAACCTCCCACTGTAGATGACCAGGTTCAAGACCATCCAAGGAACCTGAAGGTGCACAAGTCCAGGGGACCTGATGAGATGCATCTGCAGGTCCTGAGGGAATTGGTGGATGAATATGCCAAGCCACTATCGATCCTATTTGAGAAGTCGTGACACTCCATCGAAGTTCCTGCTGACTGGAGAAGGGGAAATATAACCCTGATTTCTAAAAAGGGAAAAAAGGAAGACTCGGAGAACTACAGGCCAGTCGGTCTCACCTCTGATCCCAGCAAGATCATGGAGCAGATCCTCCTGGAAGCTCTGGTAAGGCACATGGAAAATAAGGAGGTGATCAGCAACAGTCAACATGGCTTCATGTCTGACAAATTTGGTGACCTTCTGTAATGGGGTTACAGCCTTGGAGGATAAGGGGAGAGCAACTGGCAGCACCTACTGGGACTTATGCAAACCATTTGACACTGTCCTGCACGACATCCTGGTCTCTAAATTGGAGAGACATGGTTTTGACGGATGGACCACTCAGTGGATGAAGAACTGGCTGAATGGCTGCACTCCAACGGTTGTGGTCAACGGTGCCATCTCCAAGTGAAGACCAGTAATGAGTGGTGTTCCTCAGGGGTCATTGGTAGTGGGACCAGTGCTGTTTAACATCTTTGTTGGCGACATGGACAGTGGGATGGAGTGCACCCTCAACAAGTTTGCTGATGACACCAGTGTGACAACTGTGTGGAGCAGTCGACACACTGGAGGGAAGGAATGCCATCTCAGAGGGACCCGGACAGGCTTGAGAGCTGCGCCCGTACAAACGTCATGAAGTTCAACCAGACCAAGTGCAAGGTCCTGCATGTGGGTCAGGGCAACCCCAAGCATAAATACAGGCTGGATGGAGAATGGATTGTGAGCAGCCCTGAGGAGAGACTTGGGTATGTTGGTGGATGAGAAGCTCAACACGAGCCAGCAATGTGCGCTTGCAGCCCAGAAGGCCAACTGTAGCCTGGGCTGCATCAAAAGAAGCGTGGCCAGCAGGTCAAGGCAGGGAGCTTCTGAAAAAGCTCAGGTGGAAGAAAGGAGTTCACAGTATGTGGAAGAAGGGGCTGACTGCTTGGGATGAGTATAAGAAAGCTGTCAGGGTATGCAGGGATGAAACGAGGAAAGCCAAGGCAGCCTTGGAATTGAACCTGGCGAGGGACGTCAAGGCCAATAGAAAGGGTTTCTTTAGGTATATAGGAGGCAAAAGGAAAATTAGGGAAAGTGTAGGCCCGCTGTTGAACAAGACAGGTGCAGTGGTGACAGATGATGCAGAGAAGGCGGAGTTGCTGAATGCCTTCTTTCGTTCTGTCTTTACTGCTTGGGCCAGCCCTCGGGAGTCCCAGACTTTGAGGGTAACAGAGAAAGTCTGGAGGAAGGAAGACTTTCCCTTGGTTGAAGAGGAACAAGTTAGAGATCAGTTAGGTAAACTGGATACCCACAAGTCCATGGGACCTGATGGGATGCGCCCGCGAGTGCTGAGGAAGCTGGTGGAAGTCATTGCTGGGCCACTCTCCATCATCTTTGAAAGGTCCTGGAGGACAGGTGAGGTGCCTGAGGACTGGAGGAAAGCCAATGTCACTCCAGTCTTCAAAAAGGGCAAGAGGCATGACCCGGGAAACTACAGGCCAGTCAGCCTCACCACCATCCCCGGAAAGATGATGGAACAGCTTGTTCTGAGCGTCATCTCCAAGCATCTGGAGACAAAGAAGGTTATCAGAAGTAGTCAACATGGATTCACCAAGGGGAAGTCACGTCTGACTAATCTGATAGCCTTCTATGATGGCGTGACTGGATGGGTGGATGAGGGGAGGGCAGCGGATGTTGTCTACCTTGACTTCAGCAAGGCTTTCGGCACTGTCTCCCACATCATCCTCATAGGCAAGCTGAGGAAGTGTGGGATAGATGAATGGACAGTGGGGTGGATTGAACAGTGGCTGACAGATAGAGCTCAGAGGGTTGTGGTTAGTGGCGCAGAGTCGAGTTGGAGGTCAGTAACGAGTGGTGTTCCTCAGGGGTCAGTACTGGGTCCAGTCCTGTTCAATATATTCATCAGTGACCTGGATGAAGGGATAGAGTGTACCATCAGCAAGTTTGCTGATGACACAAAACTGGGAGGGGTGGGCGACAGGCCGGAACACTGTGCCGCCATTCAGCATGACATGGACAGGCTGGAGAGCTGGGTGGAAAGGAATCTAATGAAATTCAACAAGGGCAAGTGTAGGGTCCTGCACCTGGGGAGGAATAACCCCATGCATCAGCACAGGTTAGGGGCTGACTTGCTGGAGAGCAGCTGTGTGGAAAGGGACCTGGGAGTCCTGGGGGACAACAGGATGACCATGAGCCAGCAATGTGTCCTGGCAGCCAAGAGGGCCAATGGCATCCTGGGGTGCATCAAGAAGAGTGCGGCCAACAGGTCGAGGGATGTCGTCCTTCCGCTATACTCTGCCCTGGTGAGGCCGCATCTGGAATACTGTGTCCAGTTCTGGGCTCCCCAGTTCAAGAAGGACAGGGAACTGCTGAAGAGGGCTACTAAGATGATTAGGGGATTGGAGCATCTTTCTTGTGAGGAAAGGCTGAGGGACTTGGGTCTTTTTAGTCTAGAGAAAAGAAGACTGAGGGGAGATCTTATCAATACTTATAAATACCTAAAGGGAGAGTAACAGGGGGATGGGAATGGTCAGTTTTCAGCGGTGACCAGTGACAGAACAAGAGGTAACGGGCACAAACTTGAATACTGGAAGTTCCAGCTTAACATGAGGAAGAACTTTTTTACTTTCAGGGTGGCAGAGCACTGGAAAAGACTGCCCAGAGAGGTTGTGGAGTCTCCCACACTGGAGACATTCAAAATTCGCCTGGACCCCATCCTGTGCAACCTGCTGTAGGTGACCCTGCTCTGGCAGGGGGGTTGGACGAGATGATCTCCAGAGGTCTCATCCAACCCTGACCATTCTGTGATTCATCTCCCCCTCTATTCCGTTCTCATGAGACCCCACCTGGAGTACTGTGTCCACCTCTGGGGCCTCCAACATAAGAACAACATGGACCTGTTGAAGCAAGTCCAGAGGAGGGCCATGAAGATGATCAGAGGGCTGGAGCAGCCCTCCTATGAGGACAGGCTGAGAGAGTTGGGGTTGTTCAGCCTGGAGAAGAGAAGGCTCTGGGGACACCTTATAGTGGCCTTCCAGTACCTAAAGGGGGCCTACGGGAAAGACAGGGAAGGACTCTTCATCAGGGAGTACAGTGATAGAACAAGGGGAAACGGTTTTAAACTGAAAGAAGGGAGATTTAGATTAGATATTACAAAGAAATTTTTCACTGTGAGGGTGGTGAGCCACTGGAAAAGATTGCCCAGGTAAATTGTAGACGCCCCATCCCTAGAAGTGTTCAAGGCCAGGTTGGATGGGGCTTTGAGCAACCTGATCTAGTGGGAGGTGTCCCTGCCCACGTCAGGGAGGTTGGAACTGGATGATCTTTAAGGTCTCTTCCAACCTAAACCACTCTAGGATTCTGTCATCACAATCTGCCGACATTCAGTACTAGTCTACTATCAGAAGCAGAGTATGAGGCTAGGCTGACCTCCAATCAGATGCAGCATGGTTTTCTAAGAGTTGAGAATTGGAGGAAGGAAAGAAGGGAGGCTGCTTATATTTTAAAGTAAGCTTGAATGAAACCAATACTGAAAGCACTAACACCTGACACTACTCCAGAGTCACTGTCAACTGGAAAAAAGAACAGAGGCTCTTTAAAGAGATGAAACTTTCCTGGACAAAGCAGGTAGAAGGAATTTGTTCTGATATACTGTGGCAAATGCAGAGAAGCAGTATAATTTTTGCCATTTTGAGGAATGTGTACAAATAAGCTCCAATGTTTATACTTAGTGTCAAAGTGCAATCGAGATGCCGTTAATATGAAAAGATAATGCTTCAGTAAGGAGGAGGAGTGAAGATACAGTAGAAGCAGTATGCACTTCACTGAAAATATAAACTAAATGTAAGGCATCCCATTCAAAGCGCATCTAAGGAGAGGGTTTTTATAGAGGAGAACTTACTGGGCACAGACTCTGGCTCAGAGTCAATAGCATGCTCTCCGTCACCACTGTCATTGGTCACTGGAACTTTAGATGCTGCTGTCCTTTGCCTACCATCACCCCTAGGTACGTCATCATCCATAACCTGATTGAGACCTAGAAAACAGAAGGCAGTCTAATTAATTCAAATTCACAGTAAATCTATTCTCCTTCTCAAAAAGAAGCGGGTAGTTGAGTCCCCAGAATTCATTATTGTGATTTTGAAGTATACTACAGAAAAGTGTATCACTGGCACTTGTTTTCAGGTGATTCTCATTTTAATCTTTTAATTGACCAAATTGTACTTTATGGTCATGAAAGTTATCAATATTTATCTGTACTCAAGCTAACAAAAGGAGAGAAGACCAAAAATAAAACTGGAAAAATGAAAAAGTTTCCAATGGCACAGCAAATGTGTTTGGTCACATTTATAAGACGCATAGGCATTACGAATCCAGGAAGGAGCTGAGGGTAAGTGTAGCTTCTTGAAGAAGTAAATAAACTCAGCATCCAAAACCATCACATCTGTTACTTTTTCCAACTAACTTTCAGTGATCTGTACCAATCTTATTCAGCAATCCAGAGTTTTCCCCATTTTAAGACTGGGACCAAATTTTTAATGAAAAAATGCACCCTTCATCCTTCAGTATTTATTTAAGACTCTTCTTTCCACCTAATGAAAAACAGAAACCAATGGAAACAAAGAAGAGGTAAGCTACTTAAATGTATCTCGAAATGCTATTTCTGAAAAGACAAGAGTATGAGAACAACATACCTAAAAGTTCACTGTCTACACTGCAGTTGGAAAAAGGGGGCCTCCTGTGCACATTTTCTGATTCAATACTTGCACCTGTTTTAGGATCTAGAAAACAAACAAATAAAAGAATACAAAATATTAGTTTTAAAAAAAACACATTATAAAAAGTCAACATATTAAGAAATGAAAATAGCTAACATTTTTATCCGTCTCTAATCAAACTATATGTTTCGAAGATCTTACAGAAGTTATTTTTCTGACAGAAAAACACAAGAACGGTAGAAGACAGGCACTGTCTAGAAATTCTGATTTCCTTATCATATCTTGAAATAAAACATGACTTTCAACCTATTTCACTGTAAAATAAATTGTCATGTTCGAATTCACTACATACAAATAAAGAGTGTTGCATTGAACTGTAAAATAACCTTGTTCTGAATTTTGCACCTCAAGGATATTTGCAGATTTTTCTTTGATGGATAAGGCTAAGGCAACTTCCAAATCTCTTTGATAAAGTTTGTCATCCAAGGATATCCTGGGGAAAAAAACCAAACATGCTAAATAATAAAATAACGACATGAAAGTTACTGATCTATTTCTGACTCACTGAACTTTTAAAAATTCAAATACTTGTAAAGACATTAATATTTCAGTACATACTTGTAGCGTATCATATTATAAATATTACTTCCTGAAATGATTTAGACAAAGTACACACTAATAATTAAAGCACATTATACTCAAAAGTATTATGATTGCAAACCATTGTATATATAGATGAACTAATAACTGGTATTATCACAGAAAGAAGTGGTTATATTTGCTTGAAATACCACACCAAAATGTAATATTTATATACAGCTTTACTACCAAAATAATGAGCTTTCTTTTTTTCATTTACATTGACTTTGTATTTTTTATCCTGCTTTAAAGATATTCTGGTTTAAGGAGTCAAACTTGTCTTTATATTTCTCAGTTTTAGGAGTCCTTTAATAACTCAGAATTGTTACAGTTATTTTGCACTGTAGAGATATCAAGACAAGAGCAGACATGTAAAGCTGTTTCTGCACCTATGTAGGCTGCTTGCTGGAGTTTTTTATAGCTGTAACAAAATAGACAGCTCACTACCAAACTCAGGCAAGTTTTCCTGACTCTATGCATAATTACATTATGCCTGATTTGCAACCCTACCAATAAGGCTGAAAATCTTTATCATACTAATAAGTTAGCTGTTTATTCTCAGCTGCTTAAAACTCCAGGGAAAAAAAAAAAAAAAAAGCAGAAAAAACCCAAATACTACTACTGAAATCCAGCTTTACACAGAGTTAACCACATTTCACCATTTCTTACCTTTTACTAGGTGTCTGCTTTTGTGACGGAGTCAATTCTTTGTGTGGCTTCTTTTGCTTCTCTTTTTTCTCCTTCTTTAGATCCTTGAGCTGTGTTCTGGATTTTTTGCTTGAAGGTGCAGCTATACATGCAAAGTCTTCATCTGTTTGGGAAACAGCAACAAGCTTTAATGAGTTTTACTGTATTCTTCCATATGACCAAAAAGAAGTCATTCAACTTAATTTCATCACACACTGAAAATATACCAAAGATAACCTTTTTGAAATTAATTCTATTTTTAAAGAACACAACTATAACTATACTATTCTTAAATATATTTAAAATGAAAATTTAACAAGACCACTTTTGTGTATAATTTTATTCAGTTATTATTTCAGGTTCTATTACCAATATGACAATAAAGGTTCAGTGTCCAATGTGTTACCAGATTTTCAGTAACTAGAAGTTCACCTTTTGATACGCCGAACAGCAATTACAATAGTAATCACTGCCATTAAACAGTTTTAGAGTTCTTGGTGTTTTGAGAATTGTTCCCCTTCTTAAAAAATGTCAGCTGCTCCCTTTTTTCTACCATTTTCATCTTGCCTCTTACTAAATATAATGCATTTCTCCAATTTTCAAAGAAAATTAGATAACTGCCTTTCTGCCAGCTGAAGACATTGCAGATCACAGTGCAAAATAAGCAAAAAAATAATAATCTTCAGTATTTTCTAAATGATGGAAAACCCTAGATAAGATTATTAATGCTTCTGAGAATTTACTTTTCTTTAATATTACAAGTGGTCACTTATAAACTAAGAAAAGTCATGCACCACATTTAAACTAAGAATCTCCATTAATCCACACGATTCACAAGAGATCTTCAATATTATTTACTCTTGCCCTCCCCACCAATTCAAACTGTTCCCGAGATCTTGCAAACAGCATGGGAAAAAAAACAAACAAACATGAAAGCAACCAAGTTCTGCAAGAAAAACGTTAACACCCGTTAAGGCTTAGAAGTAAAAGAGAACTGTTGTGAAAATGAATAGCCTGCAATCTATTTGTCTTAGAAATGGAACTCAAATTTTGACTGCTATGTCCTTAACCAAACCCCATCGAGACGCAGAGCTGTAGGAGAAACATTAGATCTCCGTACAGATGATTCACACCTCCTTTATAGTCTGTTTTACAATCCTGTGAATAATCCTGATAATCAGGACATGGAACAACCGATCACCACTGAAAACTGAGGCAAGGAGAGAAATATTTTCCTGCAACAAGACATTAGGTATTCACCAGTTTCCTGACACACTGTTGTTATACTCTGGCTTACAGCCATCATATTCTTGTCGAATTAGGATATTTAACAGCGTGCCCAGATTACTTCCAGTGAAAACAGCTAACGGCCTTCTCAATGAACTAATTCATTAAAAACACTCTTGATGGTATTTTGGGTGGTTACATCGGTGTTTGGTATTTTTGTTACGTACAAGAAAATGCCACTTACCGTCATCTTCCAAATCCCCAAATTTAGAATAATCGACAATTTTCTTGTTCCTGTGGCAAAAAACACACAGTATTAATCCTTTCAGACTAAGCACCTTGACTTGCTAACACCTGATTTTTAGGTCAATCGTGTTTTACAAGAAAAAAAAAAAAGCACATGTTCAAATGTGTGCATAACCAGTGCTACCAGTTGCTACCAGTGCATAACCAGTGCCACCAGTTGCTACCAGTGCTACCAGTTGCTACCAGTGCAAGACGGTTATTAGGAAGAGCGCCTAGATCTTTTTAAAATCCCAAAACAACGGTGTTTTCTGGTGTTCTCGCCGTGGGAGCACTGTCTTCTCCCTATGCACACGCCGCCTCAGAGCCGCGACCGTGCAAAGCCAATGGCTTCTCTCCCGAGTCACTCGAGATGTGTTTCGCGGGCACCTCCGAGGCCGTTTCCCTTGTGACACCGCCGTCGGCCCACCTGTGGTCCTACCCCGGGGGGGGGCACAGGCAGCACTCTCAAGCTCGCCCCCTCAGCCAGCGACCCACCCGAGGGGACGCCACCCGCCCGGGCCTGCTCTTCGCGGGACGCAGCCGCCGCCGCTGCCCGCCCCGGGGGGGAACCCCGCGCTCCCCTCCAGCTGGAAGGGCGCCACCGCCGGCCCGCACTCGGGCCCCGCTCTACGACAGCCCACGGCGCGGCTCGGTCCGACGGCGGAGGGCTCCGGCGGGGGCGAGGGGCGGACGGGGGTCCGTACGCTCCCTCAGCGGCCAACGGCCGCCGCCGGCGCGCGCGCGCCTGACGGCTTTCTAGGAAACGCGCG
>VZSZ01010613.1:16796-99162 GCA_013398815.1 Ibidorhyncha struthersii
CATTTTTTTTTTTTTTTTTTTTTGTTTTCTGCTTCTCGTCTCCGCAGACTGGTTTTTAGCACTGGTGAGGTTTCAGCTGGTGTAGCGTGTGCATTTGCGGGTGATGTTCAGAAAAGAGGACTGTAAAGTGCGTGGAGGAGCCCTGGCGGAGCGGAAAATAGCGATACAGATATGTGCTCCCATCCTGTGCTCTCATCCTGTAGACAATTCTCTTGCTTTTCTCCTGGCTTGTTTTTATTGGTATGATTTAGAAATAACGGCAATCTATACTAAAGCAGGTTATAAAACGGCAAAATAAACTTTTTCTAAAAATGACTGCAAACTTCCCCCCATCCCCCCACCCAGTCCCGCCAAGTCTACCACCCGCAGAAAGGAGGAAATAAAATCCTAATGCACTGTGAAGGATTTCAGATTTTGAGACATGCATGACAGCAGTTACGGCGTTTCACGGAGATTCCTTCTGTCCTGGTTCTTGCTTCAAGTCGGGAGGCTTATACTGTAATTTGTAAGAGTAATTACCCAAATTCATATATCGATACACTCAATTACAGTCTGGAAGCGTTCAGCATTTTGGGAACTAGTTCCAACCGATGTATTTTCAAGTCAAAATTGAGATGAGTATCTATGAAGAATTTGGGGTTTTAAGTTTTCTTGCTACAAACTGTTAATTATTAAGAAAGTCATGTTTTTCGTTAGCATTTTTTACTGATGATTTTACGAGAGTGTAATTCATGTCATTTTCATTTCTAATGCAGGAAATCAACTCAAGAAGATGAAGCCTAATAAAGGGAAGACCTGCACTAGGGAGAGAGACTACATTTACAAATTCAGTGCTGGAAATCAACATTTAGTGCTTACCGTGCCCCTCAAATTCCCTGTGCAAGAGAACGTTAGTCACTTGCATGGGCGTCTAATGCTTCTGCACAATCTGCCATGCTTTATAGAAAGTGGTAAGAAATGATTTTTTAAATTAGTGTGATATAGCCATGTCCATAAGTGTCTCACAACCTGCTTTAAGAAACCAAAAGAAGGCTATTTACTCGAACAGTCTTTAAAAAATTTGTATTTAAAACAGCAAAACATTAAAGAAAATTGCAGTCAGTACTAGCAAGTAAGGTGCCCAAGTAAAACATTTTCAGAAAAACTTTATTTTTATGTTTCCTAGACGTTTACTGATGTGTATTGTGACATGTTTTTCCACTGACGTGTTTTGTTGATGGACCATTCTCTTCTTGTTATAATAGACCTG
Organism: Ibidorhyncha struthersii; assembly: GCA_013398815.1. Lineage (NCBI taxonomy): Eukaryota > Metazoa > Chordata > Aves > Charadriiformes > Charadriidae > Ibidorhyncha > Ibidorhyncha struthersii. The sequence goes on from VZSZ01010613.1 coordinate 18,046, forward strand.
AAGCAATCTCTTAATAAGTTCATAGAAGAGGAAACTATAAAAGATTACGATAGAGAAGCTGAAATGGCTCTGGAAGCAGTGAAATCAGGAAAAGTAGACATAAACCAGCTGGCAGATACTTGGGCTAAAGCTTATAAAGAGGTAAGATTAAAGCTGAAAAGTTAATATTCAGGACTTGCTTTGTGAGAGCGTGTGCATGTACAGACAGAATCACATCTGTGAAGATGCAAAATTGCAGTGAAATTACACTTTTACTGACCAATTCTTACAAATTTTTCTTTTTATCTGAAAGTGATCATGAGGTCTTTATCCTACAAGTTCTCAGTCAAGATTTTCCTGAATTTAGTTGAGTCAAAAGATAAAAAATTGAGAGGTAAATAGCTAGTGATATTAAAACAAAAATAGACCCTAAGGGTTATAGTGCATTAAAATCAAAGCAAGAGATAGTAAAGTAGTACTTCTATCCTGAATCTCAAAAATAGCAAAGACGACTCCAAAGAGAGAGTGTATAGCTGGAAGAGACTTTTCAGCACGTTTTCTGAGTTCATGTGACTATTTTGCATTATTTAGAGATGATGAGGCTTTAGCTGGAATAATGCATCCAGTTTTGCACGTGATCTTCAGAATAGAGGAATGTAAAAGAACTGGAGGAGTCCTAGCAAAGAGAAAAAGAGAATGACAGAAACTGCAGCATTCAAGGAAAAGTTTATAGGAGTTGAATTTGCTCATCATGGAATACAGAAGAACGTTGTGAAAAAGTCCAGAACATAGATCTGTTATAAAGGGAATTGGAAGCACATCATCTGCCTTAATGAACATCAACAAAATGAAATTAATTTAACCTTTAAGAAAGAAAAATCTGGATTAGGTGAGCATAGGAATGTGATATAGCATTGAAAGAGCTGACAGTCTTCTGTGCTATCAGTTTCTATTAATAGGTTAGCCTGAGTGCTGGGGTTAGGATTAGATAATTTCTTGACATTTCTAACCTGTATTTCAATGATACAATCTAATTTGTCATCTGAATCTGGTGGGAATGATTGCAAATGTAAGGAGTGTCTCAGTATGAAGGAGCTTGCAAAACTGGCATCGTTGGGCCATTCTTTGTTCAATAAAAATTGCTTTTCTTAAATCAGTGTTGTTGATCAAATTCTAGTGACATCAGACATTAGTCATCCTTTCTAGCAAAACGTTTTTGTTTGCACAGCTGGTGTTTTGGGCCCTATCTAAAATTCATCAATTGCAAGTATTGTTGTAGATACTGTTGTTCTTTCCAAGTTGGTGATGGCTGAAAGCTGCTAATTCCTCGCTGTAGTCAAAACCTTAATGTTTCTGCTGTTAGTTGCTTTGAAAGAGAAAGAATATGGGAAGGGAGAAAGTGTTAAAGCTAAAGCAGAATACCGAAAGCTCAAATTAGGAAAGATAATTCATGTATGTTGAAGGTTGTGCAACAGTCTGCATGCCCAGTTGATTTTGCCCGACCATTGTGAGGGATCCTTATATCTGCTAGAAGGTACCATATGCTTTAAAATCTCTAAATCTCTTATTTTAGACAACGTTAGAGTATGCAAAACCTGAAGAAACCAGCTGGGATGAAGATTTTGCTGATGTTTATCATGATCTGATACATTCTCCAGCTTCTGAAATGCTGTTAAACCTGGAACACAATTATTTTGTTAGTATCTCAGAATTAATAAGTGAAAGAGACGTGGAATTGAAAAAACTACGGGAAAGGTATTCCTTTTTTTTTTTTCCCCCCCTGTCTTATTAAATAGGGGTGCATGCCACTGGGTGTGCCCTATTTTTGTTTTATGTTTCCCTCTTTAAAGTCATATAATACTTAGCCTATATTGCTAGGATCAGCTATCTTATATTCTCCTCAGTCACTGAAAATATTAAAAGCTAAGGCCGTCAAAATAATGTGAGGTTTGATTTCCATTGTTCTATCCACATTGTAAGTGGTATAGCAACATGAAGTGTTTAGGATATATAGAAAATAAAGTATATTCATGTACCACGTATTACCTTTGTTATGCTGTAATTTAAATGAAAAATCGGAAGTTTCACGGGATGAAAAGATGAGCAAAAAAACTTGAACCAGATTTAAATCAGAAACTGTTGAAGTTGAAATTTAGAAAGGTCTATGGGGAATCCTGAGTTTCCAAGTAAGCTTGAATAGCTGCAGGTGGCTGCTCTGCCCACAAGAGGGAACACATACAATGCAGAGTTTTCTGTTTCTTTTTGAGACTAAGTAAGTTAAGGAAAATGAATGCACACAAATATATATAGTATAGATACTGAATACTAGGGAAGCTGGACTGAGTAGGTCCATTCCAAAAACTCTTCTAATGATAAGGATAGTGAAGTGCTATATTAGAGTATCTGGAGATACTGTTGTACCTTCTTCTGAATATCTGTGAGGGCAGACTTCAAGTGTATGAATTCCAGTTCCAAAATGAGCAGGCAGACGAAGTGCTGCATGATGCATCCTTCAGCAATGTGTGCAGTTGTATCTCTGCTTGTGATGAGCATTGACCAGCTGACTGATACAACCGATCATTGTATCAGTAACCGTATCAACAACAACGGGCGTTCTGCCATTTTTTTTGAAAGTGTTGCTTGTTGTAAATCTATGTTTGCTTCTCTTTCAGACAAGGAGCAGAAATGGATAAGGTGATGCAGGAGCTAGGGAAATCACTAACGGACCAAGATGTAAATTCATTAGCGGCTCAGCATTTTGAATCTCAGCAGGTAAACTGAGTTCAGTGAACTAGAATATGTCATGCAAATAACTTGTTTGGGGTTTTCTTTTTAAGACAGTTATTACTGGTGTCTTGCTAGGATTTGGAGAACAAATGGACCAATGAATTGAAACAGTCTACTGCAATCCAGAAGCAGGAATATCAGGAATGGGTGATAAAGCTTCATCAAGACCTAAAGAATCCCAACAACAGCTCAATCAGGTATTTAATTCTTCTGTGATGCTTACTTCCATCTGTAATAGTTCAAAGGACTTGCTTTTATATAATCTTTGTTTCAGACTAGCCATTTAAATAGGATAATGAAAGCAAATAAAAGGCAAATAAACCATCATAATTAAATATTTATATTTTTAGGAGTTTCTTCATTATGTAATGTTGTAACCTTTCTGTACTAGAAAGTGTTGTAATGCACTAAACTACAACTTGAGCTGAATGGGATTTCCTCCTATTTTACCTTTATTTACAATGTCTATCTTTAACAATGCTTATCTTTAACACTATTTCACAAGGCTTTCTGGTACCACTTAAGGATGTTCTGCAGAATAATTTCCCCCTGTACTCGGCACTGGTGAGGCCCCACCTCAAGTACTGTGTTCAGTTCTGGGCCCCTCACTGCAAGAAAGACATTGAGGTGCTGGAGCGTGTCCAGAGAAGGGCAACAAAACTGGTGAGGGGTCTGGGGAACAAGTCTGATGAGGAACGACTGAGGGAACTGGGGCTGTTCAGCCTGGAGAAGAGGAGGCTGAGGGGAGACTTATCACTCTCTACAAGTACCTGAAAGGAGGTTGTAGAGAGATGGAGACTGACTTCTTCTCCCTAGGGACAAGTGATAGGATGAGAGGAAAGGGGTTCAAGTTAAGCCAGGGGAGGTTTAGGTTGGATGTTAGGAAAATTTTCTTCACTGAAAGGGTTATCCAACATTGGAATAGGCTGCCCAGGGAGGTGGTGGATTCGCCATCCCTGGAGGTGTTTAAAAAAAGGGGTAGATGTGGTACTTGGGGATATGGTTTAGAAGTGGTTTTGTCAGGTTAGGTTAATGGTTGGACTCGATGATCTTAAAGGTCCCTTCCAACCTTAACAATTCTATGATAATTGTAGCTTAACAAATGGTAACAGTATCATGTGTTTTGAATTAATATGACTCTTTTTTTCTTTTTTTTACGTTTTACATATACATCACTGGACAGTGATGGAATTTTTTTGGTGTGAGCACTTGTGATGGGAGTTGAACGTGACTGAGGAAATAGCAGGGAAATCAGAATTTATAACTTGGGGAAGATCCTTATTCTTTATCATTAGTAACCATGACCTTTGCTACTAATAGGAATATAGCACGAGTAAAACCTGATGCTTTCCCATGCCTCGCATTAGTAGAAGAGGCTGTCTGAGTAGATTTAGGTGGATGCAGTAAGGAATTTATGGGAAACACAACACCTTTGAACAAAGTGGATGCCAATGATGAGAGAAGACAAGCATGGACCATTCTGCATGACATACTTCCTCACTTCCTTTTAAGTGTTTCCTTTTGGGAAAAGGAAGCTGAGTGTGTGGAACATGAGGGAAGAGAGAGAGGAAGGGAAATACATTGGAAGATGATGCTATGTGTTTAGATTTCTCACTGCTTTCCTCAGGATTTTGTTGTCTGTGAATTTGTTTTGAAAGTCTTTTGCAGTTCTCAGGTTAGTCCAAGAATGTCCCAGGACTGTATAGCTCACAAGCAAGCTGGCCTCTTTCTAAACTAGTGACCGGGTAAAACATCACTGCAGTAGTGACCTGCTCAAGATCTAAGCCCAGTCCTAAAATATTTTTCCACAGAATTTCCATGTTAGTTTTGTTGATTGTTTCCACAAGGCTTTAGAGATAGTGAAATTACAAAGGCTATTCACACTTATCGCTGTGAACCTCTTGCCATGTTCTGGCCTTCTAAGACCAAGGTGAAGTTGCTTAGAGCTGAACGCTGGGAGAAATGGACTGTTAGAGAACCAGAGGCAAGTACCTCTGAGAGAGAGTGAGGATGTTTTGGCCTCATAATCTTGGATGTTTATAACAGATGTGAAGTGATGGTACTTCAATCATTGCACTCACATACGCTAGTAGAAAGTGTGATCTCTCTGCTTGTGTTGAGTCCTGACAACTGTAGGTCCGTAATGTATTTGAAAATAATGCACAGGAAGTCTATAGTAGGGCAACTGGAAGCTTAGAGAGAGAAATACGTGCGTGTGCTACACACATACATAGACATACAAGATATATGCATATACACACACATATATATCTTCATGCATCCAGTTGCTTATATGCATGTGTATATATATTTATTAATGTTATATCTCAGTTCTACCTCATCACTAGATATTTGCAGTTAGTGGAATTGCTTGCAAGTTTATAAAACCATCCTTTATGAAACACCTTTGAAGATCAGTCACTTTGAAAATAAAGAGAAACTTTTCATTAATGCAGAAACAAATTGGAGAGGTGCTCATATTCTTTCATGTAGCAGAAACAGTACTAATCTATCACTTACTACCAGACAGCTGAATTTAGGAAAAAAAATTAAAACTCATATCTGAAATTTTTCCTGCTAGTTGGAACACTGTGGAGCGTTGTTGTGGGGTTTTTTAACCTCTCACTTCAGGGGCGGGGGGAAGACATGTTTTATCTAGTAACTTCATAAATAAGGTTTTATGGTTTATAAATAAGGTTTATAGTCTCAGCTATTATATATAGGCTGAGAAGAATTCTTTTTTTTTCTCCTGTTATTCCTGTGTTCTTATTATATTATAACTAGATATTGTGATTTATTTTTATTTCTTAATCTCAGAATGCTTCATGAGTGAGTTAGGTAATGTAAATCTAATGGTAGAGTCTCCTCTTCCTGCTGGTGTGTGCCTGGAGTGCATGCCGGAAAGGCAAAACCTCAGATGAGTGGAGTTCATTCAAATAGGCTTAGTCTCTTTGTTTCCACAGACTACCTGAGAAAACTTTGGATAGCTTTCACAAACTATTGCTGGTCTTGAACAAAAATTAGGATAAACCTTCCAGTTTGTTTCTCATTATTTTAGTGATGAAATTAATGTTCAACCCAGTCAACTGAGAGAATCTGTAGAAGGAAATGGAAGAATTTATGAAGAGCAAAGGCTGTTAGAAGAAAGTTTTACTATTCACTTGGGTAAGTAAAGTAAACTGACACCAAACATAATAACAGATGCTAATAAATAATGTATCTAAGCCATGTATTATTTACAGTATTTAACTGTCAATGTATGTAATAAACCAGTTTGTAACTGAAGTGCAGTACGGTATAAACTTTTCTGGAAGCAAGTTTTTATCCACCCTAGCAAGGTGACTAGTGTCGAAAAGCACACTAACATCAAAACACGTAGCAGTTAAAAATTACATTTTAACTTAGGTTTGGTAAGAAAATGTGGGTATTAAATTTGATTCCCACGATAAATTAACAGAAGAACGGATGCTTAAAATTTTTACTTCTTGTTTATGCAATAGAGGCTTCTTACACTGCCTGTTTTGACTGCATCAGTATTTCATCCATAGCTTTATAATAGGGAACAAGGCTTATTTCTGATATAGATAACCATTGCTTTGTGACAGTATGTGAAAATATTGCATTTTTACTCTTATTTTTTAAATTGCCGATATGTATGTAAAAGTGGAGATATGGTTAAGAACTTTCTTTGAGTATTATTGATTATATTTCCCTTAGATCTTTTTCACAGAACTTAGGGGAGCACTTTGGTTGCTTGCATTTTAGTAGCAATCTTGAGTTTCCTCTTTTACTGTATGTATCAAAGTCATTTATACTCCATACAGGAGCTCAGTTGAAGACCATGCATAACTTGAGATTACTGAGAGCCGATATGCTGGATTTCTGTAAACATAAGCGCAATCATCGAAGCGGAGTAAAACTTCACAGACTTCAAACTGCAATGTCTCTCTATTCAACTTCTCTCTGTGGCCTGGTTTTATTGGTGGATAACCGTATTAGTTCGTATAGCGGCATCAAAAGAGGTGAGCCCTCTAATGGGGTATGTTGTGTCACTGAAAACAAATGTCACTTAAAAACTTACTGTCTTTTCTCACAAAAAATATTCCCTGTGAAATTAAAATTTACTGGAGACCCTAATGTTTCAACATGGTATTGCAAAAGGGTAACCAATGCAAAAGAGATACAGATAAGGATGGGGGAACAGAGTTGCACTCTGATATGCTGTTCTCTCTCTCATCTCTTTCCTAGGTTTTGTGTTTGAGTAAGGAACATATTAGAGTGAACACTTCAATGTTGATTTCCCTGCCTTAGACTGACTTATTATAGGGGCTTGTAACTCTGTAATGTCAGATTAGCATACTGAAATCTATTTGCAAAGATGAAAATTAAACACACTAAGATTTTAAATTGATAAGTAAATGTGTTTTAGACATCTGCAACACTATGAATTCCATTAAAAGTGAACAATAGGAATATTACTTGCCTGCTCCTGGAAAGCTTGGTTAGTAGCCATTTTAAGTGCATGTCTTTTGAGTAACTGGACACTATGATGAAGGTGTTTTTTGTATCAAGGTTAACCAATGAAACATGTGTTCATTCCTGTTCCAATTTTGGTCGCTGAGGCTTTCTCTGAACCACATGATTGACTTCCCCACCTTCCTCTTGAAGTTTACTACGAAAATATTTACACTTGAAATGTCTTTTTGACTGGAGCTATTATTACTCATTGTTATTCTAGAGCACCATAAAAAAAATAGACTTTGGTTGTTGATATTCTCTGAAAACAGTGTGCAGTCAGCCTTGTAGCAAGAAGGAAAGGGACGTGTACCAGTAAAAATTGCAGTTGCATTTGTGCTGTTGATGGTTTTCAAGTTGCTTTGTTCTGAGAGTATTATGTCATGCTTGTACTCATTTTCAATTAGTTTTTTTTACTGCTTAAATATTTAAACTAATAGCAAATAGAGAAAATCTGGTTTTATACTAAATCTCAGGTGATAAGAGAAGATGAACATTTAAGTAATACTGTTAAACGCAAAATTGCATCTTCTAGCCACCAATCTTGTAGTCACAGTAGAGGAGAAAATAAGGGCCTGTATCACAATCTGTAAATTATAATCCTCAGTAAATTTTGATTTCTTTGAGTTCTGAAGGGACTTTGGTGAACTTACCTGTGGGCACATTCCGCAGTGAATGTGTCTCATGTCTCGGTTCCTCTGACCTAGTCAGACGTTCTACTTCAAACCATCAGTGAATGTCCGATTGTACTGAGACCCCAAACCACTGTAGACAGCAACTGAGGTGTGGGCACACTTTAAATCCCTTCTGTGGTGCAGTGGTAGCTTCTGGCAGAAGAGCAGTAATAAACATCTTTGAGAGGAAACTTTGCTCTTAAACTGCTAGAGGTGTTTGTTGCAAGAGCCCTAGCCAGAAGCAATTCCCCTTCCTAAAAGGTTGTTTAAGAAATAAATATGCTAGAGGGTTCAAAGGTTCATAAAATTGCTATATAGAGGATGTTTAAATAATATGTTGATGCTGTTGTTTGAGTAGAGAGGTAATGGCTTGTGAAGTTTAAATTTCTGGGTTACAGAAGTGCAGAAACAATTTTCTGCTATTGTTTTAAAGCTGGGGAAAAATACAAACCTAATAGCCTTTATTTTGTGATGGGCTAGAAGCTCCCTTAAACTTCTGAGATTTTCAAAGGTCGTTGGAGTAAATGAGCTTCATGTAAGCACGCTGTTCATCCAAGCATTTTACATTGTTGGGAGAACAGCAGTCACTTGACAAGTACTAAGTGGAGAGGGGCTCCAGGTGTATGAATTCCTGCAACTTACTTGGTTGACCTTATTTGTTTACGTGAGGAAGCTTAAGAATGTGCTTTGTTTAGTGTATTTTCTTAATTCTGTTTTGTCTAGAGAAAATTTTGATGTTGCATCTTTGGTAAATCTGTTGTCCAAAACTGGTTCCATTTGTCTCAAAATTCAGGATGTATGTGACGTATTTGCAAGACCTGAAAACCGTGACTGCAGTGTTTTCTGTATTTGTTACAATGTGTAAATAGTAACTAGCAAAAAATACCTTTGAAATCGGATTTGGATACATCTCTAGAAAACAGCCTTGAACAGAAAGTTAAACTTATGTATGAACTTTCAACCTGCTCATTTCATTCAGACTGTTTTTCTAAGATAGATGAGTAGTTTCTTTACTTACTTTATGCATTGCCTAGCTCAAGTCTCTTATATTAGGACTTTGTAGGGCTACTGTGACTCAGGTTTTGGGTAGGTATAGCCGCTTAGACAAATGATAAACTAAAATTGAAGTTAATTCTAATTTAAATACAAGAGATTTTTCATTTGTTTGTTTCAAATAATATGTCTTGTGACCAAATTTTATCTTGATACACACAGAAGACACAATCTTTTGAAATATAAGCTTCTTCCTTGGTTTTGGACACCAGAATTTAATAAAGCCTTTTCAAAATACATTTTATGATGGAGATGAGACTTTGTGTAAAAAGATAAAATACATTAAGATTTTTCTCTCTACCCTGCCTGTTCCTGTTGCAGCCTGTTCACAGGAGTATGCGGTGCTCTGCAGATAGGCAATCAGAGTACATTAAGAACTTTAAGGAGGATTAGAGCAGGTACCTCAAAATGGGAAGTAAGTAGCAATTGCTTAGTATAGTCCAGCTTGCTAACAGCTTGTTTTGGCTCCCATTGACTTGCTTGGAGAGATGGCTGGACATTAGGATAAGGAGCTTAGAATACCAGTCACAGAGGCAGTATGTTATGTTCCTAATTATCAGTATAATATTTCCAAGTCTGACATAGTACTTACTTATCAGGAAGAGGAACTTACAGCTTTTTTCAGCTGATGACACTGTTCTTTAGCTTTCAGATCTGTGTTTTGAGAACTAAAAGGAAGGAACTGTAATTCCAGCTTTCCGGATACACTGCTGATGAATTTCATTAATAGTTTTCATTTTTCCAAAGCAAACTGGAATGCAGTTGTTGCTGTTGGAAGTATCTATTATGTGTTTTTAAATAAAGTATCACAGATTGAAGGAGTGTTAGTAATAAGACATCATTTGTAAAGCACAAATAAATTTAATGCACGTATATTACTGCTGTTATTTTGTTTTTTTTTGGTGTGGGTGGTTTTTTTTGAAGAGCACCAGCACTCAAGGATTTCTTTTCCCCAAGTAATTAATTTATTTCAAAAAAATGTTTTGTCTCTGCCATAAATTTTTTAGAATTTAAAGTGGACTCCAGCAGGGCTTTGACTGGTTTGGGGGGGCTTGCCTTTGTAACTGGACTTGCTTGAACAGTAGAGCAGAATTATCTAACATTACTAAGCACAGCCTTCTGATGTGGATTTTAATATTTTTTTTTTTCATAGATTTTGCAACTGTGTGCCAAGAGTGCACGGATTTCCATTTTCCTGGAATTCAAGAACAGCTTGAAATTGTCCAGAAGGTTGTACTTAAGGCTAGAGCACAACGTAGCAGTAAGTCGAAAAGACATCATGGTCAGTGACAACTGAAATTACTTTCCTTGAAATAGAATAGTGGTCAGCTGAATGTTTATGGTTACGGGAAAGTTGATTTCACTCTTCAGTTACCTGATCTATAAAATAGAATGTTTGAGTTTATCAATAAACTCTGAGAAGTCTGCATGAAATTCTCTCCTCACAAACAGCATGTTCACATGATGTCTTTGCTGCCATAACAGACATACCTTACCAAAAAAAAAAAAAGAGTATGAGTCCTTAGGTTCTGATCACACTTCAACAGCATCAGAAGTGTATAGGGCCATTGTGCTTTCCTGTGCAGTTTAAACTGCCTGTAGCAGCACAGACTTTATCTTACTTGACTTTTTTTATTTCTATTTAAATGTAAAGCTTTAAAAATTGCAGAAGTGGGATTATGACTTTTTCCCTTCCTTAAAAGTGAACACTAAAAACTGAATAATAAATTGACTAAATGTGTATACTTTTTAGTGCTGACTGAATCCTTGTAAATGGTTTACTTTGCAGTTATATTTACAAATGGCTGTGAAATTTTCTGACCACATGGTGTTAAGGCAGTAATTGTACATCATGAAACTTTGTTTTTCTTGCAGAGAACTACTTATGTGGTTGAAAAATGTCAGTATCATGAACAGATTCATAAGAATACATCGAGAAACAAGTTTTCTTGGGAACCTGCATATTGCTGTAGTCATAAGGAAAATACTGAAAGCTGGTTTTATACTGCTGATTTATGTAAATCTGTTTAAAATTTGTCTTGTAATAATAGAAGCAAATTTGTTTTAAATAGTTACATTATTTAAAAAGCAATAGCAAGGTACTATGTAGCTGTGGGGGCAATTTGGAAAGTTTATTATTGTGTCTGAGAATACTGTGCTTTTGCCCAAATGAAGAGGTATCATAAGATAATAAAATAAGAAAGCTAATGATTTGAGGTAGGATTCAGTTCGGTGTCTGTTGAAGACAGCAAAAACACTTCCTGTCCACCCCCCTTCTTTTGGGGGACTTTATGGTAACTTCATGGTAAAAATTCAAGCCAGGTATCATCTTAGTGCATCAAACTTTCATGACAAAGCGTAATTAATAGATGATATGCTTAATATTTGTGCTATGTGTTTATTTACAGAGAACAAAAGTAGCGGAAATGAAGATAAATTAAAGACTATTGAACGAAGCCAGTCAAATATTTTGCCAGGTGAGTTGCACTGCATTTTCCCCCCTCCTCTTAGAGCAATTTGTGTTATATAGATGCATATTTTTAGCTCTAAAGTCAGAACATAAATTATAAACTAAACCCGAGTTGACCTCAATCAGAGGAGAAGGATGTTCTTGTGGCTAAGGCAGAGAACTGGGTGTCAGGACATCTGGTTTCTATTCCCAGCTTTGCCACTGCATCATGTGACTTGGGGCAAATCACTTAACTTCTCTATGCCTAAAATTTCTTTTCACAATTTGAGGGTGAAAAAAAGATCTCTGAGCATCTTGAGAAAAGGTGAAGCTTAAATACTAGCAACTAATTTTGGTTTTGAAAATAATTGTATGTATGTCACTGCTGTGATACAGTAAAGCATTTTAGAATGTGTTTTTTAACGTTGAGAATGTACAAATCCATTCCTCTCAAAGAGGAAGTATCTTCTGTATGTATTGTGAATTTTAGTAAGGACAGCTTCTGTGGAATTTGAAGATGAATACACAGTTGGAAGAGGGAGCAGTAAAATCCATACAACCCACCGTTGAATAAGAGGGCTTCTTAAAATTGCTTTCATGATTGTCTTAGATCTCGTTAGTGTAAGTGGATTATAAATCAACTCAGGTCCTTAACAGATAAATCCAAGTGAATCTTGCTGCAGTGGCTTGTGTATTATTACTCTTAGATGATCATTACTGGGGATTGCGCACCCCTTAGCAGTCATCAGAAAGGAGTACATACCCATTCTTCAGCTGTCCCCGTAGAAAGGTAATATCTTAACTTAAATGACCAGTGACAATGGGTTTGAAGAAAAATGTTTACCTGTTGACTGAAACAGGAGTATTGCATACCTGCTTTTCTGTTGACTCTAGTATAGGCTTTTTATCTCCAGCAGAAAGGTAAGATGGAGAGACCTGTGTTTCACTGCCCCTTACCGTTTCTCTACCTTTGGTAAATGAATACCAAGTCTGAAAATAACCCCAACAAGATGTCTTGCTAACTTTTTGGAAGCAACTCCGTAACTAATCTTCCCATTACTATGATATATTTTAAATTCTACTGATCACTGATACATTTGTCTTCCAGTACATATCTCAGTTGTTACGTAACCTGCTATCTTTTCCACAGACTTTTTGTATCCTTTATTTTAACCCATCCATTTTTGGTATTTCCGCCTCCCACATCTGGCTGCAATTCAGTACTTACATTATATATTTTGAGTATTACACCTCCTCTGTGTTTGTTTTTCTGTTTCGTGCTATATATAGATTATATCCGCCTGTACTGTCACTGTTATGTCTTATTACACCAGGTGTCCGTGATGCCAGTGAAACCCATCAAAGCAGGGAAATGAGCGTAGCATGAATGTAAAACAATGATATTCCAAGAGATCTTAGATCAGTTGGTTTCTGACTTTTTTTAATCTTGTTATGTATGTGTGTTGATCTCTGTTGTACGTTTGTATTTGCCTTTTGTCTTAACTGACCCTATCCTTACATTGCATAACAATTGTGCTTCAGTACAGATCACTACCATGATATCTTGCCTTTTTGGTTTATGTTATTCTGTAGGAGAATTCTACATCACACGCCATTCAAATCTTTCTGAAATTCATGTTGCTTTTCACCTCTGTGTGGATGATAATGTCAGATCCGGTAACATAACTGCTCGGGATCCTGCAATCATGGGACTCAGAAACATTCTCAAAGTCTGCTGCACGCACGACATTACTACCATTAGTATTCCTCTCCTATTGGTGCATGATATGTCAGAAGTAAGTAAATGTAAAGATTTGGTTTGTTTTTATTTTCTGGGATGGAACAAAAGTGATTTTTGCACGTTTCATGCTGGTTTAAGCCAAATGGGACAGTTTATTCCAATCATGTGCTCCTGCCACATCATTGTGCTGCCACTTATATCTATATGATGACTCAAATGAAGGAACTGAACCAGTTAAAAAATGTTGCAGCCAGCTGAATCACTTTAGCATTTTATTCCCACCCTTCATTTTGGACACTTTACTTCCTTGATCCAGCTCATTGCACAGTTGTGTGAGTATTAATGAAAGATGGGACTACATGCCTGGAAGTCTTCTGGCAACAGTTCTTGCTTAGAAACTATACCTTCAGATTCGCTGATGCGATAGTGATACCAGATCCCCAGTTTTAATTGTTGCTAGTTAGGAGAAAAAATCTTGCTAGTTTTAGGTTTCATTTGCATATTTTAAAATACAAATAAAATATAAGATCAAGTGTTCAACATGCTTTGAGAGTGTGTTGTTGCTTGGATGTGTGAAACTGAAGAATTATCTTCTTGTCTAGCGCTGGATTCTTAAAAGGTTCTGGAACAACAATTTACTTAATATATTAAGTTTTGCAGCGTAAGTGGCAAGTGACCTGTATGATAAGTGTACGTTTAGCCAAAACTGCATTGTGTGAATTGCATTCGCAGCATTGCTTATTACAGTGCTTTGCAGCTGGCTGACCTCATTTGAAACACACAAATATGTCACTTGTTGTTGAGGGAAAAGTGAACAATAACAGATTTCTGAAAGTTAACCTGAACTTGGTGCCTTCAGCAGCCCCCGTTTTGAATCTGCGTTTACCACCTACATAAAAACATTTTTGTAAAGTGGTTAACCAGGAGCACAGCTGCAGAGATGTTTGCATGGTACACTGTCACAGGCATTCATCATGAGTTTTCTCTGTGTTTTTCCCAAAAGTTTTCTTTTATGGATGGAGGAGTGATGTTTATAACCTCACAGAAGTAATGAGTCTAGCAATCTCGATGAAGTCATTACATTTCATTGTTATTGGACTTTCATATAAAGCTAATTATTTTTTGCTATGAAAAAAAACAAATTAGGAATTCTGTTTTCCTTAGTTTTTCTTATGACAAGAACAACAAAACCAGATTTTTCTGTTACGATCGTTAAGTTAAACAAAGGAAAGAAACTGGGTTTGATACTTGAGAAAGGCGAAAGCAGACAGGTTCAAATTCAGGACAACTGAAGCGTTACTGTGTGATCACTGTTCTGGATCTAACATAAACTGATATATAAACTGGGGATTGAAATGGCTTTAATATGATGGCATCGCTAAAAATCCTAGAGCTGGCAGGCTTCCTTGGTAATTTCAACATAGGAGCTATTGCTGCTGTACACACAGCAACACTGAGAAAAATGTGACTTCAGAGATCTTGGGCAGCTCTCTCTATTACCATAAGTTAAGACAAAAATTTTTTGAAAAATAGTAGAAATGAATGGAGTATAAGCTGTGTAACAATTGTTTATGAACGTGGTTTAATGTATATAGAGAGACTGTTGATGGGTATATTAACTTCAAATATTTCTCATCTGAGTTTCTGCCCTTTAAATGTATAGATGCTCATACTGTGTTCAGGATTTGCATAAATATATTTAGAGTAAACATCATGCTAACTCTTAACTTAGTAACATTAGCCATTGAATTTTGGTTTGAAACCTTTGTCCCACAGGACATTTGTGGACTTTAGTGTTTTCATTACCTGGTTATGACACGGTTCTGCAAAGCCATAAGCCCTAGGCTTCGTAAAAGTGGCAGCCCCGTGTAGTGAGTCTGTTACAGTTTTGCTTGAATAAAAAGGCTTGCAGCATATCTTTCTAATCAGTGAAGTTGGCCCTTTTTTTTAATAAAATTTGACAATAAATTTGTCTCAACTTGACAACAAATCATTGCATCCTGAAAAGGAGTGAGGTGTGGTCTCTGCTAGTGAACAAAACCAAAAGTCCTAGGTGTTTTTTTACTTGCTTGAATGCTGTTAACCAGAACTCACTGTAGGAGAAGGGAAAAAAGCAAACACCCCCATCTCCAGCACTCTATTTCGAATTGGTACTTAGCCAATCCTTCATCATTTCCTCAACTGTTACTTAGTTTGCGTATAGAGAAAAATCCTGATAACATGGCAAAATCATGAGAACTTAATGTTTTTAAAGATGGATTAGAACTGAATCACTACTGCGTCATTTTCAGGTCTTGTGGCTTGCACGCAGTGACATTCTGGATTCAACCTGTTATTTCCCTGAGTGCCCACAAGATTTAACATCTATGTTCCTCTGAAATAGTCCAAGGAATAGTGTCATATCCTGCAGTTCAATCAGTCCTTTTAAGGTTTAGTTCCCTTTATTGATTATGCAAGGTACTCCTGAGTTGCCTTCAGAGCAACAGGATGTTTGGTTTTAGACACTTGTTTTTTACCTAAGCCAAAACAGTGATCAAAATTAACAATAAACACCTACATTACTTGTGAAAGAAGGCACATACAGGCAAATAAATTATAACAAAGACCAAATATTACTTCCAGACAGCTTAGAAATGAAAAAAAAAAATGTTGTCCGGCATTGTTGTGTCTCGTTAATGTGTTGTATACTCTAAAAGCAGCATCTATTGATGCAGTGTTTTATATCATGAAAGAAAGTTTTGTGAAATTCATTTCTACCTTATGCTGTTTTTATCGTACTACATATTCTGGGCATGGCAGGAGATACTCCCACCTTAGTAGGAACTTTGGCTTTCATCATTTGTTTAATGCAGCCACGTTCAGTATACTGTTTCAGTGTTATCAGCTGGCATTCTTAGATAACCATTTTTTAAACTTTTTTTAATCCTGAAATTAAGCTCTTTGGAAATGACAGATTGTACAGTATTTCGCATTGCCAAATAAAGGCTGGCTTTACTGAATACAAAATTATGTAAAGTGTAAATTTGAAAAGGTATATAGAATGAGAAATTTGTTTCCACATCTGTATTCAGACTACAAAGTGCTCATTTTGATGTTGAAGAGTACAAATAGGTATTATTTTCTTTCTGAGAAGTGCTTACAGTGACAGTCATTCTGTCTCTGACTAGGAATATTCATCTTGATGTAATTCCCTTTGTAGTGTACAGCCAAAGAATGTTTAACATACTGACGCATTTAAACTGTCACTTAAATTATTTAGACCAGTGCTTGTAGCCATATCTTAAGATACCTTAAACCAGTGTGGCTTTCATATTCCGTCTTGGTATTTAGGTAAGAGTTTGCTGTCTGGTTATATCTGAAACTCCTCCATCGGGTGAAGATGGATTTGTTTGTTTGTTTGTTTAACTCTTAACATAAATGCACCTTTAGGGGAGAAGGGCTTCTTCCAGTTTCAGTATTCGATAGAAGGTTTTTACTGAAGGTGGTGGGTATGCCAATGAACCTTAACTAGAATTATCAGGAACAGCTAAGAATCATCAGTGCAGTTAAGATGTGGTGAGGAGCCTGTCTTTGGCTAGCTGAAGCATGAATGTGGCAGTTACCCGTTGGATGTTACACATTTTTCTGAAGCTCCGCAGGGGAATTAAATAGACCCATTTCCAGCGACATTAATAGGGTCGTCAGCAATATTTTAATTCAAGATCTCAGCTTAAAAATTTATAGACTGTTCTGACACTGGGCTCTCCTACCAATAAGCAATGGCAGTGCTTTTGTGGTCACCTGTAAGGTGTATACCACCTGCCTAGAATATTCTGGAAAATGGAATCCCTCTTCACGGCTTGTAATGCTGCTTGAATACCTGATGGGAAAATGTGGTTCTGTGGCAAAAATGTATTATTCTTAATAACTTTCCTGCTACTGTTGTTGGTTAGAACCATTGGGCATTGAGGCTTTTCATTTATTATTTTTTAGGAAATGACCATTCCATGGTGCTTGAAGAGGGCAGAGCTTGTGTTCAAGTGCGTCAAAGGTATGTTAACTTCAGCTGTTTGTGTTGCATCTGGTGACACCCAGCCTTAGCTCAGACTGTATATTTTCCCCAAAAAAGGTGTTTTTCAATAATTTGTTGTTTGTTAAAATATACACTTAGGTTTTCTTTTTAAAATTAGTAACTGTCCTACCACGAAATAATCTCAGACTCTTAGAATGGAGACTAAAAATGTTTCGGAAGTATCTTTACAAATTAAACATGGACAGTAGAAGAAAAAGCCTTTACTGCTACTTCGAGTGATCTCTGAAGGAGGGCAAAAGCTGGTGGTTCTCTACAGTATAATTTCAAGTGTCTTTTGTATTTTGATTGCCTCAAACAATGAGGACTCCCCATATCTTTCCAAGACAAGCTTATACACTAATTCATCCCTTGGCTGGAAAGTCCCCATGACTCAACTTGGTTTTCTGTCTTTCCAAGTGGTGTTACTACTTACTGCATTCTTGTGTGCTGCACTTAAATACTTGAACCAGTCCTTTTGAGTAGTTAAAGCGTTAGTAGTGTTAATGTTCTTTCTACAACCTACTCAAGGAACCTCTTCCTATGGTGACTTTCAGTAATTCACAATGGAGTATCATCCACAAAGCTGCTTTCATTAAACAAGTATTTTTCTCAGTATCTTTATTTGCCACGAGTGTGTTCCTGTGGACCTTGTAGTTCATTTGTTCTAGTAAGGAAATGCCAGCATAAAAATGCTGTGCCGTAACTTGAGCAATAAATGAGCGCTGAGCTTTTTCCATACAAGTAAGTCCGGGTAGTTTCTATTGCTGCCAGGCTGTCAGTGTACTTTTGGCAAGAGGCTTGTACTCATTCACGTGGGTGTAATCACGTGAAAGCTAAAGTAAAGCTATTTCTCAATGAAAGCAAGCCATTGAAAGAACTCATAGCCGTCATATTTGGAGAAACCTCTCGCTTCTGCTGGCTACCACTGTGCTGTACAGTAGGCCTGGTTATTCTGCTCTTCAAGGGTATATTGACTTTCTCCATAACTCACTAGCTTTTCCAGTTAAAGCAGATTTCAGTCAGGAGATTGACCAAGTCTGATTTAAATGCGATTAATGACATCCTTAGGGCAGTTAAAATCCCAATTGTATGTGAAAACTCCCCCACTGCTTGATAACAGTGGAATTGACGGGGAAGACTGCGTAGGTAGTGCATACAATGAATGCTGTTTTTTTAGGTTTCATGATGGAAATGGCCTCATGGGATGGAGGAATTTCTCGGACTGTACAATTCTTGGTACCACAGGTAGGTTAAATCAAGTTCATATCCAACCTAGGAGACTGCTGGAACAAGAAGTTAAATGTCAGCAGATCTAGTTTTGATTTCTTTGCTGTGCCCTGCTCTTTTTGTGTGAGCTTCAATTAATCACTGTGGGTTTGGTCCCTTGCCTATAAAACAGGAGTAAGAGGCGTTTGTATTTTTGGACATCCTGTAGATTCTTCTGAGGATGCTAAAATTTCAAACTGGGAGATTCACCTTTACACACGGTGAATACAGCACCTTTGAAAAAGATACTTTTTTGCTATTATATACTCTGAAGGGTTAACCTTGCATTATGTTTAGGCATTTATTTGTTCTATTGTCTAACAACTCGGAAAGTTGCAATGTACTGAGTTCAGTCATGCTCCCACAAACTCATTAATGACTCCAGGTATTTGAAGTTACTTGAAATTAAGATCCTGAAATTATTTAATTTGGAGTTCTAGCTGATCCTGAGAAACAGAAAGTTTTCCAAAGGTGGCCAGCACTAAGTTTTATTTGTTCTAAAAAGTGGTACTGGAAGTAATATAAAAATCAGAGTTACGTTAGGAAAGATATAACATGTATTTCTTGACAAAATAGTAAACTCCTGAGCAAGGAGGAGGCCAAGAATAAACCAAGTACTGAAGTTCAATCTAATTCTGGAATTCAGAGAGCAGGAGTCCTGTAGATAACAAACAGCACTGTCCTGCTTGTGCTACGCAGAAATAATCAATTACTGGAACAAGAAATGTACTGGAAACAGATATGTCAAACAGTATTTTTACGTCAATCTTTTTCTTTTAATTGAGTTAGATATAGAATTATAACACATAATTTGAAAACAATCTTTGTGGTTTTCTGAGAACAGCAATTCTCTTAATTGTCAAGAAACAAAATTGAGATGCTTAATTCTTCCAAACGACAGAAAAAAGCCATCACTTACTGGTGAATTTTTTAATTTTTTTTTTTTTCCAGACAATTTCTGAGGAAATGTTTTACCAGCTGAGTAATATGCTTCCACAAATCTTCAGAGTGTCCTCTACATTGACTTTGACCTCTAAGCATTGAATTTTGTGTATCAGTAAGATGTATGCTGTTGACAAAGGATGGGATTACAGAGATTCTGGGCTGGAATGTCTCCTTTCTGAGGGATGATGATGCTGAAGTGGTATTTGTTACAACTTAAAGAATCATGTCGTCATAATAAAAGATAAAAGCTGTCTGCACTTGTGTTAACAGTTGATTTTTGCCTCTGGCTTTCTGTTTCAGCAGAGCATTAATGTTGAATTCCTCACCTCAATCTGAAAGACATTCAGTGTAATTTATTGTATGTGATCTACAGAAATATAAGTGATTTCATACTTAAGTAATAGGAATAAGAGGTTGTAGTGGGCATAGGATCTTCTGGGTGGGCTTCAGGTTGCTGGGTTTTAAAAACATTTTCTGAATTTACTCAGTGACGATTCAAAAAAATATGAACTATGTCAGATGTCTCCTTAGAATAACTTTGATGTAATTTGTCATGGTTGTCTTTCCAGTGTCACAGTGACCACAAAATAGAATGTATTTCTCCCTCATTTTCCTATTTTACTGTTACAAAATGAAAGACATGAAACAAGCATTTAACCTCCTGCACTTTGTAAATCACAGAAGTGTTAAAAAAATTATTATTTTTTCCCTTTCTTATTTTTTGATTTAAACATTTTTTTAATATGTTAACTTTTTGCTTTATTTCAAGATTTCACATTGACAAGTCTGTCACATGAGCAACTTAATAGGAACACTACAGTGTTCTGGACTCTGTTGTACAGGTATATTTTGCTGCTTATTAATTATTAATGTTTTATGACTAAACAATCTAATCAGAAATGCTGGGGAGACAGCTCAAGCTGCAGCTATGAAATTTCTTGGGACAAACTTGAATCCAGTGGGGAAAAAAAAAAAGCCCCCACGCCCCTGCCTCCTCATGATGGGGGGTAGGCGGGAGGTTGGGAACTGCTTTTCCCCCATCTTGGACAGTCAAGCTTTTTAAACTCAGCTGCGGACCCTGGAGGCTGGGAGCAATCCTTCAGTACAGAGAGTGGTCACAGGGAAAGTCCTGTCTGAAACTGGGATTCTCGGGGCTGAGTCAGGCTCACAGCGAAGCAGCTGTGGTGGTGAAGGTCCCAGGTGGCTTTCTGAAGTCCACCGTTCTGTTCTGTAGGAAGCTCGGGGATGCTGCAGAGCTGGCTCTGAATCTGAAATCTCTTCCTATGTATTGCTGCAATTCTGCGCTTGAAAACTGGAGATCCTGGGAGGCAACTAAAAATCAAATTATTTTCTATTTTCAGTGTTGTTTTTTTTAAAAAAAAAATTAGTTTGGTAAATGTGAAGATTGCAAATCTGCATAATTTAAAATTCTCACAGAGTTTCAAAGGAATATTAATCAGTTCATGATGTTTATAAAGTCACTGTGTAATTAATGAACTCTTAGCCTAGTATTTTTATTGAGTCCTGCATGCTGTACAGAAGCCATGTAAGTGACCCAGCAAACATCTATTGCTGAACTGTCAAATGCTTTCTTTTCCTCTGCCAGCAACTTCTAAAGCAGAATCATGCAAGTAATGTGACCTAATTTGGTGTTCTAGAAAAGAAGAATGTAAATTCATCTAGAAGGAGCTGGATTAATCTTGTTGGAGCTCATTTTACATTGCTGGCCTTATGCTGAAATCAAACTCTGGTCCCAGAAAAGCAAGTGCTCTAACGACTGTTCTGTTCGTGAAAGGTGTGGTAGCAGAAGTATTCCTTTTTATAAGTCTTAAGACTTATCTGTGTTGTAAAAGAGGTAGGTCTTACATATTGGTACTTGTATTTTATTTTATTTTTTTTCTTTAGTCTATGATTCTATGACATGTACCAACAAGTAGCCTGTGAAACACCAAAAATGCTTGAGCAAATCATCTGGCTTACACTTCTAGACTCTTTGTTAATAAAAATAATGCCCGAATTCTCCTGTTACTTTGCCAAAACAAAGACACCATTTAATTTAGTACCACCTGTGTTAAACTGCCAGTAATTTCTAAGAAAATAAGTAGTCTTTTTGCCTTTCATTTTTTGAATCTGTGTGTTCTCAGTCCTCAGTGAATATGAATTTTTTCAGCATAATAACCAGTTGGTCTTTGATGCTAAAAAGAACAAGTAAGCTCCAGTGATGAGGCTTTGGAAAATCGAAGTGGTAGGAATAGTACAGGAAAACTGTTAGTTCTGCTTAAAATTGTACCTAAGCCTGCCCCTCGTAAATGCTGAATTGGCCTGCCAAACTGAATTCTTGTGTAAAGGACTCTTGGTACATCTAATATTCCTGGTTTTCATATCTGTTCCCAAGGAAGTAGTGCTGACAGCAGATTTTTAGCTCTTTGTAGAAAAACAGAATATGGAGATGGGGTGACCTCAGCTGTACTTTCTGTTTGATCTGTACCTGGCAAGCGTACAGGATGGTCATGTAGACTATAATTTATGGAGTAAAGCCACGTGAGAAACCCTGTTTGGGTCATGAGAAGCTATTTGAAATTAAGAGGAAAATGACTCAATAGGCATGAGGTTTTCTATTTGTATATGCAGTGCAGCATTCCTTGGAAGGACGGCAGTATTTAATGCCTTGAAAATGTTGCATAAAATTGTATGTGTGGCTTGTATTGAATAAATTGTTATTGCCACTAGGAGAAATGAGAAGCTTTTTTAACCTGCTTATGGTGACCAGTATAAACTGCAGGTGCCCTTTACAGAATCTTAATTGAGGTTATTACAAGAAAAAAAAAAAAAAAGTAGAGAGACTCAATTTGTCAAGGCCATAGCTGACTGACCTTCAGCCTATTGTCTTCAGCTGTATGATCTGTGCGCATGTGACTGACAAACAGGAGGAGGAGAATACAGACAGTTGAGAAACAGATTTACAGACCTCATCCTGACCAGACTGCTTTTCACAGAATCACAGAATGGTCAGGGTTGGAAGGGACCTCTGGAGATCATCTAGTCCAACCCCCCCGCCAGAGCAGGGTCACCTATAGCAGTTGCACAGGATGGCGTCCAGGCGGGTTTTGAATATCTCTGGAGTGGGACACTCCGCAACCTCTCTGGGCAGCCTGTGCCAGTGCTCCACCACCCTCAAAGTAAAGAAGTTCCTCCTCATGTTTAGATGGAACTTCCTATGTTCAAGTTTGTGCCCATTACCTCTTGTCCTATCACTGGGCACCACTGAAAAAAGACTGATCCCTTTCTTCTGGCACCCTCCCTTTAACTATTTATAAGCATTGATAAGATCCTACATCAGTCTTCTCCAGACTAAAAAGACCCTCAGCCTTTCCTCATAAGACAGATGCTCCAGTCCCCTAATCATCTTTGTAGCCCTTTGCTGTGCCCTTTCCAGCACTTCTGTCCTTCTTCTGAATGGGGGAGCCCAGAACTGGACAGAGTACTCCAGATACGGCCTCACCAGGGCAGAGTGGAGGGGGAGGATAACCTCCCTCCACCTGCTGGCTGCTCTCTTCTTGATGCACCCCAGGATGCCATTGGCCTTGGTGTAATTCTGGAAATTTCACCGTTACGAGATGTCACTGTCCAGAGAGGTAAGAATCACAGCTGAGGTATTTCCCTCTGCAATAGTTCACTCTGGATAGCAGAATCTAAGTTAATGAAGCACAGCTGAAAGATGTTGTTTTATAACTTTTCCCATTGTATGAGAGATGAGTGAAGCAACAGAAGGTGATTGTGGAGAGAGGATATAATTTAAAGGAGGAAATCGTGACTAAGATGATGAGTTCTCACCCAGTTCTTTTATTTCTGTGAGCTTAAAGTTGATCATTTGATCTGTACCTCGTTTTCCCCTCATTAGAGGAAATTTTAGTTTATGCTTGTATGTTATTTAGAGCATTAGTCTTGCATGCTACACTTACTCTTATTTCTTGCCTGTACTGTGTCCAAAAATACAGTGCTCTTCCCTGGTATTCACACCAGGTCAGAAGTGTAAAGAGATGCCTATCCTCATCGTGTGTTTTTGCCTCATTGAGGTATCAGAACAGACCATCAGCGCTGCATAAAAATAACTGTATTACTTCATACTGGATGTGGTAGAAGTCAGTAGCAACCGCAGAATTAAAAGTATATGTTATTATACACAAGTACAACCAACCTTATTTCTGGTTGTCTAAGTTCAAGGGCTTG
This sequence comes from Ibidorhyncha struthersii, assembly GCA_013398815.1. Taxonomy (NCBI): domain Eukaryota; kingdom Metazoa; phylum Chordata; class Aves; order Charadriiformes; family Charadriidae; genus Ibidorhyncha; species Ibidorhyncha struthersii. Next base: position 41,736 of record VZSZ01010613.1, read on the forward strand.
ACTTTATGCTATAATAGCGTTTAAACACTAAGTTTTCATCTTAGCCCAAAGCGCAGAAGCAAGTGGAACAAAACTAATACACATCACAAGGGTCAACGCTCAGGGACCAGCCACAGCAGTCATCGGAAGCAAGACAGTGATGAACTGAGGCCACCGGTAAAACTCGTTACGCTTGAGAGAAAGAAGAGACTACCTCCAGCAACAGGGTGCAGGTGTACGTGGAGGAGTCCTTAGAAGAGTTTAAGCTATTTGTTAGCAAAATTACTTTGGGAGGCTGGACTAAAACCAAAAGGCAAAATAGTCTAGCAGTCGCAGGTAGCGTGGTCAGCAGACGGGACCAGTTCGACTGTCGTAAGCTGTGCTCCCCCTTGTGCTTGCTGGCGAAGCAGGCAACAGGCAGCTCTGACAGGCAGAACAGGGTAATATTGCGCGATCCACAAAGCCTGTAGCTTGATAAGAAATGTGGGTTTAAGGCCCCTCAGATGATAAAAAAGCAAATTGAACTGTGGTGTTGAACATGCTGAGCAAGTGCTCAAATGGGTGGGCTTTTATATTAGGTGGAGACCTTCGTACAATGGTGGTGTTTGCCAGGATGCATGTCACAGAACTGGCACATCTACCTGTCTGAGTCACAGAGAGAATGTAGAGCGAAGACAACCTAACTGATAATCTGAATGAGCTTGGACATGGCCTGTTGCTGATGTGCTCATTATTCTTGAAACTGAGGTGAATTTATGAATACGCAGAAGCGGAGCATTTAAATTCCTGGGAACATTTTCATTTCCATGCTGTATTTCATAGGTGAGTACCAGCTAAGCGTAGGTGGCAGGCTTACAGTGTCTGAAGTAGGCGTATAAATTGCATCTTAATTCCCACTTGGAATGTGCTAACTTCTTTCTTTGCATGTGATCCAGGTTGTCCTGGTGATTTTAGGCAACAGAGAAAACCATGAGAAGCCTGCAAAGCTCTTTTTAAGATTATTTCTTGGACATGAGGCCAGATTATGGGGATACAAAGGTGGTTCATGGTTCTTTATTTCTATTCCCACATCTGTCGGAATAACTTGCAAAGGGGGGAAAACAGTCTTCACCTTTATAACAAAGGTTCCAAAAGAGAAAAGCCATTGAAACTAGGCAATGCGAGACATGAGGTCTTGCAAGCTCTGCCTTGTTATATACGCTGCCCCAGGACATCTCATATGGACAAAGTGTCATGTCCAAAGTCTATTGCTTAGGAGGACCTACCAACAGTATTGTTATAGAGGGTGCTGTGTACAGCAGGAGTGACCCACTCGTCAGCTCAGACGTACATCAGTGTACCCTGGGTAAGGAAAAAGATGTTTAGTCTGTTGCCTGTGTCCCACTGAATAAGCACAGGGAAGGTGGCTGCTGTCTGTGGAGGACGGGAGAACCTCTACCGGTGTCTTGGGAGGTGGTATCTGTCATTGGGCCCGGGGGAAGGATGGAAAAGTGTGTGATCGGCAGAGGTGATGGCAGTTCATACAGCAACAGGCGTCATACCTCAAATAGCTGGGCTGAGTGGACGAGAAATGGAGGGCGCCCACTAATCCTATCTAATTAAGGGTATTAGGGGCAAAGCATAAGGAAAATAAATTGAGTGGAAGAATGCACTGTAGAACAGCCCAGAGAAACTTCTTGTCAATGACAGGTCAGCTCTTTTTTGCTAAATTTAATAATGCCTTTCAGCCAGAAAAACACTGACCACATTAATGGTCCCTAATGTGGCTGTGGCAGAAGGAGGAGCGAAGGTACGAGGAAGTCAGCTGGAACAGCAACACAGTTTAGACAAGGCCGAGGGATATGGCTGGGAGGTAACAAATGTCATTTTTGTAGACCGTGAAACATTCACTATACGTCTAGTAGAACATAGCAGAACGGACTGAACAGGCCACAAAAAAAGACCGCAGAGGTGGTAGAAGATAGTATAAAGAGTGGGGTGGCAAGCGCAGCTTGGGGAAGATGAGATAGTTTTAGTAAGCGAAGCTTCCTCTGGGCACTTTCTTCCCACATGAAGTATTTTCTTTCATGGAAAATGCACCGTGGACTAAAGTGCAGGATGCGTAGTTCTTGTCTCACTGACCAGTTTCTCTGCTTTCAGAATTGACACGGAATGGTGCTTTCAACCAGCCCTATGCAGGGCTGGGAAAAGGCAGAGAAATTTTCTCTAGTGGGGATATTTATCAATACCCGTAGGGAATAAAAATTCACAGAACAAAGCAAGGTTCTCGTGTCATGTTTGTAACACGGAAGTATAAGTATGAAGTATCTAGTATCAAATATTCTATTTAACATAGGAAAAAACCCCAAAAGCTAACAGTGTTAAATCATAAAAGAACTCAGGACAGACTAGTACGTAATGATGTGCTATATCTGCACTTCTCAGAAGAGCCGTGGTAGATACTGGCATGTTTCAAATGGCTGTTGCAGTTCATAGTGTCTCCTAAATCTTCGCTCCGGTCACTAGGCATACAGCAAAAGATACTGTCATAGAAAAGCCACCAACCCTCTGTAGTCCAGGACCCGGAGGATGTGATGTTAGTTTCAATTGTCTTCCTAGTTTTTATTTAGCAGTCACCTTTATTTAGGAGTCACCTTTTGCTCTGTGTTTCGCTGGTGTAAATTCAAAGTCTACTAAAGTTCACTGACTTACTCCAAAGTTACACAGATGTAACTGAGAGCAGAATTTGGCCTTGTGTGCCCTTCCAAGGGTGCTAAGTTTGAAGAGATACAGAGTAACACTGGCTAAATGACAACTGAAGGGGAATATGAAAACCATCTGTAAATATTTAAAGGGTGCAAAGATTAAAGAGGAGGCGGGTTTGTACTGCATGTTCCAAGAAGGGTTTTAACTTAACTAACAGGGATAAAAGTGAGCAAAGAAAAATATGTAAGAATTAGAGAAGCAATATTTCTAAAAACATAGAAATCAATCTTAGCATGTACAAAAATTTCTCAGAGAATGGAGGGATATCCACTGTGCAATTTACAAAAGGACAGGCTATGCCTTTGTACTAGATAGTACTCTTCAGCTGCCTGGGAGAAGGCAAGACGGGGCTCCGTGTCTGCCTTTCTGATTGCTCAGCTGAAACGCATTGATTTCTGCCTCCTCTTCCAACTTTTGGAAGCGTGTGGGTCCAGACAGACACGGTTTCTTCCCAGTTGCCTTAATATATTGATCGGGTTTAGATCTGCACAAAGGAGCATACTATGGAGAATTCCTTCAAGACACACGGTCTGTGAAAGACAAAACCTTGGGGGAAGAAATCTTTTAGTTGAATGAATTCAGGTTTGGACAGGGGGTATAGAGAGTCATATGTTACGTGACATTCTCAGCTCTTTCCTAATGGCCTTTGGTTCATTTATAACAGTGCCAAATATCATCAGAGCATCTTTGAGACCTAGTGGTTTCAACAGGGGTTCAAGGCCCTTGTCGCCATGTAGGAATGGACTCTGTACATATAAATTTAGGAGTGTCTTGAACTGGGAAGTTACCAGAGCTGAAGCTGGTTTGGTTGTCTCCCAAAAGTCTTATTTTAAGTGCCTTAAACAGAACCATAACAGCTCCTGCCCGGCATAAATTATAATCCTCCAAAATGCTCTATACTCACTCATGCAAGTCATTTATAGTGACTGTTTCAACTTTGTTCCAAAGCACACTTTTAAATCCCGGCAGAAATAGCACCACTCCACAAACAGGGGCCTGCTTCCTTCCGCCACTCCTCGTGTGTGCAGTATCCACGTTATCAGTCTTCTGCATGCCTATTTCCGCAGCGGAAATCCTACCAGCACAAGCCAGCCAAGACTCCCTTTTTCAGAAATGAATCTTTTCTCGCTCACCAATAAAAGGTGGAAATTGCAGTGGGTCAGTGACAGGAGCTTGGCCTCAAGCTTGACCAGCTACACAAGAGGATGTGAGTGCTTCTGTTGAGTAGCTGTTTGGAAACCGCTGCCTGACCACCAGTTGTTATCTTGGATATGTTTTTAGCCATTTCAGGCAATTCTCCCTGCCCATGGAAGTGGTTCTTGCTTCCAAGCAGTCCATAAATTATGGGCAAGTCTTGCAAGCTGATGTTACTACACGTAAAATGGTGCACTCCACTCTTGCACTGATAGCTAGTGCCACTGGCTGTCTGTATGGAGGCCTCCTGTTAAGAAAAACGAACTGCAGATAAAAATACGCTGTTGGCAATTGCTGCATCTTTCTGAGGTTCCCTTGATTCCTAAACCTTCAAAATAATTCAGGGAAATGCTGCATAACCATGAGCAATATTGTTTTTCCCTTGGTGCAGATGCTTTTACTAGTGCCAGTTTCTGCTGTTTCAGGAGATGGAATTTGCTGTGCAGATTGGGCCCTTGCTTCTTCAGTTCTGCCTTTCATAATGGATGCACTCTGAAGTCCTCAAGGAAGGTAAAGTTTCCCCATAACATGCTTCCTACTTGTGTTTCTGAATCACTTGGTTGCTGGTAGTTACCATGGGTGCCAACAGAGATGATGATGTGCAGGCCAAGCTAAGCGAGGGATGTAGCACTCAGCATGAACAGCATAAAAACTCTCGATGTTCAGCACGTGTCACACAGCACATGAGTGACCACAGCAGTACAGAAGGCAAAGCTTTATGTTCTGATTACTGTGGCCTTAACGGGAATTAGCTGCCTCACCCTGTAGTACCCACACCCAGCAAAGTCAAACTCCCTGTTTCAAATTATCTAGTCCTTTTAAAACTCCTGTCATTGCATCAAACAAGTTATTCTACTGAGCCGATATAGAAACCAAAAGACTGAAGTGATTAAACAATATTTGGTTGGCAGTCACACAAAAGACAGGCTTTAAGAGTTTGTTGTTGTTAGCATTGAAGATACATACCGTGGGCCAGATAATGGTAGGATTAGAGAGGTTGCGGAGTCTCCCACGCTGGAGACATTCAAAACCCGCCTGGACGCCGTCCTGTGCAACCTGCTGCAGGTGACCCTGCTCTGGCGGGGGGGTTGGACTAGATGATCTCCAGAGGTCCCTTCCAACCCTGACCATTCTGTGATTCTGTGAAATGGTGGAGAGATTAAATGTATTTGACCAGGGAAACTTTACTGACTGGGAACATTGTCGAGCTATAGAAAATTTAAAATAATTTAAAATCACCTAGGTGTTAAAAATCACCTGGAGAGTGGACGGGATGTTCCGTCACGCAGAGGTGGGAGCAACCTTCCTCCCTGTGAAATGCAGAGGCCACTCCTTGTTCCCATACCTTTCTCTCCAGCCTTAGGTTCACGTCAACCCCACCGCAGGCACCCTCAGCAGGAAGGAAGCTTGCTTGCTGCTTTTGCGTTTGCTATTTGGTTGTTTTAAATGTTTCACTCACTATCTGCAGGACAAAAGTTCTGCGAGACTAGAGTCCATTACATATTCCAGGACACTCAAGTCCTAACTCAAACATTACTGGAAATTAGTGAAAATGAAAAGTCGCTGACTCGAGAGCACTGGTGACCTCCAGATCATATCCTAAGAGATTTGATCCCTTAAATGGATTTCTGTCTGGCCAGACTTCCCTCACAACCTTGGCCTTATATGCCTCTCCAGCCAAAAGCCCCGCAAACATTGGTTTTCCAACCACTGTGGTCTGCACTGGGGTAAGTCACATGCCCAAACTCTGATAAGGCTTCGGAAGAAAATACCAGCACACACAGGTCAGTTGAAGCTAATTACTTATAATGGGAGTCCCATACCAGAAAAAATACCATTACAAGGGTCTTCCAGCCGGATCAATATATGTAAGCAGCCACAGTCTCTCCCCCTGAATACAGCAGGATTTGAACCGGAATGGCTCAGTGCTGCCATGACTGTTATCTCTGAGCTATCAGATTAACTACAGCTCAGTTCATGAGCCTACCTTAATTCATGAGCCTGTCTTAACTCTCACAAACGTAAAATACTACCATGGGGAATTTAACGGGCCCCCTCAAAAAAATTAGAAAAACATAGTGAAGACAGGAAAATTCTCTGCTGATCAACTGAATAATGCAGATAAAAATAAAGTACTATGTTCAAAAGCATGACTCAAAACAATACTAAGACAATACTTTCAAGTAATTTTTACTTAACGTGATCGAGTGATGAAGCCAGAGATTAATCGTTCCGGACATTTCCTAGAAAATCTCTGCCCATCTGTTTAAATTTCTGTGCTCTGTAAAGAGCACTGTCAAGGCTGTTTACACTGAAACTACAGAATTTGAAAAGCTAAAGCTAAAACCTTCATATGATGAATCTCACCATTATACAGGCTGACTTTACAGTCAGTCTCCTCCACTCCGTTGCCTGCCTAAGCCAAATTTAGGGGTTTTATGACAAAGTTAAAGTTATGTTAAATGCTGGCCCTACTGAACTTTGTGGGAGTTGCTATTGGCTGCAGTGGGCTCAAGATTTCACTTCCCAGCACGTATCTAGCAGTATGTAATGGTTAAATAAGAAGATGAATGTGTGCAAAATATGCAAGACATCAAATGTTTGCAACTCTTCTAAACAAAAGATTATCTAGCAGCCAGACCTAAGGGCTCAAAATCCGGACTGGACATCAGAAGAACAAGTCTCACTTCCTCGGTGTCACCGATGCCTCATGGCATCTTTAGCCAAGATATCCCCTTTCAACTACTTCATTTGACAGCCATGGGTTATGAAACTCACCCTTGCAAAACCGAGACATACGGTACAAGAGTGCTGGATAAGTGTCCTAATATACTTAAACCATCAGTGGGTAGATGGTTCTCCAGTAATAATACATACAGCTCCTCACCATTCAAGCGTATACCATTATAGCAGTGTATCAGTGTAATTAGTGCAAATCTCATGAAAAGGGAAAAAAATTAATAGACCCTTACACGTTTCATTCACAGCGGTAACACTATTCAGGTGCTTAGGTTTTCACACAATCTGATCTCTTGCAGATAAAAGGGAAAGCTCTGAACATTTAACTTGCAGTTAAAAAAATAGAGACAGAAAGGCAGACAGACAGACATAAAGAGAAAAATACATTGCAAAAGGTCTTTGCAATAAATTGAAACAGATACCATCCAGTGTATTCAAAAGATCACCCTAGTCAGAGAATTATTCTTAGCCCTATAGTAATCATCATATGTTAAGTTAGATGGATATCTCTCTACGGCTGGAAATAAGACATGAAGGTCAGCCACGGCTTGATCTTTTCTAGAGTTGGCAAGAGTCCCACTTCAAGTGGGAGGTTAGATTATGACTTCCAGAGGTCCCTTCCAACCAACATTTCTATGATAGCATGATCTCACGCCTATACCGCAATTAAAGGGACCATGTTAATTTTTAAAAAGTCTTTGGGATGTGCAGAGCTCATTAAGGTTATTCATATATAAGGAGTTTAAAGGACAGGGCTTTCAGGCATGTTGATTCATTATCTTTGTACACCACACTTTAGACAACAGTATATCTTACTTTTGCTTACAGTGGGAAACAATTTGCTGAAAGTGGACAACAACATTTTATAGTTTTTCCTCTCCCCGGATTTATCTTACGGTAAGTATTTATGGATGAGGACGATCAGCCCCACTGTCTGGGTGTGAGACCCACGGGGTGAAGCAGCTGGCGAGGCTCTCCTGTCACTTTATAGACTGAGGGAGGTTACTGCCTACAGCGGTGTGGGACTCAGTAGGGCATGCCGGGGAAAAAAGCATTTTGGGATTGCGTCAGACACGTTATGGGATGTTTAGGGAAAGGACCAGAGGTGGGGAGGGAGGGAGGCATCAAGGCGGACTGGGGAGGAACAAGTGGGGGAAAACAGAGGGATAAGGGGGTCAAAAGGGGACAGTTGCATGTAAACAGGTGGGTGGTGAGTGTACTTGCCTGGCCATGCCCTGCATCTGGTCACCACAGGCCCTTCTGCCTTATTAAACTCTTTTTCCTGACCCTTTTCCCAGGTGAGGGGCTTTCCGTTCTGTGTGCACACGTGTGTGTGGATGTCTGAGTGCCAGCTACTGGCAAGGGGCCCATGGGTCAACAGGGGCCACGAGACTGAGAAGCCAGCAACCGGGGAGACTGTAAAGCGTGCCTGTTGCGTGGGTGTGGGTGTCAGTGTGTGTACTTGCTAATGGATATTGTGGTGGACTACCTACAAGTAGGATAAGAGACTTGGCAGCCACGTATTGGAGTGGCCATAAACAACCAGAGGGTCTGAGAGCTGGCTACTGGAGGGACTGTGGCCTCTGGGGGTCAGCTGCTGGGAAGGTCAGTGGTGAGACCTGTGTATGTCTGTGGGGATGGGGAGGCCAGGGATCCAGGGGCCAGATACTGCAGAGACTCGACAGCTCAGTCCAGCTATGGAGGGGATCCGTAGGGCATGTGTGTGTCCCTGTAGGTATGCAAGGATGTCTGAGTACCAGCAACAAGGTTTGCAGGACTCGGGGGCTTATGTCCAGGTGCCAGCAGCAGGGGAGATTGAAGATCGGGGGAAGTTACTGAATAGACCGTCTAAAAACACATCAGCTACTGGAGGGCTAGTGTGTAATATATATACATACACGTACGTATGTATATGTACCCACACATGCATACACACGCATGTATTTTCCACTAATGGGCTTTCATCCTGACCAGTCAGAGAAGGTAACAGGGTGAGGCCATCTGTGTTGCTGGTGTTTGGTTGAGTGCTGTGTTGTCTGCCTGTGCTGATCTGTAGGACCAGCCACGTACATATGTATGTANCTAAAAGCTCTGACTTCTTTTTGTGCTGTTGGAGAGCTTAAAGCTCACAGCTAGAGCAAATCAGACCCACTGTATATACAAAATGCAAAGTCAAGGGGGAGAACTGATTTACTTATGACTACAACTCTGCAGAAGTGTGTAGGGCCTTAATTCAGAAAACAAGTAGTTCTCTAACTGCAGACATATAAAGTGTATCCCGATTTAAAGTTAGGCCCATTAGTTAGGGCCAAAAAAGTTTTAAAGATTTAAAGTTAGGCTCAAAGCACGTCTTTAATAAGGTTTTAACGACAACAGGGAGTCATTTTCATGGCTGAGTTAACAGTCAAGGCTGTTGTTCCTAACTCTACTATCCTCAGCATTTATTAGTGCTTCCCACCCAGGCTGGGTGTCCTCTTGGGCAGGTACACTGGTAACACACTTGTCATGCAGTGAGGACACTTGCCCCATCCACATGTTCCCTGGCTTCTGGGACATGCGCTGAGTGGCGGTTTCTTCTCATTCATCCCTTATTCCAGCCAAGCCTGGCTTCTTAAGAAGCCTTCTTCTTTTCCTTTGATGGCCAAGCCATTCTCCAGGGAGAACTGGATTTGAACACATTCAGGCCAAACTGGGCCTGTAAACTGAGTTTTCCACTTCAAAGAGATTGACTGATTACAGACTGGCAAATATATGGAAATGTAGGGCACCCTTGCCATGGCAGAAAAAAAGCAGGCTGACCTTCCTTCCTCTTTGGTGCCTAACCTCAAAAAGGGTTTGGGGCTACAAATCCAGACCCGAGAGAAGAGCCTGAATCCTGTGGCCTTTGCAGACACCCTTTAGTATTCCCTTACGACAACAGTAGATGGTTCTTTCCCAGTCTGCTGGCTGCTGTCATTCCCAGGTGACTAATGCTCCTCTGCTGCTGTCTGGGAGCCTGCGGGGGCTCTGGATTCAGCCGGCAGCAAGCAACGGGCTACAGTGCTGAGCGTGTGCGTGGGAGTGAACACGTGGGGAGTGGGAAGGGAGCGTTAGCTAAGGAGGCTTGAAAACCGGGGGAGCTCTGAACCCTTCTTGTTCTCTGGCTGCAGCTCTGCCCGCAGAGAGGGTAACTGCCTGCAGCTGGTCACTCTGGCTGCCTTCCTCTCTGCTGAAGTTTGCCACCCCCACTGGGTAAACTGCTCCCGAAAATGCTCCCTGAGCCTCTGTAGGCAGAATAAGGTGGATCAGAAGAGCTCCTCAGTTGCTTTGTATAAACCGACCCACCTCTGTTTGAGTGAAAGGCAGCAGCAACGAGCAGCGGTAGGTGATAATCTTTCAGCTGATGTCATGGCAGTGGGAAGAAAACTCGATCGAGGCTGAGGTATTTATCTGAGCAGGGCAGTGGAGACAGCACCCTAATTACTCTGAGAGGATTTAAAAAAAAAAAAAACAAAAAGAGCCTTTGGATCTTTCCTGACTGCCCTTCTCATTCACCGGGGTTTTCAAAAGGCATCAAGAATGTGACAGTGCAGGCTGTGTACAGTACATGCTGGATCCATGTCATTTGTGTGCTTTCTGCTTTTTCATGGGGAAAGATACATTCAGTTGTGACTTTTGGGAAGCTCAGGCCATGCGCGTAAAGGAAAGCTCTCTTCTGTCTATCCAAACACCAAGCGATGTCTTCATTTTTGAGTATCGAAAATAAGGCAGCTTAAGCAGGTTGGCTCTCAAATGGGGGATATTCTGTGCTTTCTGAATGCCAAGTTTAGTGTATGTCTGAAGTTTAGTGCATCTCATAAATAGGGGTAACTTAGAATTGCAAGCCGTCTTAGAAAGCCTTGGTCTGCACGCAGCGCAATGCCACGGTATAGGGGCGAAACCTGTCTGTTTCCCTGTGGTCTGCTCACACACAGCTATCACAAGTAGTTCTGTAAAGAAGCATTCTGCCCAACAATATCTGCTTGCCAGATCACCTGCTTGCTGCATAAACCATCTTAAGTTTTACAGTGGAGTAATACGTAGGCCAGACCTGCCATACACTTAGAAAAACAAAGCAGAACAAGAACAAAGGTGGCAAACGCAAAGCAACCAAAGAGAGGTAAGGATGGGTCAAGCAGGAGACAGCAGCAGGATTCAGCAGAAGATGGTGTAAGAGGCTTTAACCTCTTGTGTTTGTGTCAATGGGACAGTAATAAAATACAGCAATCCAGGACCCATTAACATGCACTCCTGTGGCCAGTTTCTAAACCAGTTTCTCAAGGTGGATTTTATTGTGCCATGAGCACAATTATTTTTCATAACATTATTTTTATGATAGGGTATTATACATTAAATTACAGCATTTCCATGCCTTCAGGCTTTTTGTAACAGTAGGAGAAATGGTGGGCTGGAGAAGACAGCTGGGTTTGCACGTGGTATATGTCAGTTTACTTAAGCAGAACCATTTTACTGCTGCTAGAGGAATGCAGCAAAAGGTCAGTGTTGAAACTCCACTAAAGTAAGCTGAGCACACATTCCAGCTGCGAACATATGCTCACTACTTGCTTGATCAAAAAGGAAATTTCAGAGCTCTGCTACATGTTTGCCTTGACCCTGTTCCATACCGCCTGTCTAGTGTGCATCAGACAAACTATTCTTTAATCCTGCATAGAAAACACATTCTGGTTAAAGGATGCTTGGAATAGTTGCATATCATCATTAGCAGCGTAATCTTAAACTGGCCCATGCATGTGGAGAAGTGCATGATATTATGGAGAGGGGTGTCAAGAGGAAGTGTGCTATATGAATGCATGAAATGTGTGGGTTTATTTCTTAGTCCTGTGCACCCATCACAACCTGACCCTGTCCAAATGAGGCTCATCTTTGCAGGGGAAAAACAAACTCAGCTCTTGCATTTTCCTTGCCTGTGTCTTCTTCAAATGTTTAATCTTCTAGAGTCTACCTGATCTAGTCAGTGTCAGAGGAAGAATTCTGTGCTAAGAAAATGCACAGAGAAGCCACACCAACTTAATCGGGCTGTTAAAAATTGCAGAAGTGAAGCTCTTATAACTACAAGGGCTTTTGGCTGATTTAGAACACGCCCTCATAACATCACTTGATAAAAATAAGACTCTGACTTTTTAATAGAACAAATTACTTAGGTTTTATATTTAACCCCAGTCACTGTTAAAGCTATAACTGGTTTTCAGAATATTTTAGGAATCTGATCTTGATCTTCCATATGTTAAAAGCCATCACAACAAATACCTTACGTTGCAGTTCCTGACGGAGAAATAACAAGGTGGCTGCAGCATCAAATACAAAGCATTTATATTGTGCTCAGATTTGCTACTTTTATATCAGAGTGAGTATCAAAAAATACCATTTCAAGGCAAGGAAGGAGGCAGTCTTGAAGTACAGAAACTTGCAAACCTGCATGATGTTTGGAGAGAGGGCACTGATGTTCTAGTTACTCACAGCCAGCTCTTCAACAGCTCCCAGACTCCAGTGTGAAAAATGGCACTAATATTCAGGACCCCTCGATGCACTGGGACCAGACGATATTTTGACAGAGAGGTGGCTTCCTTCCTGAAAATGGGATTTGCAGGCTTTAAAAATATTACTCAAGGACCATTGTAATCAAACAGATTAAAAATGGGTTTACTGATCTCACCTTGTCTTGGGTTGTGCCTTGGTGGGAAACTTCAGTCAGTTTAACTGTACTGTACAGTCATGGATTAGTAGCGAAACATCTAGAATCATACACAGATTAAAAAGAGGGTGTGAAAAATACGAGGTTTAAAGAACACCTGGTGTCCATTTTTGGGCATCTCCACGCAAGAGAGAGGTCAACAAATTGGAGGAAGTCCAGTGGAGAGCCACTAGGATGCACAGGGGGCTGAAGGACACTGAAGATGTTCGAGGAAAGGCATTTTCATTAGTCTCAGAAAGATGCCTTTTGAATAAGGTCCTGGATATCATCAGAGGAATTATTCTGTCATCCTAATGTGGAGAATTCACAAAATTTGAATGCCGCAGGTATGTCAAAAACTTATCCCTTCTTCAAGCACAGAATACAGAAGCCAAGAGAGTGCAACTCCAACAGCTTTCCACAGGAACTGTACAGGTCTCATATAATGACCAGAGCTTGTATTATGGTTCAGTTCACCTTTTTTAGTTCCATATTTTAGCTTTTCTATGTTTCTTTTTATAATATCTTTACTAAACCTGTTATTGCACCAAGATACAGCCTGTCTTGTCTTCTTCACCTCTTTTCTAATACTGAAACTGAAAAGAGGTTCACTAGCTCTGCTTATTTTACACCCTCTGCTCCTTAATGCTCTAATCTTAAAACTACTTCTACATGTGCCTATCTTTGCTGCTGTAAGTCAGGCCAGTTCAGCAATCTGCAGCACCACGTGCCTAATTTTGAGTGCGTGAACAGTCCCAGGTTCCACAGGAGCCCACAACCATAGACTCCAAAAGCGCAACTTGCTACAAGTTTGGTACTGATTGATCCCAGCCACCTGCCGCATATCTTTGGTCCTTGATGATGTAAGCCACAATACTTACTAGCTGTCTATTCCCCATATATTTTTTAGTGTTTGATCTGTACTTTAACCATTTCTATTTTTCTACTGTGTGCCCCTACAGATCTGATGTGCTTCTCACACTTTCCAAGATAAATTTCCACATGTTTGCCTGCAAAATTCCTTCCAGTCTCTTTTTTGGTATCTTTGAATACCACATCATCTCCTTTCTGTCTCAAAATGAAGTGGTTTTGCTATTCCCCTCCCTTTTTCTCCATTTCCTGGGCAGATTTTTTCCCTTAATCTTTCTCTGCAGAATGAAGTCTTACCAGTTACATTGCTTTAAACAGCTCACCTGTCTTGCATTCCTGTTCCCTTGGAAGGTCTGTACAAATTTGCAGTTCCTCAATATGCTATGGCGTAGCTTGAGCCCCCTTTGCTGTATTACTCATCCTGTTGTTGAGGAGCTAAAAATTACCCTATTCTTTTTCCCCTATTCAGAAAAAGGAGCTATAGGAACAAAACCTGAATTACTGCATTTATATATGAAAACTCATCCCATTTGCTTTAGCCTGCAAGCCTGACCAGAATGTAGATCACTTCTGAAATGGCCCTATTTCTTCATTTTGCCAATGAACTTTATCTTTGGATGAATTTCTGACAGCTGACCGAGCTCTAACTACCCATCTAGATACCTTTCTGAGAACGCAGCCTGCAGATTTACTAGACGTCTGGTGATGAGAACAGGATATAGATTTATATGCACATTTTCAAAGAGGGAATGAAAAATCTACTGTTACTCTTATAGATCAAATTTGACCTCCAGTCCCTTTTAATCAGTCCTGGGAATCAACTTATTTATACAAAATAACAAAGAAATAAAACTCCTTTACCCTCCCATTCACCTTTGCCTATTTATAGAGGTTCACATAAAGAGCAACATGAAAGGAAAACACTAGCTCTGTCTTTAAGCTAAAATGATATTTGGGAGCCATTGAAAAGTTCAAGCTGACAGCTGTCTGATTTATGCTGCCAGGGACTGAAGGCAGAGCATTGAATCTTTTGGGCAATTCTATGGACAAAGTTCTATAAGGAAAAAATATTTACCCTTAAGAGTAAGCACTGGAATGGGCAGCCAGGGAGGCTAGGGAATCTCCTGTCTTTGAGGATACTTTTTCAGAGCCGTGAGTGCACCAGGCAGCTGTAGTTGCTCTGTACAGCCCTACCGATACCCTCCAAACTGCACCCTTTGTCCGTAGCTCCAGGAACTCCCATTAAGCTCAGAGCTGCACCTTCAGTCCTGGCCTAAGCTACGGCATCGGTGTTTCTGTGTCCATCTGGTTCCCACGGGCTCCGGTGCTGTTGTTTGGATTTCCTGGTTTGACCTGGGACCTGACTTCTTACCTTTGCCTTTGTGTGCTGAGCAATGGACTGTCAATGGGACCTGTTAGTAACAGCACCCCTGCTCTGCTCACCCAGTTTGGGGGCTGGTGAGGACCTGGGACTGCACCCTTGCTGAAGGCACTGCTCCTGCTGAAGGCACTGACCCTCAGCCGCTGGCCTGCCTTGCCTTGTGGAGCAGCCCTGCTCTTGCTGCTGTGTGACGAGGTTAAGGATTTGACTGGACAACCTGCTCTTGCCTTGGAGTTAACACTGCTTCGAGTAGGAACTTGAACTCGATGAACTCCCCAGGTCCCTTCTAATGTAAATCTTTCTGTGACTCTGACTCAGTAGTTACTCAGGGAGTTGAGGAATCAGGGAGAAGACTAATGGGGAAGGGCAGGAGAAGACATGAGGAGTTTTTCTGTAATATCACTGACAGTCTAAATTTCCTCCCTTTATGAGCTGTTACATGGTTGCTCTTTTTGTACGTGCAGTGCCCCAATGGGCACACTGCAGAACAATGTTGAAATTAAATAAAGGAAGCACCCAAAGAAGGAACAAGGTATTTCTGCCATAGGCAGGATAAGGCTGAGTCTGCAAAACCTGCCATGGGTATGACAGGGGCAGAAACCGGGACCTGGACCTGGAATCCTGTGGCTCCTGCAATTTTATTTCAGAAACCTAAAGTATTTGGAGAATCTGTTTTTCTTGCTCTGGTTTCATGAAGTGTTCAGAACGTGACCCAGCTTTTGGGAGGTGGCTGGTAAGACTTGTGTCCCTGAACTCCTGCTGCCCCTAAGGGGCTTAATCACATGGAAAGCACATGCAGCTGATGACAGAAGCCAGGGTGTTCCAAAACCTTGCATGGGTCGCTTAGCTCAGTCTAGAGTTTTGATGCCCTTTAAAAAGTTCTCCCAAGGGCAGATCTGGATGCAAGCAGGGTGAGGATGAGGCACGTTGTGCAGCCACTCTCCACCCACCCTTATGTAGCTGGGAATGTGCAAATGCTCTAGCACAAAACAATGGAACATGGTCTTTGAAACACTCCCCACCCCCAAAAACATCCAGGATACTGCATCCAGGATACTGAGACACCCACCTGTTGCAAGTATGTGTGAAGAATCTGCAAGGTTTCAGATTATGGACTTGAGACTGTTTTTGAGAGTTTGATTGAGAAATGTGTCTGTGCCATTGGTAGAGAGGTGCAAGAGTTTTCCAAGCAGACGCTGCCACTGCAGATGCTGCTGGATCCAACACCGGTCCACATACCTTTACCTGCAGTCTGCTGCTCCACTGCCAGGTAGGCTGCTGGGCATGGGGGAAGAGATTCATTTGCAGAGTAAAAGACTTCCATTTAGATGTCTCCGTGTGTCTCAGCTCCTGTGAAACACAGACTTTGTCAATGAAGGTAGTGGAGTCCCGAGAGTGCTTCAGCTCACCCTGAAGAAGACATCTACTGGCTGGTGAGCTGTGTCAGGTACTGGGCTCCTTGACTGTATTAACTAGATCCCCACTGATTGTACTGCACAATTAGATCTTCAGTGCACATGGACCCACTGAAATGTAGGCACCTTCACACTGATGTCAGAATACAAAGTAGTGTCACACCCCAAGTGGCCTAAGGACTCTTTTGCTAGAATCAGGCTCTGCTTTGCTCTCCTCTCGTGGTGGGAGGTCCTGGATGCTGCCAGCCTCCCCTCACTCTGCAGTAACTCATTCAGCCTTCCTCTGTGGAAGAGCAACACGACAACAAGGGTTACGCACCTGGCTGCCTTATGGGATTTTGAAGACTTTAAATGAGGTGAGTACAACCACAACATGAAGCAGTGCTGCTTTCCCTCACCTCCCAGGGACCAGCAGGCAATCCAATTGGGTGCTAGAAACATCTGTTATGCTTCGGTTCAAGTTTTGTATTCCATTTAAAACTAAACCATATTCCCTAAGTACCAAGGATCTGAGGATTTTCATTTAACGCCTCAGGTAGCTGTGGTCAGGACTCAGAGATGCAGCATCTATCCACCCAACGTATTCCTACCTTGTTTTCCACCACCAACACAGCAGGGTGAATGGGAAGAGAGTGGGGGGAAGAGGGCAGGAGGCGCTGTCAAAGGCAGGATTCTCTCTATGGAAATTAAACAACAAATCACAATGGCTATCAAAGCTGGATTACAAGATTTAGATCCTCAGTGTTGCCCACCCTGCAGGAAAAAGCTTGACAAAACCAGGAAAGAATTCAGATGACTGCACAAAAGGCCCAGGATTCAGACATCTCCTCCGAAATTTGGGGAGGGATCCAGACCAACAGATGAAGAACTGACATGCAAGATAAAGTCCTCAGCCGAGCTAATGGCACACAACACAAGGAAAACATGGTTACCTGGCAAATGGCAGAAATTGCCTTTAACCTTCTATACTGGATTACAGCAAATAATCTGAATGGCTTCCAACATCAGGAATCACCCAGAGATCTGGCCAGTTGGCCTCTTGGACAAAACCTCATCATCACCACCAACAAAAACAAGTTATTTTTTCTTTCCTATTGATAATGCTACCCAAATGGGGCATTTAGCATCCCTGTACCTGCAGTGTCCCTGTTCCTGCTGTAATGAGAAAACCATACATGTAACAAACTAAAACCAAATTAGACATGTTCCGTGTCATTCCAGCCTCCTAATAAATAACACTGAATAGATCTCTGTGGGGGCTGGCAGCAGTCACTTTTTTTTTTAAGCTCAACATTTTGCCCTCGGACTGTGTCCTTGTGGAGTGGCAACAGCTGAGGAGGTGATGAGAGAGGCAGTGTGGGCTGGTGTGCAGAACACCAGCCTGGGAACCCACGGGTTTGCCGTGGAGTCACCACTCTGTCTTATGACAGTCATTTCAACCTTTATAAGATATTCAGAGGCAGACATGACCACCTCAGAACTGTTCTTGGAGAGATTCTATTGTGCCATGAGTCGAGAAGGACCACAAAGTCAGCAGCACTAAAATACATCTCTCACTGACAGCTCTGCACCACAGAAGGATTTTTCTGCACTTCCAGAGAGCTCCAAACGTCCAAGTCTCCTTCAACCTGCACAGGCAAGAGCTCCACAGGGGAGTCAGTGCAATCACCAGCAGCTCTGGCTGTTCCTCTTCTGACTCAATGCCAACTGCTTCTGCAGGCTATGCAGGCTACCTTCTTCTCCCAGACCCTAGAGGAGAAGTTTAAACACAATTTCCTTCCCTTGAGGGCTTCCTACCTCTGGGTTTCCATGCCAAGCTTTAAACAGGCATAAACCTAGAACTAAGGTTTTGTTTCTTGGAACGATCGAGTCCTTGCAAGCACAGCTCGTTTCTGCAGATTACTCCCGAACTGTCGTACAAACAGACCCTGAATGATTGAATTCCTTGTGAGCCCACGGAGGTGCAACATTAAAAGCTACAATTATCAGGTAGCAAGTGCCCCAACCTTCGTCCTCCACGGCAGCCTTGGTGACCCTGCTGCTAATAGGCTGTGAAAGTCTTTCACGTGATTGTTTTCATTTCTTTCTTCTCTGCATCTGGACAGGCACGATTCAGCACCTTGAAGAAATCTGATGGTTTTGCCCTCATACACGTGTGAATATAGGCCTTCGAGCACTTGATGTGATAGTGCAGGCAGTCCCGGAATGCTTGGATCGGGTTTACGGTGCTGTCTCTGGCAGCAGCATTGGTGTGGTGGGGGAACAGCACAAGGGTGATGCAGCCAATATTATCGCCAACGATCGCGTCTGTGTCTTTCAGCTCCAAGGGTGGCTCCCTGTGGCTGAAGAGCACCTGTGGGGCTGTGTGACTGGCCAGGCGACCCTCCTTGAACTCCTGTAGAAAACGGAAAAGATAAAGGATGTGAGTTCTGCTCTTTTACATCATGGTACATCGAGAACAGCTGTGCTGCAAGAAGGAATTTGTGGTTGTGTCATTAAGAGAAAGATTTGCCCATAACCTTGTCCCTGTGCAAACACAGCAAAGTTACTTTGTGTCCCTATGAACCAGCTTCTGTGGCAACTCCTCAGGAGAAAAAGCTGGGTGTGGTTGATATATCTGCGCGTGACATATCCTCTTCGGAATATGAATTTAGCATGAATAAGCAGGAAACCAAGACTTTTTCCAGGCAAGCTAGCTTTTTTTTTCCTTCTTCCCTCAAAAAAAAAATAGCAGAAATGTGTTCTGTCATTTGTGCTGCCTGTAGGAAATTAACATGAATTTTGAAGTTGTTTAACTTACTCACTTTCTTACCCATTTATGCACATGCACTGAGATGCACGTGTCCAAGTGGCCTGTGTGGACTAGATGGAGGATGAGGGAGGACCCCTGTTAAATCTTCACTGTGTATCCTAAGTTACTCTTGACTGGTGATGACTAACTGGGTTTGAACAGGTCTTTTGTATGCTTTAGGAATCAGCAGTTGTAATGAGGTGATACTTTTGCTTCAGAAGCTTGCTCACTTCAGCCTCCAAGAGTCTTAGGCAAGCTTACTGTCCATTGTCTATTGATTTGGGGTATCTGTATGGCTACAAATCTGCCTCTCTGTTGGATAACAGGAAGAGGAATAACAAATGCAGTGTGCTAAAACCATTTTTGTCATCCTCCTGCTACCAGAGCTCAGGTCTTCCGCTGATTAATCGTCTATACTGTGGCACTAATCCAATCTAGTCTTGATGCCAACAGCACACACCTTACTGCTTACCAGTTTTGTGGTTATTAGTTGGGTCCTTGCATATTAATACAGGCCATCCCTGCAACCCTTGCTCTACAATTTTTTCTTCTGCTTTCATACTGCGATTCGTATTTCATTTATAATAGTCCTGGTATTTGTGTTACAAATTTCTACATGTTGGCCAACAAACCTCGTTAGCCTAAAGACGATCTGATGAGGCTCCATGGTCATACTTGGGCTAACTTGGGAGTTTTATGCAAGTTATCCAGAACCTGCAATACTTGCCCTGCCACAACAGTCAGATTTGTCATCTGGAAATCTCCCTTCTCCTCACTTTCACCACCAGCCTGGGTCTTCAACACAGGCAAGGTGAACAATTTTAATCTGCCCTTCTGTGTTTGAATGAGGCATGGGTCTTTCCAGGCCTTAAAATAGGGAGAGACTTTTAAGAGTTTTGAAAATGGAGCTTAGGACCCTAAGTCATCATGCATTTTTGAAAGATGTGCTCTGCATCCATATCACGTTACCGCTCAGCTGCGTGGCTTTTCCTAGACTATCTGAAAGTGGATCTGTACTGCTGTGTTCCAAAGAGGGGTTATTTTAATATTGGACTAAAATACTGACAATGAAAACTTGTTACTTTAATTAGGTGCTAAGGACTGTCATCCTGGGTCTTAAGATTTTGAGCAAGCAGTGGTTGATTGCTGAAGTAAATTTTTGCCATTTTGGAGTTCACAGGATTTATTTTACTGAGAATGTTATTGGTGTCTCCCTTGATACCTTCCAAATTTCACTGGGCCCATGAAACCAAGACAACACACTATCTGAAAATCAAAAGGTTACAGCATGTTTTCTGGAAACAGTTACTTCATGGGTGAAGAGGACAAGTTTAATCAGAATGAGACATCTTTTAGAGGAGACAAGGCTTGCCTAATTGAATGAGAAGCTCCAGAATTTACATGGCAGTTCATCTTCAGACCACTTTGCAAACTCAGCAACCTGCTGGCCACAGATCAGACTACAGAATAGCTCAAGACTCATTTCAGCTCCAATGCAAAATTGCTGAGCAGTACAGGACTACAGT
This sequence comes from Ibidorhyncha struthersii, assembly GCA_013398815.1. NCBI lineage: Eukaryota > Metazoa > Chordata > Aves > Charadriiformes > Charadriidae > Ibidorhyncha > Ibidorhyncha struthersii. Next base: position 62,086 of record VZSZ01010613.1, read on the forward strand.
ATACACTTCACCTCCCAGCTGCACACCATTTGGTCGAGGGCCAGATACCAAGACTCTTGGTCTTATGAGGGCCAGATGTCCCAGTGAAATCACAACTTTTAGCTATTTGCTTTGGTTTTCAGGTCAAGCAAGAGAAGTCCTGATTTTTGCAAGCAAGTAATCTGGCTGCCCTTTCCATGCAGTATGCTCTCAGCTTTACTTGCTCAGCAAGAAACTGCAGGTGGGAGACTGTCGCCTGCTCTAGCTGCCCTGGCCCACCACAGCTGTCAGCAGTCACTTTCCAGCTGGGCTGAGTAAAAGCCAAAGAAATGCATCCCATAGTCTTGGCAGAACTTATCCCATTTTTTTGTACTATCATCTAGTATTCATTCTAGGATTGAGAGTACCGGGATGTGAGGGGGTGCATCCCACCAAGTGTTCCTTTGACTTGGGTCATCAGAATAGCTTGTTGGGAATCTCTAGTGGCATCTGTGCCAGCACAAGTTAGAGAAGCTCTTTTAGCCCATGCTTTGGCTTTGCTATAAGAAACCCGACAAAGGAAACACAAAGATGCAAAGGTGCTCAAAAGCCAACGATGAAAAGCCAGCTCTGTTCCTTCCTCCCTCAACCCATAAAACCACCAAATATTGTTTTGCGTGCTGATTGACAGCTGTATTCTGATTTCCCTCCTAGGACACTGACCATAAGCAAACGTCAAAGTTACACTTGAAACATTCTCTAGGGGAAAAAAAATGAATTGGAAAGAAAGTTTTACAATGAATATTTTACAGACAATGATGGCTTTGAGATTAGGCTATGCTTCTAGGAGTGACATGCATTGGGAATGGGCAGGTCTTCAGACTGTAGCACAGGACAACCTAGGAAATCACTGCTGCATCCCCATAACTGTGACCCTGGGCTTTGTTTCCCACCAATGCTGGCCTCTCACAGACTGCAGCTACGCTGAGGGAGTGTAAAATACGAGTATTATTGCTTGCTGAAAATCATATATGCACTTTACATAGCTGAAAAATCATGAGATTAAGTAAAAGACAGGAGAGAAAAGGCTCTGAAGATTTTCATTGTGAGCAAAAGGCAGAAGATATTCGGAGTGCTGCTTCATCAAAGACAGAGAGGCTTTGAAATGCCACCTGGCACAAGCCAGGGTCTAGTCCAGTGGTTCCCAATCTTTTATAGCTGAGGCTCTCTCAAGAGAATAATCACTGTTTTGTATATCACTGAATCTAACTGCTCACCTGCTTCAGGACTGCAATTGCCTCCCCTTCGCTCACAGTGTTCCTGCTTGAGTGTCTGCAGTATCCAAGGCCTCATATTACACTCCTGTTAATGTGAAACTGTATGTCATACCGGGTGTGCTCAGTTCAATTACTCTTCCAGGTACTCTCCTTATTAACGTGCAGGCATCTCAGATGACATAGATGACACAAGTTCTGTGCTGTGAAAAGCTGACAGACATATTGACAAAAATATTTGCAGAAGTCTCAGCCATTTTCCTACCACTAATGTGTTAATAAGTCCCGTCAAACTAATTTAGATGAGTCTAATCTGTCCAGCTCCAAAGAAGTTGAAACAGCATCAGTGTAAAATGAGGGGAAACAAGTAAGACCATCTGAGCAAAGGGAAGGAGAGGAAATTAAGATGCTCATACGTTATCACAAAAAAAAAAAAAAAGATAGTATTTGTAGTATTTGGGCTCAAGGAACAGAGACAGTGAAAAGGTAGGGAGGTGTGGCCATTTCCCTTTTTCCTGTTCTTTAACGCATTACCTAAGCCTTTGTCTTGCAAACACAAACACAAACACAATCGCACCCCTACAAGAGTATTCAAAAGAGCAGAACCCTGAAACAGCACCGATCCCACGGATCACTGACAGAACCACATGCTATCCTCAAATAAATGTGATCATTTGGAAGCCACCTTAGTGAGCAACATGAACACCTAAGAACATATCAGTGTCCCCAGCTACATGTAACTGGAAGATCAGTGCTCCACCATGCACACCCTGCTCAGAAAAAAACGCTGCTGCAAGCAGCAGAAACGTGTTTGCATAAAAAACAGCAGGACCAAGCCCCTGGGCTTCCTCTCCCTTTAACATGTCTTACGTCTGTGTTAACCATCCAAGAGCACTCCTTTTAGAGGTACAGACAAGCTGTTAGCGCGTGGGCCGCTATAGTAAGAGGTGCCTTGGATTTTCTAGGTATGTACAAATAGAGCAATGGTCACTTCAAGCCAATTCTCCCCAGATATTGAGCTGCCCTGACGTACGCTCAGCGATCGTGCCACCAAGGAAGTGACTGTAAAGTTTTCATTGCTCGCTGATGAGGTCCATAACTGTTTTTACACCTTCTTCTCTAAATAAGGAAGCCGCCTGTGAGGCCTCCAACTGCCCGAGCAATTTAAGTCCCTTGCTTTCAACAGCCAATGAAACCCCACTCCTGCCTCCGGTCTTGGGTGACAGCATTCATCAAACCCCAGCCAGCCTGGGAGGAGGGCAGGTTAGTGTTACAGCTGTGGCAGGCTTACCTTTGGCAAGCTGTTGATGTCAGAGTGATGATGTGGGGAGGGACAGCCTCTGCACTATAAAGATGGGTCAATCAAATATAACTGAGGCTGCCCACCAGAGAGCAGGATCTGCAAAACATGGTCCCCACCAGTTCGAGTCCTGCTGGCCTGTCTCTGCTTCGAATCCAACTGCTCTCAGGCTTTAGTTTCATGTCAGCAATCTCTATTTGCTTTCCAAAAATAAGCCTCTGCCACCATGCTGAAGGGAGAAAAACAAGAAGGGCGGTATTTTTAGGGCCATTAATTCTGACCACGTGCCCAGGAGATGAACCGGATGGCCACTGCACAAAGACTTCTCATCACTATGTCCTGCGAAGCCAGCGTTCACCGGACGTTGCCTGCTTTCATTCTCCTGGGTTTTCTAGCTGGGATTGCTTCAGCACATCCAGTTGTAAGCAGAACTAATGGCACATTGCTGGAAAGAGGATGGCAATCTCTGTTGTCCAGGTCCATTGCTGGGATGTCAGGGGAGAAGTCAGATGTGAACTGGGAGAGTGACTATTTGCTAGGAATCAAGAGGCAGCGGAGGCTTTACTGCAACGTGGGCATCGGGTTTCACCTTCAAATCCTCCCAGACGGAAGGATAAGCGGAGTTCACAATGAAAACCAATACAGTGAGTTGCATCCAGAAATGAAATAGAATAGATGTCACTTAATTGCTGTGAACTCTAGTAATTACCCTTCATAGAATGCAAATGTTATTACTTGATATTATTAATCTGTGCTACATCTGTTGCCTTTTCAAAGTCTCTGGGATCAATAAACATTAGAACCCTCCAGGCTGAAACTCGTCACAAATGCTTAGACAAATTTAGATACTATTTATTTTTACTCTGCTTTACCGCACAGACGAGAAAAGACAAACCGGGTTGAAAACTATCTCTCTGCTGCATTTTCTCACTCCTCACCTTCTCATTTGCCTTTTGAATACAGGAGGTTGTTGCTCAGCTCAGAGTGCCAAAGCATGATTTTTGAATCCTAGCCGACTAGTACTTTTGAGACACTCAGTCATGGAAGGGGCTTGCTGTTCCTGGTTTGCTTGTTCTGTAACTGTAAGATTAAAAAAAAAGCATTAGCCCTATGGATTTCCTGCAGAGGGCAGTTGCTAAAACCCTTTGCAGCTAAGATATCATGGGAGACTTCAAAATGCAAGCCACACTTTTCTAAAGCTCAGTAACGAACATTCTGTAATTATAGTGTATTAGATAAAAATAATTTACTTATTAGAAAGGCCAAGAGCTTGACAGGTCAAAAGAGTTTGATAGAGCAAAAAGATTATACAGCATGTGACTATGATTCCAGAATAATTATTTTAAAATCCTACGGCATGTAGTAAAAACCAAGATCTTCTCTGTGTGTTTTTTTTTATGCTGGACTAGGGAGATAATTCTAATAAAGAAAATATGACAAGTTTATTAGGGTTTTAAAATAAATCAATTATATCTGAATTGCTTTTGATTGTCTATAAATTCTGTGATAACGCTTCCATTGAACTTCTTATTTTTTAGGTCTCTTTGAAATATCGACTGTAGAGAGAGGTGTTGTTAGCCTATTCGGTGTGAAAAGTGCTCTATTCGTTGCAATGAACAGCAAGGGGAAGCTATATGGAACGGTGAGTACAAGTGCAAATAGTTTTTCAAGGCTTAAACAAAGCCTGCAAAGGTTTTGGTTGTCTTTTCCTCCTGGAAATCTCTGATTACAAGCAGGGAAAATAGCCTTTCAATTACAGGGTACCTGCCCAGCCCAGTGTCATCAGTGTTATTTTGTTCAGCTAGCAGTGTGGCTGTTAGAGGTCTGTTATTTTAAAGCTTTCCAGTAAGATTGTATGGGGAGCACCCTAGGAAAATTAATGTATTCTGCAAATAGTACGGATTAAATAGGTGGCTTCTTCTAAGGGCTCAGCCCTGCAAACACATTCTAGTAAGACTGAGCCCTCTTGATGCCCTTTTGCATTGCATTGTATGTAAAGCAAAAGGGTGTGCTCTGGAAAAAAAGCCAGGAGGTAAACCGTGTGTGTATGTCCATGAGTGTGTATGTGTGTATGTGATTGCATGCATATGCATGTGCGTACAGGTGTCCGTAGGAGGGGTATAATTAGACCTATCTGTGCTAGTTACCGTGAGTAAAATCATGACCACATGCCTCCGCCTACCAAGAACAACCACATCATGAAGAATAAATGGGAAGTATACCCTACAAAGTCAACATATGTGCCCGGGGTTATTTTAAGGACTAGTTTTGTGAGATCAGTCCCAAAGGGAGAGAAAACAATAACAGCTATTAACAGTGGTATGCAAGTCAAACATCATCACCATCATCCTCATCTAGAAAGTGCTAGCTATGCCGTTTAAATGCAATTTAATCTCTGAGGCCTAAGCAAAGCGTCTCCAATCTCAACATTCAGTAGAACAAGGCTTGTTAGGAAGGGCGTTTGAAAGAGGCTGGCTCTGGGAAATAGGCAAAAGCAGTCTCTCTCAAAGTAATGAATGGCACTGATTGCATTCATCTTTTTGTCATGAAACAATGAAGTAATTTCCTTTGAAACAGCTGTAAGTTCAACAAAGTATTTCAGTTGCTTAATAAAATACTAAATGTGAAGGACCCGTATCCATTACTAATCTGACAGATTCCTTCTCATACAGATAATAAGAGTGAGACATTTAAAGGTCCATGTCTGATTTCAAGTACCTAAAAAGTGCCACAAGCCCAACTCCTTTGCTGGACTAGGTCTTTCTAAAGGAATGCAGGGTCTAGCTCCAGAGCTCCCTTTGGATTTTTTCCCCAGTTTCAATCCAGCCCTATTTATTTTCAAAGACATTTTTAAAAACTGTGAGAGATGTGCATTTTCCCTTGCACAGTGCGATGCCCATGCCCTAGGTTAAACTCTTACAAGCTTTGAATGGTGTTACTGCAAAGATGTCCAGACAGAATAGCACTGGTGGTGTCTCGTGTGCCAGACATTTGATGTCAGGGAATTATTCTACGTTCTTTTTTAATTTCCTCTGTGCTCTGTGTTTGTCTCCTGTTTGTGCTTGCACCTCCTCTCCCAGATAACTCCCACTCCTTGGATTTACCTGATGGCGACATGAAGAAAAATAAAACTATTTTCGCAGCTTAGAACCTGCTGCATATCTCACTACCAGTTAAATATAACATCACTAATGGTTTAATAAAGGAAAATATTTAGTGCTAATTCAAATCAGTCTTAATCAAATGCCTTATTCAAGCATATTATTAGTTCTCTCTGGACACTGCTGTTGTAAGAGAACTGAAGATTTTGACAGCCAGCATATCGTTCTTTTATAAATTACAGGACCTCTTCCAGAGGAGAGGTGTGAAATAAAGCTACATCATTTGGGCAAAGGTGCATGATGCTGGCAGAAATTATTGCTTGCAAATAAAATGAAGAAATCCATGATTTATCATGAATTAACTTGATCTGTCACAGGAAGTACACAGTCCATTATCTGGACAGGTGGCATCTGAGTTCATCTGACACCAAATTAGCACTGAGGAGGGAGATTTATTGTTGGGTGCAGTCACCCCAGCACCACCTGTTGCACACTGCAACAAGTTCTTCTGTAAAAAACGCTGATAAGAAAACCAACTTGAGTCTTTATGAAATATTTATTGTACCTGCTTTGTTCTTCCCCCCCTCTTCCTATTCTTTAGGCTGTTTTCCAAGATGAGTGCAAATTCAAAGAAACCTTGCTGCCCAATAACTACAATGCATATGAATCAAATGCTTACTGTGGTGCTTACATAGCACTCAGCAAACATGGAAGAGTGAAGAGAGGAAACAAGGTTTCTCCTGCTATGACAGTGACCCACTTTTTGCCGAGAATATGAACATGAGCAAAACAGAAGATGAAATCCCAGGAAAAACTGTTTCATTTTGCACATGGGAATAATCTCCCAGGTAAAGTATTTATACTGTTCATTGAAAAAAGTATATGTTTGTATGTGTATATTTGGATAAAAATATTTGTACTAGATTCATCACATAGCATATGTAATATGATGCTGCTTCTCTTCTACTCTGTACAAATTTTACACGACTGTGTGCCTCCTTTGGTGCTGAACAGAGAAAAATGCAAGCTGGAGTGCAAAGGAAAAAAAGTATTTGGAAGATACAGAAGGGCTGTGGATAACAATCTAATCAATCATAGGTTATTTACTAATTAATATTAATTACCTCAGATAGTAACCTTTCATAGCGAGCTGTTTACGTATCATGGGCCAAATCAAGAGATGACTTTGCTTCACCAGAGCTTCAAGCAGTTCACTCCACCTGAATACCTGCCTGCTCCTCCTCTTCTACGCACTGTGTCCTGTCTTGTAAAGTCCTCAATCTATTTTGATCATTAGGGTGCCAATTCCACAACTATTTCTACACAAGCAAAAAGTATACCCCCAGACTCCCTCTGTCTCTGGAAGGATTCCGCAGGGTCTCCTCACTTGGACTTGTTGGCAAAATGAAGACCTACAATCGGTTTGCCTTAGGAAGGGCCACAGGATAAACCACAGATGGGTCCTAAAGACAAAATATATTTGGAGCTGGGGATTTTGAATGCCGTCCCTTTGGCATTTTGTGAGCTTAGTTTAGACCCACCTCAAATATAGAAGTGTACATCTTTAATATAAATACGTGTGTATATATAGACATGGGATGTGTCAGTGTGTATCTATGTAAATACATACTTTTAATGAATCAATCATCCCAGTCTCCAGATGCCCAGGTGTGTTTTTATGTGTACACACATAAAAAAATATAAATATTTAAAGGTACTATATTTCATTTAGGCTGAACCTTCTTAATCTCTAAGAACTAGAACTGGTCTGAAGGCTGCATTTTTTAAAATGTATGAAATTCATGAAAGCTTCCAGCAAAGGGTTATTTTAGAAAACGTCTCTGTTTTGAATTCTCTTCTATTTACTGCTTTGAGTATATTTGGTTCTTCTCTATCATACCTCATTGAGTTATGAAGAACAGAGGAAGAAGGAGGTTGTACAAGCATACCTTCCTCAGTTGGAGCAGAAGAAATTGTGCCATAATTCTAATTTCTGTCACTTGCAAAGCATCAGTTTCAAAAATAACACAGTAAGCTGTATGAAAGACTCTCCAAAGTTCTCCTAGAAGCCATACAAATAGTGCATAACCTTGCCTTTCTATTTTGACAACCTTTTTCTAGATCGCCAATGAAGCTACATTCTCTGTGCCTTTGAAAGAGTATTTTAAGAGGCCCTAAGTCAATAGTCACTATAAATGTCAGTTACCAGAAGCCTTGGGATTCCTGCATTGATGGCGTGCTCCTAAATTTGAAACTAGATTCAATGCAATGTCAGAGCATGAGCATTTTCAGCATAGATGGACCATGCTGCTGCAGAATTGAACATCTGAGTGCAAGATAATCTCCCACGTCCAGCCAAAATATGGCTATGTCCAGCCTTGACATGCCATTCTATTTGCAGGGGGTGTCTACTCATGATGAATTTGAGCCTTCTGACATGCATGAAAAACACTGTCAGGGCCAGATCCTCAGTTGGAGTAAACCAGCCTAGTAAGACTATTAGTTTATAGCTGCAGAAGAACTGGCCCAAAAAGCACACCTATAAGGATGTATCTACAGCCACGCTTTCTGAAAAATTTTCAAGACAGCTGTTTTGTGAACAAGATACAGTTTTCCAGCTACTTTTGTGTGATTTATACTTGAATTTATTTTGCTCAGATGTAAGTGGTGATCACAGTGTAAATGAAGAGAAAAAGAATGGAATACCGTTTACAGCACATGAACAGGACACGGGATATGGTAAAGGAAAGGAGTTATTCTTCATTTTCTGGTCTTGTAGTATGTAGAGAGAAATCAAGTTGGCACACTTTGTTCATCCACAACGTGTGCAGCAGTTTGCTTTGGGAAAATGTGCATTTTAAGAGATAAGATGTTTTGAGTGATGAAAGTGGGTCAGAGAAAAGTTTGGAGGATATCAGACAGTTACATTGACCTAGAGTCCTCAGAGGTACAGATAAGAAAACTACAGCTGTGCTGAACTACATTAGCTGGCAACCTGTATCTTTGTGTTATATTCCTAATTGTCTTTGAAATGAAGTTTGAAGAAGGATGGAAGAGTACATGGATGTAGAAGAAATCATAGTTTGAATGCTGACACACAAGTTTGTTTCTGATTACAGCTTAAACCGGTGTCCTTAGAATAGGATGAAGTCTGTTCCCTCATAAACCAGTGCAGTCTAGATTAATTTAGTGTTTCCAGTACTGGTAAATAATGGGATAGCTGGCATAAAAGGTGAGAATCAGACTCACTGACTCCATTTTGCACATACTGGTCAACAGCAAGAACAAACGGCAGACCAGGTCACAATAAGTCTGTTTGGATGCAGCCTGCTGAGCTGAGCTTGTTGTTAAGAACTGCAGACCCCTGTGGATGCAGTTTCTGGGGGCATTTGGAAAGCCCCACCAGTCACTCTGCTGGGTTACTCTTTACAGCACTGCTTTTTCCATATTACATATCAACATGAGCCATATCAACATTGAAGTCAATATTGAAATCAAAAAAGGTCTCTGAGTGCCAGGAGTCCTGATTAATACGTGATTGAATGATGGCATTGTCAGAAGTGACAACGAAAGACGCCATTGTCAGGAGTGATACCTTTGGCAGGAAACCCCTCCAGCACAACCAGTGAAGTACCACAGTGTTGTGGAGTTTTAGACTAGTCGGATAAGGTAGTTCGACAGAGGTGCTTCTTAGGTGAATGGATGGCTACATTCAAGTGAGGAGTCAAAGCACGTGTTGACACATTGCTTCGGATGTGCAAGCAGCCTAGGGGCAACTCTCAGTAGCAGAATGCACTGCCGTAATCTTCAAGAAGTTACACAACTTGCCTGGGAAATGACCTGATCCTGTTCTGCCTCATGCTTGATTAGCTAAATTCAACTTCCTACTCCTCAGGCTATCACCTGCATGGGAGAAGGAGGATTTAGGAAGACCACCACTCATTTTACACACCTCAGGATAAATTTGTTGGGCTTGCACAAAGGGGGAAAAAAATACAAACCATTTGTAAACTGAACGTACGTGATATGGAGGCTATGGAGAGAGTACGGGGATAGTCTGGCAAACTCTCAAGCAAAACTTTCTTCAAAATACTAGATCCATAGATAAGTGACTATATAAAGAAAACTCATGAAAGTAAAGGAGTTTCCCAAATCAGGGCCAAATTAGGAACCTACTATTGACAGTTCCTGCAGTGGTCCCTTTCAAAGCGTATCTCATCTCAGTGTGCATTAATGCAGAGTCACGAAATGGGCTACAAGCTCTGAAAGCATTGCTGTGAATGCACCACACCAGCCTGTCTTGCCCATATTTTGCAGATGGGATTCTCCTGCAGAATTGATACCTATTTTCAAGGTTTCTTCTTCCATAGGCAAATCCTACAATAGTTTAAGACCTAATCCACCTCCTTTAGAAAAGTCTTTACTGGGATTAAATAATGCTCTTAAATAATCAGATTTTCCCCAAACATGCAGAGGTGCAGACACACACAGTGGAAAAGAAGAGTAATTTTTGTATACCTCACTAAGTATTTCAATTCCAAGATTTTATTTTGCACAGTAAAATGGTGCCAAAGTTCTCACTTTTTTTTCACTAAAATATACCTCATATTCTGACTCAATATGGACTCACAATTGAGACTGTAAATTTGCAAGAAACACAAAACTGTCCAATCAATTGTTTGTGAAATTGCTTCTATTTTTATATGTAAGTGCTGCGCACAATAGTTTAATGTATTCATAAAATAAACTTTTATACATTTTTGGTAGTGTTTTGACTCCAAATCCCTCTTAACACTTGTTTTCTTCCCTGCTTCAGAGCCACTACAGTAACCCTCCCCACACACACTTGCAGTTTTCATTCACCTCTAAAGCCAAAGGACATATTGGTATGCTTAAAATTGTGGTAGACTTTCGTGTCCTTCAGACGTCTTGCCTGGGAAGTCATAAGAGAGTCATACTTTTTTTGTAGAGAATCTGGGAGTTTCACAGAAGAGAAGGAAAATAAAAGTCCAATCTGACTAAAGATGGGCTGTCATAGTCACCTGTCTAAATTCCAATGCTTTTTACCCAGGGAGGTTCTAGTCCTGCTCTCATAGAATCATAGAATCATAGAATGGTTTAGGTTGAAAGAGATCTTAAAGATCATCTGGTTCCAACCCCCCGGCGATAGGCAAGGACACCTCCCACTAGACCAAGTTGCTCAAAGCCCCATCCAACCTGGCCTTGAACACTTCTAGGGATGGGGCGTCTATAATTTACCTGGGCAATCTTTTCCAGTGGCTCACCACCCTCACAGTGAAAAATTTCTTCATTATATCTAGTCTAAATCTACCCTCTTCCAGTTTGAAGCCACTACCCCTCCTCCTATCACTACATGCCCTTGCAAAATGTCCCTCTCCTGCTTTCTTGTAGGCCCCCTTCAGATATTGGAGGGCTGCTATAAGGTCTTCCTGGAGCCTTCTCCAGGCTGAACAGCCCCAATTCAGCCTGTCTCAGCCTCTCTCCTGTTGCTAGTGCTCTTCAGTGTGTAACTGCCCATGCATATCCCTTACTTTATTAAATAAGAAAGGCTCTTTTTTAAAACAGTGTTTTCTGCTTGCCTGGGACTAACTTGGGAGGGCAGGTTCTGGCAGCCATCTCTGCAGGATTTTGCCTCACTATGCCTCAAAGTTGGGTATTTTGGAAACACTCTAAATTTCAGTGATTTGTTAAGCTTTGCTCTCCCTTTCTAATTTCTAATCTGTCCCCTGCTTTTTTGTTCAAGTGTGCTGTTTAATCCATACCAGCATGATACTGCAGAGCAGACAAGTCTCCAAAGCTCTGATTGCTGGTGGCCCTTCTCAGGAGCATAAGAACATCGGCACTACCACGCTGGCTAAATGCCATTCCCTGCTTTTGTGTTTCGGCTGCCTACGCTCCCCCATAATAACTCCCTTTGCTTAGCAGGCGTCATAAATTGTTGCACATCATTGCTTTGCTTATGTGCCACAGTTCACCTGAGAGAGGACTACATTTCACTGGTGGGTTAAGCAATGCTACTGTCTGCTGTAGAAGTGCCTTGTTTACAGCTCTGAAGGCCAGTCATTGCGGGCAGAAGTGGGAACAGGAGAAGATACACAGCCCACACACAGTGACTGGAAACAACAGGACAAACCAGCAGCTGATGTAAACCAGCAAAACAGAAACATATTTATGTTTATCTGGTAAGGAGTCATCTGCAGAGGCTAGGAAAAGGCTACATGTGGCCAGCTCATGAGACACCCCCTCAGTCACAGGCTAGTTTCTTCTCCCTGTATTGCAGTTTGCCCTTTGAAAGGTGATGCTGGCCAGACACACCCAGGCAAGTGCCCAGATGCTGTGAGAGCTACGGACATTCCCCGTGTTCCCTTCCCACTCTGTGCTCTCAGCTCAGGGCATGAAAAATCTTCTGGGAGTTTGGAGAGAACAGATGGTGACTAAGCCCCACACCTCTGTGAAGAGCAGGAAAAATTTTGGCTGAACTTTGCTAGCTTTACATCATCTTCTGCTTACTCCCAGGTCGTTTGAAACTTAATGGTGTACCTGTTCATACAGGTACAGCTGCAACACAGTAATCTCATCCTTCTCCTCACCACTTTGCCTTGGGTTCCCACCTCAGCAGGTCTCTGCTGCTCACCCTAGGCTCCGTTCCCAAGACTGTAAAGCTGTGGGGTGTTTGTCAGGGAAGGAGAAGGTTTAATAGACAAGGGAAGATGCAATTTAAACAAGAAATTAATCAAATGGCTTAAAAAGGGACCTCTCCTATCTCCCTGCACTAATCCTGTCCCTCTTCTTTCTTCCACGTCTTTTTCCCCGAGCTGTCACTGAAAATATAGCTGCTTCTCTGAAAAGTGTCTCCCTGCACCCAGAACAGAGCAGAGGAGTATCCCAGCATGCCCCTTCTCTCCCCCCTCCCCCAAGTCATGCTGCCCTCTGTGTCCCCTGGCCTGAAGCCATTGGCAGAGGCCCATGGTCTGTCCACTTACTCAGGCTCTGGCTTCTCTGATGACCCATCATCTATATGAGGCAGCAGGTGCTGTTTTCATTAGCTCGATGAGCCCGGGTTGTCAATAGCTCCTGATAGACATGCCAGCCCTGAGCTGGCTGGAGGTTACAGTGTGAGCAGCACAGGTGAAAGCAGGCAGCACTACACCTTCCTGAAGCCAGCAAAAGCTGCTCAGCAATGGCAGCAAGATGAAAAAAAAGATGTAAATATGTACGAAAGAGCAGGAAACCTTTTCTACTCAAAGAAAGCTAAGGGCTAAATAGGTGTTGCCTTAGGAACATCCTGGTCATGGAATCAGAAATATTTAGACTGGAAGGGACTGCTGGAGCGCTTGAGTCCAACCCCTGTCTCAATACAAGACCAACTTGAAAGCTAGGGGAGGCAGCATCAGGAAGAATACCCTCTATCCACCCTCTCCAACAACCCCTGTGGTAGCCTCATCATTCATTAAACTCTGTATGAAACTCTGGATAGCAACTCAAAAAGGGTCAATCACAGACAAATGTCTCAAAGGTCACCAGCACAGCTTGTGCTTTTCTTTTGCAGTCTGAGCTGACAGTGTCTTCTTATCAGGCCTTGACACAAGCCACATCTGACCTGTGCACCAAGCAGAAAATGCCTTTCCTACTGGAACTTACTCCTACCAACACAAATGACTACAGAAATCATCTGAATGATTCAGTCCCCTGAAGGAAAAAAAAAAAAACAGCTACTTTCTGACAGCTCAGGGATGCAAGGCTACCTTAATTGTAGGTACACGAGATCCAGGGGGAGACACAGGTACAAGAGTTAAAAATTGCGTGGCTTCAATGCAGCTCCAGACCACTTTCAGGGAAGTAAGCAGCAGCAGCGCTATTCAAAATCAGAAAGCCACCTAACGCCAAAGACAGGTAGAAAGAGTCTGACCTCCTGAGGTTGATGACTGCACTTTTTTTTTTTTAATTGGCTTCTATTATTATTGCCCTCTGGTGGCTATTTTGTTATTTAGCAGCTCGATGTCAGAGACCAAGCATGGGTTCTGTACCATGGGCCTAGGCACAAGGGGAAAAGGAGGCTACCACCTCATGGCTGTGATTGGATTTAGTCTTCAGGTCCCTCAGTGTGTCAACATCTGTTGCACCCTTATACAGGAAAGTCACAGTTTTAACTGGGGAGCCACAGAACACAGTATTTGGGATTCAGTTATCATCTTGATGAGCAACTTTTCGTAACACTAGGCAGGTAAACTGATCATGAAAACTACTTTGGTTTTACTCCAAATTTTCCAACCTGAAGATTTGCCAAGGTTTTTGCAAACACAAAACCTGAGCCTACACATCCAAGGCAGTGCCACACAGCACACCTTAAAGGACATAAAATGACAAGGCTCATTGAATGCCCCTGCTGTTCCTCATGACACCTATGGCAGGAAATACTGTTTAGCAGCATGGAGCACCTTGAGTCGGAAAGCAGAAAGAAAGAAAAGCAGAAGCCTTTTCCAAATTATACTGAAGACAGCAATTTTAAAGCATGTTAAGAAAACCCTTGTTTTTCCCATTTCCTCACTGATAGCACATCATTACAAATAGTGCTGTGGGACCATAAGTGATCACAAATGATACAGTCCCCAGTTCATCGACTACCAGAGATGCTCTTTGCAGGAGCTCGGGGAAGATGCTGGTGCTCTGGCTGCCAGGGGGCAGTGTGCCACCTGCAGAAGAGATAACTCAAAAAGAAAGCAGAAGGAAAAAAAGAAAAAAAAAGCCAAACCACAGGAGGGGTCACTCACACACTTAGGAACAAGCATATTGCTAAGAAATTTACTGAACAGTGATTTACTTCACCAGCAAAATCTCGAGCATCATACAAATGCTATAGCCTCTTCTCCATCAACTCCTGAGCTAGCACAGTTTTTCTAGAAGAGCGGCAGCTACTGTACTGGAGTTTCATGAAAAAACGTAGCAAGACTTATCCTCAAAGGAAAAAAATAGGCTTTCAATTCAGTTTAAAAAACCCAAAGCTTTCAGATAAGTTGTTTATTTTCCTTAGAACATGCAAATGGGTACATTGGAAAAGTGATAACGGAGAACATTTTGCTTTTCAGAAGTTTTCACGTATGTCTTTTAGATCAAGAATGTTTATGGCAGAAAACATCAAGTCATTATCTTCTGTGTTGTAGGAAGAGAAAAAAATTCTTTCTAGTTTAAATGATAGACATGTGGGACATGTTAGTGTTAATATATTTTTCTTTCTTTTAAAAGTGAATTTACTGGGAAGTAATGGGCTGACACAGTCTGAGACCAAAAGGTCAGCCTGTGCATTATGTAAAAAAAAGGACAAGTGACATTTATGCTGCTATAAGGAAGGTAGGAATCAGGTTCAGGCTTGCCCAGTGTATTTAATCTAAGCCTCCAGTCCAGTCTCCGAGTTTCTGCACAGGATCCCAACGCTGATCCTAGGAGTGCGAGAAAGGGTTGGGATGCAATGGTGAAATCTCACAGGGACCTGAGGACCTAATTGCCTCCTGGTCCTTTTCTCCTTATCGAAACTTAGTGTTGCACAGAGGAGACCACAACGTGGACACCACAGGGTCTCCAGCAGCTCTGGAAAGCCTGTCTTTTAGGAATCACAATGCCAAACCACAGCAAAGGTGAGAGCTGAGCCCAGTTTGTATGTCAGCTAAACTCAGCCTTGCGGAAGGCCAGGCCAACAGCCCCGACCAAAGGTGCCTCCAGGGCCCGATCTTGTCCAAACCAGCCTGGATCAGGACAGAGCCAAGTGAGGCTCATCATCAGAGATTCTTAACAGCACAGGCGGGGTCAGCAGTAACAAAGCAGGATACGCTCAAGGAGCGTTTCTTTTTGGAAAGAGGGAAAAGGAGATGCCCCAGAAAAAAACGTCCAGGGAGATGGGACCAGAGAATGCAGAGGGGAAAAAACGGGAAGGAAAAAAGGGAAGACAGGTAAGATAAAAATCAACGCCTGATGAAAATGCAAATGAAGGCACAAGGCAGTTTTTTTTTCTAATTCCTACGTCTATGAAAAAAACCACCTGACTGCAAAGCGAACGCACTGCAGAGCAGGCGCTACCCCAGTAGTGGCCGTGCTGCCATAGCGCTCCGTGCCGAGCTGTGGGCCTGCCTCCCCTGCCCCTGCAGGGGCCCTGGCCCCTGCCAGCCACGGCAGGAGAGCTGTGAGCCACGGCATCCCCCCGTCCCCCCGTGCTGCTCCCCGAGGGCCACCTCAGGCCTTCCTGAGCTCTGAGGCAAGTGCCGTGGAGCTGCTCTCCAGTCAGGCAGGGCTGCGGCCCTACAAGCCCTCCCAGGGGACCCGGGCTCTGGCATCCCCACTGCACCAAGCCCTTAAACTTGGCCTTAGTCAGCCCTAATGTCCCTGACCAGCCTTACCTGGGACCTCGTGGACTGAGAGGTATCACCAAAACTCTGGAGCTGAACATGTTTCTCTGGAAACCGGCAGTATTAGAGAGAGGTTAGCACGGATGTTCACAATTCTGCACCGTCTTTCTGATTCTGGAACTGGAGGGGAAAGGCACTTCCAGGAAAAGGTTCACACTGGGGGTCTGTAATTGGAAAGGCAGCAAGGGACAGTTTACAGGGTGCTGGGCTAGCATTTAGGAGTCACAGGCTCAGTCCCCCACTCTGCCACGGGCTTCCGATGTGACTGTGGGCAATGCACTGTGTCTCTGCACTGTGTCTTGTATGCAGGGAATGCTGCAGAGCCATCAGTGTAGAAAACTAAGTTAGCCATATGTACTGGACTTGGACACCTCCGATAAACGGAGAGTGGACAAATACCTCAGCAATGTATTTTTCACTTCCATCTTCTGTATGTTGCCGTTCACGTAGTGAAACCACAGCCAGGTTTCCCCCCTTGTCTTCTCCGGGCTGAACAAATCCTGCTCCAACAGCCTCTCCTTCTATATCATGTGCTGCAGTCCACACACATCTTAGTGCCTCTTCTCTGGACTTGCTCCAGCTT
Organism: Ibidorhyncha struthersii; assembly: GCA_013398815.1. NCBI lineage: Eukaryota > Metazoa > Chordata > Aves > Charadriiformes > Charadriidae > Ibidorhyncha > Ibidorhyncha struthersii. Next base: position 78,720 of record VZSZ01010613.1, read on the forward strand.
GTCAACCTCTCTCTTGCAACATGGAGCTCAAACCAGTGTCATATGTGGCCTCACAAAAGGGAAATAAACACTTCCTTAGATCTGTTGGCTATGCTTTTGCTAATGAAACCCAATATGCCATTGTTTTTTTTAATGGTTGCATTGATAGTCTTTCTTACACTAAGGAGTCTCAGAGGGTAAGGAGTGGTAAAGGCAGAGAGTCTATAACCTGGGGATTCCCCCTCCAGCCTCTCATGGGAACTGCCAGACATTCATTTAAGACAGTTTTTTGTAAGAGCATGACAATGGGGTGAGGTTGTTGTCTCGATTTCATAAAGTGATTTGCAAACAAATTAAACTGTTGTGAAACAATCCGGTCTCTACAGAGATTAGCAATACTCCATTCCATTCCCTCTGTTACTAAGGAAAGCAGACGATATTCAGCATCTTTGACAGACATTTTCAGGCCATGATCTAAAGGTGTCTCAGTGACTTCAGAGTGCTGGTCAGTCAGTATTGGCCATGTAACTTAAGACATGCTTATAAAAGGAAATAAAAAGCCCCAAATCTCTTTTGCATTCTGGGGTGTTTTTTTTGTTTTACTTTTGGCGTTTACTGAAGCCACCCTGCTCTGTATCAGTTTAAGCTATGGAGAACAGAATTAGATTCCAGGTATTTAACTACAGATGACTTTGTTCCTTGGAAAAATGACCCAATCACAAGCTCTTGTGCCTCACATTTGGAATCACAAATGACTCAGCAGAAGCTAAGAGGACATTTGGTTTCTTTGTCAGAATGCAAGAGTGAAGGAGGAAGTAAGAACCCCTTCCAGCTCTTGGGTAACTGAGGGGGAGACTGAGGCTAAGACAAACAGTGTGGTAATCTCTAGGTTTAATATATATAATGCAAACTGGAATTACAGTTAACTGCAGTGACCAATCCTGATGGACGAAATAGCTGTCACTGGAAAAAAATCCTAAAAACAAACAACCAAGTATTCAGCCGCAAGCAGAGATTTCTTTTTTTCTCTCCAGCCAAGCTCTGCATCCAGCTCAACCCAAAAGCATGTTTATTTTGGAAGCTGTAGCCTGCTGAAAACTGTTTGGCCAAAATCCAAGGGGCCAATAAGTCCAGATGAGCTGAACAAGCTGTGTCCTTGGATCATGAGATGTGAACATGTTATTCAATCCTGTATTGCATGCATGCATGTTATTGTTGGTTACTTTTTTGTTACAGGGTGTGGACCAAAATGTCTTGATCAGGACTAAATTTCTGTCCCTTAAATTAACTGTTTACAATTCACAATTTTATTGTGTGCTTTTGATTTCATGGACCAGAGCCTGCAGCACTAGAATAGCTCCTCCAAGGACAATGCGACCACACCAACTTACGTCAAATGAGAAATCATTAGCGATAATGTATAAACCAACAGAGTTATTTGCAATCATATTTGTTTCAGGGCGGTCTGGAGAAGAGGATATATTTTTTTTCTTAAATATTTGTTGTGAGAACTGATCCATCCTGAGTCATTCCAGGTGACTGGTGCCTGTTTTTTTCCTGGGGTTATTCTGTCTGTGACTTGAGCCCAGGGGTCACCACACCAACACAAATCTTCCAGTTTATTGAAGAGGCAACAGACCTGCTGCTAAAACATAAGGAAGGTAGTTGTGATAACCAGCATAGGTGTCATTCAGTGAGATCATTATCTTTTTCAATAGCACTTTTAACTTCCTCAGTTATCCACTGGGTGACAAAATAGCTTATATTTACCACAGGGTCAACACACAAGCCATTGCTACAAAGCAGTGGACACATGACAAGTCTTTATGCTACCTTCACTCTTGGCAATGCTTCTGTGCAGCCAGGTGTTCAGATCTCAGGCTCAACTGATGGGAACAGCAAGCAGCACAAGCAACTTACTTGGCTCTAACCTCATGATGTTGCCTGGTTTGATCCACAGTCCCTTAGTAGAAATATATTAAGTACTTCTGCACTTTAATATAACCATGTAGCTAACCCTATGCAAAAGCACTCAATCCCAGTGCTAGACTAACAGCAATGTTGTGAAATGAGAACCTTTACATGAAACAAAGAGTTTTCCCAAAACAAAACAGTCAGTCAGACTAGTTTCCGCCACCTTGCAGTGTAATACAATCAGAGATGAATGCATGAACTGATTTTCTTCTTGAGGCTGTATATCTGAATCCTCAGTATTCCTAAGGGCCTAGAAGCAAGCACACCAGGAGGAAGAATACGCTTCTTTAAACAAGACACAGTACCTGGGTAGGCAGGTCAGCAGAAGTGGGTACACCAGTGATGGACAAACTGTAGCACAGGGCGGATTCCAGAATCTAGATGGACAAGCCGCAGCCCTTCCATGCCAGCTCACCAGAAAGAAACACTTTGCAAAGGCAACAAAGAAAGCAATGGAAAATGTGGGAAAGGGAAGAGGACATGTATGGGCCATGTATGGGTGCCACATTCTGTAAATCTTGAAAAAATCTGCAGACACTGTGTTGCAGATTTTAAAGAGAAACTTACACATTTCAAAAGAAGACAAGGATAATATCAAATAGGATTTATTTTCTACACCCCTGTAACAACCAAGATACAAATCTATGAGCCACTCGGGTGACTGTGAAATTTCTTCTGTATGAAATTTCTCATGTATGTTTGTGTTCTGCACAACCTCAGTTTATGTTGAGCTGTCATGAAGGTGTTAAATTTAATTAATTTCCATTCTTTCCCCAGAAGTGGAAACTGAGGGATGAATGAACCATGGAGCAAGGGGTCTTGCAGTGACGTTGGTGTCAAAGAGGCATAGTCATGTTCAGGCTAGGCAGGTGGGCTAGCCAGCATCTGGCATGTAAGAAGGTCTATTAGGGTTATGGCAAGGATAATAAAGAAGATTTTTTTTATTAAAAAAAAAGTGTTAGGTTGCATTTCTAAGTAAGTTTAAAAAAAATGTGAGCCAGCAAATCTTTGCTTTTGGAAAACTGAGCAGTTTGATAGGAGTCCAAATCAGCCTGCTTGTCTTCTTTGAAACAGAATGCATTTCCCAACCAGCCCTGGCATGACACCAGCTTGTGCCAGCTGTGAAAATGACCAAAGATCAGCAGCGTCCAGGTGCAGGATCAGTGTCCCAGCAGCTGTTGAACCTGTGCATCCAGGGTGCAATGTGTCACTCAAGTTCCTCCTTGCCAGCAGCATGACCAGCTAAGAAGGCAGCATAAAGAACTATTGTCACTGCAACACATGAAGAAATATTGTAGCTGGTAGATTCATACCAGAAAAGCCATTCTGTGATGGGAAACCTGAATCAGAAGCAGAGTTCAAGACATATCTTTGCCAGATTTCCACCCAGTCTAATCGTTCCTTGTGCATGTGCTCCAGGTGCCCCCATCACAGAAATACCTCAACAAACAAACCTAGCTTCTGAGCAAAGCTGAGCTAACATAGTTTTAGGTGAAAAAATGAAGTCACTGTTACTCATCTTGCCCTTCTCTTTACAAAGTTTGATCTCCGTGTTGCTCTAAAGCAGTCCAGAATCATGCATTAGTCTTGCAGTGGCTTGGGAAACCTTTCTACTTTCCGTGCATTAGAAGCACTGGGTACAAGAGCAATGCTTGGCTCAATCATGGGCTTCTTCATTTACTGCTTAGGTTTTCAGATTAAAAAGTTACTCTTCAAATTTATAGCAAAAATGTTTCTCAAATCAAGTTTTAGTTTCAAAGAGCCCCCACTAAAAAAATAAGTCTCAGAGCTAAAGAGCTAAACATGCAATGGTACTGAAGCAATTCTAAACATAACAGTCACATGTTATGTTATTACTGCCCCACAGCAAGAGGGCTCCTGGCTGGTCATGAGGCTGTGTGCATATTTTGTCTTTTGACAGTTTCACTGCATTCCCCCCTTCCTCTTTGCATTTTCTGTTCTTCATTTCTTTAACCTAAGCTTTTCCATCTCTTCTTCTAGAGTGCAGAGTCAAGAGAAACATGAAACCAAGAGACTGGAGTAAGTTTAAAACTAGGTTAGAACAAATTTTATTATCTATTCCCATCTTCTATCTAACAAGGAGAAATTACCCTACTAGTTTATCGGAAACTGTCAATAAATGCAGTGGCATACATTACCACGCAGTGGCATACATCATCCCTGGAGGCATTTAAGAATCAGAGAACGATTTAGGTGGGAACAGGCCCCTGGAGGTTTCTAGTCCAAGCCAAGATAACAGCAACGCCAGCTCCCAAGCTAGATCAGCTCACTCAGGACCTTGCCTACTCAAGTTCTGAATATCTCCGGGTATGTGGGCTACAGCCTCCCTGGGCATCTGCTCAAGTGCTGCCTCACTCTCAGGGGAAGAGTTTTTAATTTCTCTCCAACCAAAATTTCCTTTGTTTCAACTTGTGACCGTAGCATGTTTTACCCTAAGTTGCTGATAATTAGTCTCAGTCTTAATGGATTTTAATATCCAGATTTTGTACAGAAATGATACATTGCAGAGGGCTGTTAGAGCAGACAGTCTGACACAAAGCACTATCCATAGAGATGACTGAGAACCAATTCACTCACCTTTTTTTTCTGACCAAGGTAAAAAGTACGTTGCATGTTCTGCTCCTGCTTTTTTAGTTTCAATTCCTCCTTTTTTCAGTGCCATTCATTAACCTAATGTCACTCTGTTTGGTTTGCAAACACTACTCAGAAATGCTTTAGAGTTGCATTTCAAATCTGTTTGTCAAAATCTTTTGTAATATCAGTGTATCTTTTAAATCTTGCAAGGTCGTTCTTTGTTTCTTTATGTCTGAAACCAAACTGATGCTAGAGAGGTCCATTTTTAAAATGTCACCTCTTCTTTGGAAAAAAAATCAGAACTTGTATAATCACTAAAATTCAAGTGCAAAGCTGTAGAGTTAGACTGGTGAGATTAGGCTGCCTAGACATCATCTTGCTGTAAAGTTGAAAACTTAAGGGTTCTGAATACTGCACTGAATTTTTCCTCCCCAAAACAGATTTGGAAATATAAAATAAGAAAACTACTGTTAAAGTGTCTTTTAAAACTTTTGCTTCTGCTTATAAGGCTGCCATCTCCATCCCTCCTAGCCCCTTGTGTAAGGGTGTGCATTTCTCAAGAGTTAACTCATTGCAGTTGAGACACCAAATGTCCTTCGAAGATTGCAAGTAGTTTATCATGCTAGCAAACTACATTGTACAACATCAGACACCAACCTAAGTGCCACCGACCCCTACAGGTTTTTACAAGACACAAGGAGTTCACACATCTAAAGAAATACCTGAACTGTGTTCAGTTTTGGGACCCTCACTACAAGAAAGACATTGAGACTCTGGAGCAAGTCCAGAGAAAGGCAACGAAGCTGGTGAGGGGTCCAGAGCACAAGTCTTGTGAGGAGCAGCTGAGGCAACTGGGGTTGTTTAGCCTGGAGGAAAGGAGGCTCAGGGGAGACCTTATCACTCTATCCAACTACCTGAAAGGAGGTTGTAGAGAGATGGGGGTCGGTCTCTTTTCCCAAGTTACAAGCGACAGGACAGGAGGAAGAGGCCTCAAGTTACTCCATGGGAGGTTTAAATTGGGTATTAGGACAAATTTCTTCACCTAAAAGACAGACATTGGAACAGGCTGCCCAGGGAAGTGGTGGAATTGCCATCCCTGGAGGCATTTAAAAGATGTGTAGGTGTAGTGCTGAGGGACATGGGTTAGTGGTGGGTTTTGGCAGTGTTAGCTTGATGGTTGGACTCGATGATCTTAAAGGTCCCTTCCAACCTAGACTATTCTATGATTCTATGATTCTATAAAGCTGAGTTCTCTACTTTCTGTGTGTTGATGTGCAGGAGAAAAAAAGAGAAATTCCTTGACCAGTTCAATAACAACATTATCTCAGTAGCAGTTGGCTATGAGGGTTTGGAGTCAATATAGCGGCCATAATAAAATATTAAATTTGATAAGAGCATCAAGAAATTTAAGTTCCCCTCAACCCTGAGCACCCAAATGCTTCTTTTTCAAGTCTGAAAAAGGGCATAAGAAGAGGATTCCCCAAGAGCACCCTTCTGTTTATACTGACTTCGTTGCCAGTCCCAAGAACAATTGAACAGAATTGAAAGGCAACAGAGCCACTGTGAGCAAAATGATTCACAAACATCTGAGCATCAGCCTTTAAACTAGAGTGTATGCAAGACAAGTCATTCAGAGGCTGCTTTTCATCTTTTTGCTCCCCTCCCCTGCAGATGAAAGGGAAGATACTATGGTTATGTTATTGGTTTAAAAAAAAAAAAAGAAAAAGAAGCAACATCTTATAGATTCTTTCAGCGCTATCAGCTCCCGAGATGCTTCAGCTGCTGGTTCAGCTGCTGCTTACCCCTGGGGACACCTGTCAGGTCTCTGCTGGCCATGGGTGGCCTCTGCTGGCTCTGCCACCGAGGGAGCTGTGCCCAAACCCACAGTCAACCTGCTGGGCAAAAGCCACCTGGCACACCTTTAACATCCTTCTCATCCCAGGTCTGATAAGTTAAACAGCATTTGGTTATACAGCATTAGGGAATATAGGAAACAATGGAGATGTATCCAGAGAAGAAAGAAGGGTCGTGCAGTGAAACAAGGGATGGACAAGTGCTACAGGTTCTTACTGCTGGGCATGTGCATTTTATTTTATAGAGGACAGACTGAAGTGAACCAAGGTGTTCAGGCTGGGGTCTGAGCAGCGAGAGCAACAATCAAAGGACACTCAGAGTAAGCACACAGAGATCTCCATGTGAGAGCTCAGATTGAGTTGGGCTGTCTAGTTTTGAGGAGAAAAAACACCTGAGAACTGATACAAGTGTGTGTGTGGAAGCAGGATTAACTTGAAACTCTTTCACTCTTATGGTAGCTTAGATGAAATTACAAGTTGCGCACCAAGAGATGAAATTACGTGTTTTTAAATATATATACATATTTTAAGCCCCAGATTATCAGGAGAACTTGATACCACAAGACACTGAGAAAGGGCATTTGGTTCAACCACCTGCATCACTCAAGAAGAGTACCTCAGAGTTCGCTCTGAGGAGCAGCTACCACAGCCAAAAGTGACAAGACGTCTGTCTGTGTGCCCTCTTCCTTCTCTTTCCTGGTGTATGTCTTCACACATATAGCTCCCACCTTGATCACTTGCCACCCACTTACTCCTGTGCTGGGACCCCTCCTCAGATCCCCACCAACTTTTCTCATTTGTCTCACTCTAGGGCAAGGACGTTGTCTCATCTACCTACCACCGAGCATATCAGATGATCTATGAGGTGGGTTGTTTCCGGGTGCTGACCTGAGCTGCAGGAGAAACAGGTCCCCACATGCGAAAGGGGCTTCCCATCCCCAGAGGAATTTGTGGCACAACCTGGGAGATTCCATTTCAATGAACTAGAAGCATCTCTTTGGAAACAGAGGGTATCAGCAGCTCTCATCACAGATTGTAACCATTCTCTATTCCACAATACCTAAGAAAATTCAGACCCTTTGAAATGACAGAAACGCTCACTGTTCAGAAAACGCAACCTTTTAGGGACTGGTTCTGCTTTGACTGGGAGGTCTGCCAAGGATTTCAGCTGGAGGAGGAATGAGGCCCTTCATTTCAGTTAGAGCAAAACAACACAAACAGCATCACAAAAGCCCAGCTGGGACATGTACAGGCAGGGAAGTCTGATTTCTTACCCACCTCCTCAGAATACAGTGAAATATTGAGGCTTTCTCTTTCTGCCTCTCTTTGTTGCACTACATTTTGAAAGCCCATAGCCTCTAAAGCCACTGGTAAAAAGCCATCCACCCTTTTGGACCCGTGAACCAGAGCTGAAAGCTTATGCCAGTCTTCTGTCTGACTGGAAAGAAAAGTGCCAAGAAAACAAGACAGGCACTTCTCAGGAAGACCATACATCCCGCATCCTGTAGAGAAAGGCACTGAGGAAGCTACTCTAGCAATACCACTGTCTGAGCTGCTTGTGCAGGTGACTTAGCACTTCTGAAACTGGACATGGATTTCCAAAATGTCTACTATATAGAGAAAGGGTGAGGGGGAAAAAATAGAAGACCCAAAACAATATATTTGGCAAGCACATTGCAGAAACTGCTAGTACATGCTGCGGTCCCAGACCCAGTGGGCTGTGCTTACCTCATTTGTTTCACGTAGGTGAACCTAGCCAGGATGTTTTCTTTAGTCGTGGGCAGTGTGACAAGAATGGGACATCCAAATAAGGTCACTCAGGATGTGTTTAACAACACCGGGTAAAGTCTGTGGCAAAGGCTCATGCACACACATACACACAGAGCATCCACTGCACATACCATTGACTTACTGCGTCATTATTCCTAGAATAACTTCTGGAGAGGCACTCCACCCTTGTATTTCTAACGCTGATTGTCCCAGACCCAGTTGTTACACTGATTTTAAGAGGAGGGAGAGGGAAGGGCCCCTGATTTCTCTGACCTCTTTGAAGAGATACAATGCAAAGAAAATTGTTAAAAGCAGAGGTAGTTTCGTATCTGTCAACGCAAACTCCCTTGTGATCTTTGAAACAGTGGAGAGCAAGAGGCTTCCTGAGGCCATCCCAGAAAAACAGATAGCACAGAGTTCTGGAAAAGGACAGGCCACACACCTGTTTAAATATAAGCCAATATGTTTTATTAAGCAACACCACTACAGGTGCTCTTACATGATGAAAGGTAGTCCAGCACTATGCAGGAACGTGCATTTTTACTCGTGGAAGAATCCTGGAAGGCAACCCCATTATATTGAGTAGGAAACTCATTTATTTAACCTGCAAATTTCTGATGGTGCATAAAGCACTTTCAAAGGGTCTACAAGAGGTAACTGAAGGCAAATCACCTGTAGTCACTTTAACTTGTAAAAAACTTGCCTTTCCCTTGTAAGTCTTCTGCAGTTGACTGAAGTGATAAGCAGTAAAAGGAAGGAGTTACTTTGCCAGCAGCTGGACAAGAGATGACATACAGTTGCTGAGATCAGGTGTTTACAGATTTGAAATGGTAAGTTTCGATCAAAAAATGACTTAAAGCTGAAACTCAAAGCAGACGAAATGGGGGAAAGTCAGATCCCAGGCTGCTCCCATGACCCTAACTCAGTTTCCTCTATGTATAGTTTTGGGTATAATTTGCATTTAAACGATCATGTTTTAAAAAATTGCAAACATTCTACTGAATATTTTGTTCATTTAGCACACAAAATTATTATGTTCATTTGCAAATAATCAGCGTTTTGTGCCCCATTTGCTGTGTGCGCTGGGCTAGCACTCCTAGCACACCCCGTACCCGCCAGGCACAGGCATTACAGGTGTCACAGTTGAAGCACCTGGCCCAGTTGAGCACCCAGACTAATTGGCTTAGCCAGATCACAGAATCACAGAATCACAGAATAGTCCGGGTTGGAAGGGACCTCTGGAGATCATCTAGTCCAACCCCCCCGCCAGAACAGGGTCACCTACAACAGGTTGCACAGGACAGCGTCCAGGCGGGTTTTGAATGTCTCCAGAGTGGGAGACTCCACAACCTCTCTGGGCAGCCTGTTCCAGTGCTCCACCACCCTCAAAGTAAAGAAGTTCCTCCTCATGTTAAGATGGAACTTCCTATGTTCAAGCTTGTGCCCATTACCCCTTGTCCTATCACTGGGCACCACTGAAAAAAGACTGCTCCCATCCCCCTGGCATCCTCAAGTGATGCCTGAAGCGAGGAGCAAGGAGGCAGCAGGAGCAGGCGTAGGATGCAGGCATGGCAGACAGAGGGAGGGGAATGGGACCCACTAAGGGGCAGAGCATCAGTGATTTTCTCAGATAAATTTCAGGCTGCAAGCTGGGGCCTGTCTTACCCATCTTTTCCTTTCGATTTTGCTCTTCAGTGAGAATTGCCTCGCTTTACCTCCATGGATCCTGAAATCCACCGTGGGTGGTACCTCTGGGTTGCCTCCCAGCTGCGTTTGCAGGATGCTTCCACGGAAAGCCCTGTGCCACTGTGGCACTCGACACTGGCTGTGTAGCATCCCGACAATGGGAAGGGGAAAATGTGGCCATCCTGACCATGGAAACCTCCTCATACAGTCCTAAGGCATAGCACACAGGCCAGGCAGGGCCCTGTCCTTTCCCACCAGCATGCCTCCAGCTCTGCATGTGCTCACACTGCTGTTTTCACAGTACCCACTTTCCCTCCTATCTGCTCCTCCAGAGGAGAAATTAGCCTATTCCCATGTTTGAACAAAACTTTGCACGAGCTGAATTCTTTGTTTGGACTAAGATAGCAGTTAAAGAAAAACAACAACTGTGGGTTTGCTGAAATGTTTTTGGTCTTCAAATACAGTTCCATTTTTTTCTTCTGTCTAAACTAAGTAAAATCTGTAAGACTCTGCAGCTAATTCTTTACTGAGAACTGAGAAAAGCTGTCTCGATTGGTCAAACATCTCAGAACAATATAGAGATCTAAAAAAACTGTATCGACATATGTGGTAAAAGTTACCGAAATACTGTCACTAGTGATGCAAGAGCATGACAATACAAGAGAAGAAAGGTTGTCATCACTTCTATGAGATTAACAGAAACAGCTGAAAAAGTAAGCAAGCTTTCATACACCTGGTTACTTCATCAACAGTTGAATGGGTAGGAGAAGGTAAGTGGCATACCAACAGAAGGAACAGCTGGATCAGCCTGAAACAAAAAAAAAGAAATGGATCATTAAAAAACCTCACATGTAGTGGGCATTTGTAGGTTTAAAACAACGAAAAAAGTCTACGAAAAGGCAAAATTTGCATTATCATCCTCACAAAAATAGACTTAAATAAATTTGCTTTAGCCCAACAGCTTAAACGGAACCCAGCGAAGTCTGGAGTTTTGCTGACCCTACGGGAAACTTAGAAAATGCCAAACAATTTAAGCATGTGAAAGTAGTCTTTGCTTCTTTGACATATAAAAAAAATGAAACAGCTGCTCACAACTAGCATGTGCTAAAATGGGGTTTGAATAAATTTTTCAAACATCTGAGAACCATTTCTCTACAGCTGAGACACCGGAGAGAGATCAGATAGATCAGTGCATAACGGCAGGCACGGAAAAATTTCATGACGAATATGAAATATCAAGCCAGAAAAACTGCATTCACAAAAGAAACACAAAAATTACCAAGAGGACACGCTATCTTAAAAGTGCCTCTTGGAGACACTTTTGCAACTGTTTCTGAGGGTATACATATCCGCATTTTCATTATAGTCTAATGAAAGGGAGCAAAAGAAAAACAAAACAAACAAACAACAACAAAACCCCCCAAATATTTCTTTTAATACCAGAGTGAAAAATATCAGTGGATAATTTCAACAATAAATAGATACATCACTTTAAAAAAGAGAAGGAAAAAAAAAAGCCTCCTGTCCTTCTAAGCTATCTTTTAAATTAAAATAAAGCATTTCAGGTGTTATAACCAGTAAAACATCTGTAGCCTTCATTGCCTCTCAGTGAAGACAGTGTTGTCAGTCTACTCAGTTTAAGATACGACCCTTATACACTTTGGCTAAAAAATGCTGTCATTTATACAGGTGTATATACACTGACGCAAGCCTCTAGATTTACACAGGTGTGACAGAAGATTTTGGCAGAATTTCGCTTATTTTAAACAATAAAAAAAAAAATCAGATCAACCTTTGCAGTGGATTACAGTTGTATTAATCCATAATATGTTTGGTGCTGATGGCACTGCTCCACAGTTTGTTAATGAAAGTAAGAATTTTGCATACTGTGTCCAACTAGCGACTGGAACTGAACCTGACTGCTGCAATTAAAATCCTCAGGTTTCTTTTAAAAAAAAAAATATTTATTGTTTGGTACTATTTTCAATTTTTTATTAATTTTTGAAAGAATCCTTAACACGGTCTAGTTTTATAACCTGTTATTCCTATCATCATTGTTTTACCTGTATACACAGTGTCCCGTTAGTACAGCATTTTCATACAATCAATGGAACCATATTTTTTTAAATCAGAATATTTGTTTATAAAGCTGCAGAACATTGGCAGGACAACTGAAAAGCAGGTATTGTGTCTTGGAACATTTTTTAACTTCACTGTCCGCTTATTACTTTTCAGCTTGGTCATGTTCCTTTGTAGTTCTTCCAAGCTTGCTTGTTGTAGCTGAATTAATAAAAATGTGCCAATATGAGTGATTTCGGGTTTGAGATCCTAGATCTGCTGGCCCTGCTAAGCCACATGACTCTGTAACAAAGACTGCCAGCTAGATGCTCAATGCAGGAAAAAAGCATGCAGTTTTTAAGTGTTTTACAGTTAATGTTCAGCTGTTTGGACAACTATAAATTATTTAGGTGACTCAAAATGAAACAGGAGAAATAAAAGAGAGCTTATTTGAAGAGGGTTTCCTTTGCTTAAATGGAGCGACACAAAAGCCCAACAGGCTCACTGCTAAACTTGCACCATAATGAAGGGGGAATCAGACCCAGGACAACCTAATACCAGCTTTTGATACATTTGCAAAATATTTTAGCAGTATTTGATGTTTCCACTAAATCAGAATGTATTTTTGAAACTGAAAGGGAAGGTGGGAATCTGAATAAACACATCTGAGACGAAAAGATAATTCAGGTCTGAGGGTCATTCCCTTCAGTAAAAGTAAAGTGCAGTGGTTTGCTCTTCCTGGATCTAACAGTAGGGGCGTGGGAAGCTTTCAGATGTCACAGGGTTGTAGATAACATTTGAACATATGATTAGCTTTCGTGAGCTGTCTTTAGAAACCTTACATTTTTCCCCCCCGCACCTTAGCCAGAGATCCTTCCCTTGAGGTTTCGGGACACTTAAAATGTTGCTTTGACAAAAATCAAGGATGTGGAGAAGTTTTTCCTGTGTGATGTCACTTTGCTGCCCTTTATAAGCCTCTGCAGAAAAGAAGGGAACCTATCTGAGGATTCACACTCCAGCCACAGGCGACCAAGGGAAAGCGAGAAGCGCAGAGGCGTATCAAGTTGCAGATATCGACCAACCGCTAGGAACAGTGAGCCATGCTGCAGACCAGTCCCTACGTCTTCCTAGGGTACACGCTGCTGGTACTCTGTAACCTGAAGACTACCCTCGCCTTTCCCAACTCCTCTCCGCTGCTGAATCCCAGCTGGGGGAATGGAGATCACCTGATGCACCTCTACACAGATACAGAGAGGAACAGCTTCCATCTCCAAATCAATGCTGATGGCTACGTCGATGGTGCTCCTCACCAAACCATTTACAGTAAGTAGCTTACTACGGACCCTCAGTCTTCACGGGAGCAGGGGAGGGAGAACAAGACTTGCTTTCTCACTGCCTCTGAAAAAGTCCCCTCCTCTCATTAGGCAGACAGACAGAGGACTGGGGATGGAAAACCTACATAATAATCCTCCTTTTGTTTAAAAATAAACAAAATCGCTCCAAAGAAATGTAGTGGATGGGGAATTTCTTTCCTCACCTAAGAGAAGTAGTCCTGTGGTTCCTGTGATACTCTGCAAGCAAAACCTACCTGAATTATCCTTCACTTCATGATTTTACCCGCAGCTTTTTGTGGAAGTTCCTATTAGAGATTGGTGATGACATCCCCCATATAGCTACTTCCCATTGCAGTGACAGTATAACCAAACGAATTGCACTGAGGGAACTCACCACAGCAGTGGAAGAAATTGGAGGTGGTCTGGCAGAGGGTTTTCGGGATGGTCAGGGGTCTTGAGCATAATCTATATGGAAAGGCTGATGAAGCTAGGCTTGTATAGTATAGCAAAAAGGAGGTTAAGGATAATATAATATCACAGGGCGGTTACAAAGATGAGGGAGACACACTCCCTTTGGTAGTGGCCGATGACAGAACTAAGAGCATTGTCCCTAGACCGTGGTCGGGTGCTTCAGAAGGGATGTTAGGGGAAAAAAGTTGTCTTTGAGAGGTTAGTGCAGCACTGGAACAGGGCACCTGGAGAGGTGGTGGCATCTCCATCCTGGGAGCTTTCCAAGGCTCAGGCAGACAAAGCCAGAGCTAACCTGATCTAGGGTGGGCAATAGTCCCAGTTCACGTGGGACGTTGGTTCAGAATCCCAGAGGACACTTTCAGCCAGAGCATCTGTGAATCTGTAAGGCAGCGGTGCAGTGCCCTGGATTTGATATCTTTGTTTTTCTAAACAGGTGCCCTAATGATCAAGTCCGAGGGTGCTGGCTCAGTAATAATCACAGGTGTGAAGAGTGGACGCTACCTATGTATGGACATGAAAGGAAACATTTTTGGTTCGGTGAGTGAATTTTACTAAGACTAAAGACTGAAAGGCAGGTGCAGTCTGCCAGTGTGGTGTCTTTTTCCTCAGCTAGGGCAAATCTGTATAGCTACAGCAGGAGCGTGCAAATTGAAGCGAGCTGAGGACCTGCCAGTTAGAGTAAACTTTCCTCTGTTCTTTGATTGCATTGAGTTGTAGAGCTGACAAAAACCAAAAGCAGTTCCTGCTTGGGTAAACGAGGGCAGAATGAGATGCAGTGGTGGACCAATCTGAATTCCTGCTGTAGCATAGAGCCATGGGTTGGGAGCAGCTCAAACAATGCAGCCCTCTGAAAACATGGGCATGCATGTCAGATCCACGTTTGACTAAGCCTGACTTGTCCAAGTTATGGAGCTGACAGATCAGGAAAAACACCTGCTGCAAGATCTCATCCCTCTTTCCATCTTTAATTGGCATTTGTCATTCACCAAATCCCTCTGCTCACTGGTGTCGTATTTTTTTCTCTAAGCATTACTTCAGTCGAGAGGACTGCGTGTTCAACCACAGGACACTGGAAAATGGATATGATGTGTACCAATCTCCCAAACACAACTTCCTGGTTAGCTTAGGCAGAGTTAAACAAGCTTTCTTCCCTGGTATGAATCCACCACCATACTCCCAGTTTTTGTCCAGGAGAAATGAAATCCCTTTGTTTCGATTCAACACACCTGAGCCCCACAGAAATACCAGAAGTGCAGATATCGATCCAATGGATCCTCACCAGATCCTGGTCCCGCAGAGAAAGATCTCCGCGTTAGGATCTCAGTTCCAGCAGCAAGCAGACATTTCCCACATGCCCAGAGAACCCATGAGAATCAACCAGAACGACGTGGTCAACCCAGATGACCCACACGCTATGATGGATGCCAGGAGGTATGCAAGTCCTCGCTTTTATATTACAAGATAACTGTGTCCCCACCACTTGCAAACTGAAGAGACGAGCGAATAAAATAGGCAAAAGAAACTGTCTAGCACACCCAGTCTGAATGTCAAAATGGCTATTAGAAATCTGAAAGACATTGGGAAAAAATCCTTGATTTCAAATTTTGTACTTACACATGACGGTTTACTGAAAAAGCAAGTTGGACATTTTCCAGTCGGGGCTCAGTTTTACTGGAAAGAAGATACATTTTTGAAAAGAATAATACCAACTAAACATTTTAGGGTCTGAATCACCTTAAGTATGCATCAGTGAAAAAGAGAATTCACTTGAATTAAACAAGAAAGTGATTTTACATTACTGATGTAACTGGGAAGAGACCTGAAGCATCTGAGATTCCAGCAGAGACAGGGCATCCTCTTACTAGCACCGTCCCTGGCTGTGCAAGCGCAGCAGACAAACCGACTGATGGTGTGTTATATTATTATATAAAAATGACTATATATGGTTTTAGCTGTTAAGTTATTGGAGCTTCAGTCTCTTTTCACACCAATACGAGTCAAAAAGTAACCGCACTGCTGTCATAGGAGCAGGATGCATGGGAAACTGGAGTAAATGACAGGAGAACATGACAGAATCAAATGGTGTTGTGTAGAAAGAGTCATTTCTGACATTTATTGAATCCAAGCTGAGGTTTGGGGAAAAAAGAGGAGAGACTCACTGTCTTTCAAGTGCTTCTCTGTCACACTTCTATATTCACTGAATTCTAGCATCACAATATGGAAATATAATGTAGAGACATTCATTAGGTTTGCATAAGTCCAACCCAGAGAGAAGTACCAGGATTACTGATAATCAATAGTGTGTTAAACAGGATGGTTTGTTTTGCACACTGCTGAACTATACCGGTGTAAAACTATTAATAGTTCATGAAGACTCTCATCTAGTAAGTGAAAATTAGGTTTGTATTTAGAAAAGAAGAATCTAAGTTTAGTATCCGTGTTTCTATTTAGTTCCGAGCAGGTATCAGATGCTTTATACTTGTAAGAGCGAAATTGCTTTACTATTAATCAGGAGATCTCTAATGTTGAGAAACCCTTTTCCCTAGATTGGTGTATGCTATTGGTAAGTTTACTTATCAGAACCTAACCTCCAAAGTTTACAGATCTTTAGTTAAGATGTGATATCTGCAGAGCAGAGCTTTTCATTGTAACTTAAGTGTCAAATTTTTAGCTGGTAGAATTCAGTATAGTTTAATTGGTTTTAGTGGAGCTATATTCATTTTCACAAGAACTCTGAAAATCCTGTATATGCTTAGTTATTTTTCTCCCTTATTTATTTCAATTTTGATTTGACCTTCCTGTGATCTTAAGGTTGTGTAGTTCTGAAGAAACTATTCTTGATATACTCTGCAGAAATCAATAGCAAGTTACCAATGAACTGCAGAAAAATTCAGTGTGGTAGATATTTGAGAAGAACTTTTTAGTTTGGCCTGTGTGCACTTTCTGCATGTCAATATGCAAATTCTGTTTTATTTATTTAGTCTATTTAACAGTCTGACAACAGTCTGAAAATGGTACATTTGTCCCAAGTGTGCTCATAGCAATAATGCAAAGACATTAGGCTAGATTCTGATCCTGCTCTTTCTGTCTCGTGAAGTAATTCACTGAAGCCACTGGAGTTGCATCAGTGAAAGAAAATTGAAATAGGGTCCCCTGTGTTTCTTGCTTTCATTGAAATTGTTCTAGACTTAGTACAGAGTCTGTCCTACTGACAGCATTTAAAATAATCTTTTTTTTCCTATATATGTATATATACACAATATCTCTTTATCTACAACATCCAAGAAGTTGCATTAGAATAGTCATAGAGCCTGATTCTGCTGTTAGAATAGTTTTCCTATGAGGAGTGATTCCTAATTCCTATAAGTTCTTAGGAGCACAGAACAAGCCAAATGATTAGGATTAGACCAAGAGTTCTGCCTCATAATTTATTGTTTTTCATCCTCTGAACTCATCATGTTTTTTATTAGTTTCGAAAGGAAAGGAGTAATTCTAACAGATTTAAGAGAATTGCCGAGTGGGCAGATAGTTGTGTGTTTTCCTGCTTATTCAAAATACGGCAAGACTTTTTACCTTGCTGTCTATACAGTGGAGAGGTGTAGTTTTATTTATGTGGTTTAGTTTAATATTTTTACTTGATTCTTGTAATACTCATCTTGTCTTTTGCTCCTTGAGAATTCTGGATGGCGATTACACAAGCAAAGTTTTCATTTTGCATAAATTGTTGTGAGCTCCACAGAGCTCTCTAGGACTCTGAGACAATGTACCTACAAAAATTTGAATAACGAGAAGTTCTGTCTTAATCCATACCAAATTTTGATGAGAAATGTCGGTGGCGTTAAACCTCTATACGATCTCTATATTCATATGTTAGAAGCAAGTAAGAAGGGTTGCTCACTCCACCACTAACCAGGGGATTTAGTCCCTGAGATGAGTGATTGCACAATGGATTTTGCATCAAAAACCATACTTGTAAATATAGAGAACTGTATTGAAATGTCAGAAGAATTAATTCTTTAAAGGAGGTGCTGGCCATTACCAGCTAGTAAGAAAGCATTACTTATTTATATTCCAATATTTATTTATTTATTTGAGTGGGTCTTAAGTCCTACAAAATATTTATAAATATTTATAAAAATGTATTATAGATACTACTTCCTTTTATAAAAGTACCAATAAACTTTTCCTTCTCTTCAAATGGTGGATTTTGCATCGTCTGTTCAAGCCCCCCATTCCTGAAGAACTTAAATAAATAAATGGTACTAGCTGTGTTTGAAAATTTGTATTTTCCACTATCCCCCATGATTTTCAGCCTCATAAATTGCAGCTTCCTGGGTGTTTCAGGCACCACAACCATGAAAGTTCTGTGAAAGATGATAAGAAAAGCAAAGCCTTAGTAGGACGAATCTGACCATAAAGAGATGGTCACCTCTACTGGGAAACTTCTTCTGCAACCTAAAAGCAATGGAAACCCACAGGTTCAGTCCTTCTAGGAAATATTTGTGATCCTGACTCCAAGATATTGGGGTAAAAGATACTTGGTAAATTACCATTACTGCTCACTTACTGCTGCGCATACAAAATATTCTAACTCCATTCCTAGGGCCATGCTCAGAGTCACAGACTGAATAAATTGCAGATATCTTCCTCATAGTTCTTTCCTGCAGTGGTCCCCAGAGAGCTGCAAAATGGCAAATGCCCGTGGGTCTGACAGATTATCTCCTTGCTGTGCTTCCCCTCGCCACAGATACTCTACGGAGGCCTGTCGTAGTCTGTAGAGTCATTTGCATCCGCTATGGTGCTAACACCAAGAGAAGCATCCTATTACCACCAGGTACCACAGTACAGTGGCACTTTGTGGGCAAGGGAACAGTGGACTTCAGTGGAAGGGTGGTCGTGTACGTGGGGAACTCTCTTCTCCAAGATCCCTTTCTCCTCCCATTGCTACAGTTTAGGTCCATGGACTTCAAAGGGGGAAGAAGCGCAGCGGGAATGTGCAACAGAATTGAAGCATATGAGAAACTTAATAGGTGCTTAAGGTATCATAAAAAAATCACCTCGTATCATTTAGTCTCCCACACACTTGAAATCTCTTGAAATCACTTGAAATGCTTTGGGACTGTTCAAACTCATTCACAGTAAGCTGTGCACAGTGAAAGAAGAAGAAAGCATGCTGCAGAGCAACCGTGGCCCCAGAAACCACCTCTGCCGCCTCTCTCTCTTTCCAAGAGCGGACAAACATGAAGGTTTGTTCAGTTGTTGTCTCTCCTTGTCCAGGAAGCTTGCTCTGTTGTGAACCAAAACTGCAACTGGATCTTAAAGTAAGGCAAAAATGCCAAGAAAGAAGAACAATCCAATGACTGTCACTTTATGGATCGTGAGGTGTTATTAGAAATAATTTCTGAGACCGTTTTCTCCATGGAGTAACCCAAATAAAACACCAAGCATCCGCAAGGTACCTTAGCACAGCACTTAAGGCGATAGAGTGGATGATAATCATAGAGGACAATCAATGAAATCCAGGAGACCTGTTCCTGGTGTCCCTACACAAGCAGACATCTCTTAAAAAAAAGCACTTGATCCCCATCTCTAGGCCAAACAAATTCTGGGAAATGGAACTGAAAAGTGCAGCGACTCTTTTTTCTAGAAGTGTCTGTAAACGGCGACATTAAAGAACAATACTTAACAGCAGTGGGAATGGAGACTTTTGAAGGGCATCTCAAAAGGTTTAACTGAGCCTTGTTTATTTACTTACTCACTATAGAAAGCTTTACCATCTAACTCTTTAAACTCACATTGCTACAAAAGACCCGCAGAAAGCTGGACTGCATGTAAACTACTCCATGTACGTACACATCTGAAACAGGTTTTTGTAAAGCCATTTTTCAATTTTAGTTTTTCAGGTAATACCAAATTAAAGAGTCAACAGAATCAGGTGCATTATCCTTTTTATGGGTTAACGCATGCCTGCAAGGTGGAGGGAGCAAAACCACTGCAAAGAGGGCATTTTTCATGACTGAGAACAAAGTAGGTGAGTAGACATCACCCGTCTGTATTTCATCCCTGCTTCTTTTGTCTGGGTGGGGTTTTAGAATTACAATAGCTTGATGCCTTGATGCAACCTGCTACCGTCCCTGCAGAGATCCTCATATTGCCTTTGGCCCATGCTTTCTCCTTCCAGAGCTGCTGAAGATGGAAGGACAGGTGTACTCTTCGCTGAGTAAAAAACTGGCTGGGTGGCCGTGCCCAGAGAGTGATGGTAAACGGAGTTAAATCCAGTTGGTGTCTGGTCACAAGTGGTGTTCCCCAGGGCTCGGTGCTGGGACCAGTTATCTTTAACATCTTTATCAACGACCTGGATGAGGGGATCGAGTGCACCCTCAGTAAGTTCGCAGATGACACCAGGCTAGGCGGGCATGTTGATCTGCTTGAGGGTAGGATGGCTCTACAGAGGGATCTGGACAGGCTGGACCGATGGGCCAAGGCCAACGGTATGAGGTTCAACAAGGCCAAGTGCCGGGTCCTGCACTTGGGTCACAACAACCCCATGCAGCACTACAGGCTTGGGGCGGAGTGGCTGATAGCTGCCCGGCGGAGAAGGACCTGGGTGTGTTGGTGGACAGACGGCTGAATATGAGCCGGCAGTGTGCCCAGGTGGCCAAGAAGGCCAACAGCATCCTGGCCTGTATCAGGAATAGTGTGGTGAGCAGGACTCGGGAAGTG
>VZSZ01010613.1:99201-119814 GCA_013398815.1 Ibidorhyncha struthersii
ATGAGGAACAACTGAGGGAACTGGGGCTGTTCAGCCTGGAGAAGAGGAGGCTGAGGGGAGACCTTATCACTCTCTACAAGTACCTGAAAGGAGGGTGTAGAGAGATGGGGACTGACCTCTTCTCCCTCGGGACAAGTGACAGGACGAGAGGAAAGGGGTTCAAGTTAAGCCAGGGGAGGTTTAGGTTGGATGTTAGGAAAAAGTTTTTCACTGAAAGGGTTATCAAACATTGGAATAGGCTGCCCAGGGAGGGGGTGGATTCGCCATCCCTGGAGGGGTTTAAAAAAAGGGGATACTTGGGGATATGGTTTAGAAGTGGTTTTGTCAGGTTAGGGTAATGGTTGGACTCGATGATCTTAAAGGTCCCTTCCAACCTCAACGATTCTACGATTCTATGACAAGGGGCAGAAGGGACTGAGCTGGCCACTTTGAGACACCCCCCCAGCTATTCTTTCCATTGCTAGATCTTATCTCATTGCAAACTGTGTAATTTTACAAACTGCTCTTCAGTAATAATCCTGTAATCCTGTTTGATAACAGCGCCAGACAGTAGTGTCACCCAAAGCTCAGAACCAAAAGGCTTTTGCAAAACACTGATCATTCCCTGAGGTTTCCTGCAGGAAGGGCTAGGCTGCTGGTGGACTTGCCAGCACAAGCTCAAAGGTCGTTAGTGCTTTAGGCATAACGAGGCAGCACTAAGTACCTTCTAGCACGAGCCACAGCTGCTGAGCATGACCCCAGCTCATGCAACTGCTGGTTCTGCTCTGCTCCCTGCTGTGGAGGCTGTTGCTAGGCTTCTCTCATCACCCACCATCCTGTCTTCCCCTACCCTTGTCTTCACCCCTCAGCTTGATTTAACAGGGATTCACCCTCTTTTTGTATTTGTTATCCGATTCTGTGCTTTTTAGAAAATCACAGACATTCAGAGAAAGTCTGCAGCTAGGAGACGAAGGGGTTCCTGTGGAGGATTGAAGTTAAAAGGCAAAAAAAGTTTCTGCACCCTTTTCACACCAACACCCATGTTTTTCACAAGGATGAATGAAGTTTCATGAGTCACGCACGCTTACAAACGAAGCATGAAAAAAGAGTAGGGTGCTAGACACACACAGGTCTCAGGCACTAACGGGAGATGACGATTATGAGGCATATTTGGCTACTCAAAGAAATAAGAGGACCCTTACGTCTTTTTACCTGCAATAGTTGTTCTAACAGAGGAAGAGAGCACGTGAAGGGTCACACCTGGTTCAGGCTCCGGTTCCTGACAGTGACCAGTACCAGGCAACTGAAAGGGTGGTCCCAATAATGATAACGTAGCACCTGGGTTTGTTCCGCGCCTTGTGACGCTGTTTTAAATCCTAAAGCATGATGCTTCACACATCTTCCAGCACTCTTGCACTTCCTTTTGATCTTTATTCCTCTAATTCTGTGAATCTTCACTAACCTACCACACATCCCATTCTACTTTGTATCCTATTAAATGCTTGATCTGGATAATATCTTATACAAATCTGAGTATTTTGCTCAGTAACGTGAGGGCCATGCGGTTTTGCTGAAGCAAGGGAAAGCTGCTCACTGCGGACAGCAGGTGGAATAAGACCACAAACCTGTTCCAGAACTCTGGGCAAATCCTCCACCCCCGCAATTCCATGTTCAAACAACCTCTGGTACATAAGCTGAGGCAAAGGTACAATCCTAAATACAGTAGCCCAAATATCTTTAGAAGGGAGAAGAACTGATTTCAAGGCTCAAGGAGTAGTAAGATTGCAGTTAACTAAATTTAACCTCAATTTCTACGATTTTTTTTTTTTTTTGTGGTTTACTGAGCTTGAAATCCTTCTGTAAAGTAGGTTTCCCCTTCCCTTGCCCTGAGAACTCTGAGATGCAGGGCTCGTACCATTCATTTGCCCAAGAGCGCACTTCATTCTTGTCTGTTAGCTTTCAGGGTAAGCGGCACGCCTAGGAAGGCACAGTCTAGAAACAGCAGTGTTCCTAAGTGAAATATTGGCTACTCGTTCCCCCCAGAACTAACCACGCTTTAAACACCAACTCCTGGGTCTATTGGTAAGAGGTAATCTTTTACAAAATGTTGTTGGTGTTTATCTAATAACTCAAGCGTTTTGATTTATTTAACCCATGTTGTTTCCCATTTTCAAGGTAGTTACATTTCCCAGCTCCTCGAAAGTGGGAAGAATTACACGTAGAGTTGCAGGTGAGACCTCATCAGTGCTTGTACAATGGCATTAACGACTACTTACCTTGACCAGAGACACCTTTCAGGATCAGGCTCGTCTTTCTAAATGCAACACCACCAACTACCCATAGTAAGTCAGAGGTTGTTCTCCTCCTTTGTTGCTTTCAATTAGCTTCCAGCTTGTAGTGGACATTCTTGTCATTGGTATCAAAGGGACTGAGCTTGCGGTCTGTAGTAGCTGCTTTCATGCTAGGTCTTTAATTTCTCTCCTCAAATTCATCATTTCTTCCTCTGCATAATATTCTGACCCATGTAGTTATGGATGGTGCCTCCTCACTAACATTTCCACATTCCTATATTTTTATCCAAAGTCATTACAAAAAAATTGCCCTATGAGGAACTTAAATACTGACTTTATTCTAGCTCAGTGGTCGACCTTGGACGTTACTACTTACTTATATGCCCATAAATTGCTTGCATACCTACTTCACCTTTTTTTTTCTAGTAACGTTTATCTTTTCCAGTTGTTGGTTTCTGTTGTGGCATTGTGTCAAGTGTTCAATTAAAGTTCACATACATCATTTTCTGTCATTTTTCCCTTGCCTAGACAACAGTTATTTCATCAAAGAACTATCAGTTTACACTAGTGTGAACTCCTTGTGGTAAAAATTCATTTAATTATATTCCAGGTTTCATTTACCTCTCTTGTCTGTAATTACCTTCTTTTTCAGAATCTGTTCTAAAGCCCTGAATGTTATTAAGGTCAAACTAATAGTTCTGTAAGATTACTTTGTCCTCTGTTCTCAAATAAAAAATATTTTATTTCCTATTCTCTAGTCATACGGTTCCACACCCAACTTGACATCTATTTAAAAAACTTGCTTACGGAGGTGTAATTTTAGATGTGCTTTCAGAATTCTGGGATAAAGATTAGTCATTTCCCCTGACAGGAGCATATTAAATTCTCTAATTCTTGGCTTTAAATGTGGTATTTTCCCTATCCTCATTCCCATTATCCGTCCTCTTTTACCCTTGTGTTCAATACTGTTGTAAATTAAGTAATTCATTTTGGGGATATAATTTAAGACTATCTAATCTCTATTCCATCCACACATTGCAACAGTTCTGATACTCCTTTCCTTGCTCTCTATTTTGATATACACGTATCTCAAGATGTTTTTGCTACTTGTTTTAACGTATTTTGCGAATTCTTATCATTTCATATCTAAGGTACAATGTTCTACATAACGTAACTTTCTTTCTACTCCTTATGGGCTCTCTTCCCAGAAACAGTGACCCATTCTGAGACCTAGATGATTCTACAAAAATGTTCTATGATTATTGATCTAATCGGGCCTAGAGACCCTCCCTGTAATTTTTGCCTATTTGGGATGTAAACTTTAGATAATTTTCACATCTCTGATTTAAACAAGCAAAGCTTCCCCCCCCCTTTTTCCACTTTAAGTCATAGAATCATAGAATGGTTAGAGTTGGAAGGGACCTTAAAGATCATCTAGTTCTGCCCCCGCTGCCATGGGCAGGGACACCTCCCACTCGGCTCCGTTTAAGGCTCCTTATTAACTAATTTTGTGATTCTTAAGTATAGCTGACCTTATTAAACTAATTTTGTGATTCTTAAGTATAGCTGACCTTATTAAACTAATTTTGTGATTCTTAAGTATAGCTGACCTTATTAAGCTAATTTTGTGATTCTTGTCCTCCTGAAATAAAACCTTCTTTTTTTTACCTCAACTTTTAACTTAAGTAAACTCACTATTCGATAGCTAGCTCTTCCAAAATATATTCACAAATTACCACAATCAGGTCTAGTGCATCACCCCTCTTCAGTTTAGCTGTGGCTTGACCAACCAACTGGTCGTCAGAGGGAACGAATATCACATCCAGTCATGCCCCAAAAGGGGCTCTGCCTGGACCTCAAGTGCATTCCTTTGGTGACCACTAATTCATGATTTGTGCTTTTATCCTACTATTCTCCTGTGCCCCTACTCTCAAGGCCTCTGGTATTGTTCTCTGTGCTCTGAGGGTCCCCACTACCAGCTTCTGGTGTTCAGGTAGGACATTCGTAGACTCACAGAGGGCTCCGTGCATGCCAGGAAATCCCAGCGATGTTTGCAAGCGACACTAGAGCCATCTCAGCACAGAAGACCTGAGTGAACAGCACTGGATTTATCACGCACAAACAGATCATCTGCACAGCAAGTTTGCCATATCCGTGGATATTAGGGAAACAGCTCACATACTGCACAGTTGATTTGTGCTCACACAGCTGCCATTTGCCTGGGATTACTATATATCCAAAAACCTCAGGCTCATGGCCAAAGCCCTCATAAGAGGGAGGATGCATCTGGGAAAAATCTGACATATTTTAGGTCCAGGCATGTGGGCTGTGGATCTGAGGTAGCCTCATGAAATACCAAAGGCTTGGATAGAGAATGCATCTGATCTAAATTCTGTACTTAAAAAAAAAAAAAAAAAAAACAAAAAAAAACCCTCCGTCCTCCTATTGCAAAAACAGGGCTATGTCTGGAAAACATAAACCCACCAGAGAACTGTGGGAACAGAGCAAAGATCTTGAAAAAGGGCTGATATTTTAGAGGAAGGAAACTGTGATGCTACCAGAGCACTCCACCAAGGTGCATGCCTGATGACTGCGAGACATTTAGAGGACCTGCCAGGAGATAATGTTGTTGGAGCCAAAGCTGAGGAACAAGTGTGCTACCATGCTGGGAACTTTGAACTCCTCTTTGTCTCTCCTGTCACTTTTTCCTAATCAAGCCCAGTCTGGTAAAGCACTGCTTGAACACGAACAACGACTTTATCAAAGGAGGCCACAACTCTCCCACCTTTTGAAGCATCACTTTTTTTTTGGAGCAGAGTACCACTGGACTCTTCAGCAAAAGAGCACATTAGCTTAGAAAGTTTCATTTTGATCTTGGTGATCTCCACAGTCACCTTTTCTTCTATTGTTCAGCTGAAAAAGCCTGCCAAGACAGCTCTTGTTTTAACCTTCACCAGTTTAAAAGATAATTTTAAAGTGTGCTTGGTTCTCTCAGATCTGACTACGGGTCTTTATGTGGGCAAGCTGACAGGTTTCTAACATTTATTTCAGCACTATTTTCCTACAAAGGTATTCAAAAGGAATGTACCTTTTTCTTATCAGTTGAAATTCTTAGCATCCTGGTAATGTGTTTAACAGCTCGATCTGCTTTCACGGCCTCTCTTACATCTTGGCAGCTACTGCTGGAAATCCACCCTGTAGTTAAGGCCTTGTCTCCTGCTGCTAATTAGAGACTGGCATTTCACAAGGACAAAACATTCATTGCCCACTACTGAGTAATCCCTCAAATATTTATGTTCTGCTACTATTTCTAACAGAACCGTCTATAACTGCAGCTCTCCTTTCCCATGATCCCAATAAACTGTACAGAATTGCTGTACAAATGTACAAGAGTCACTTTATTAAAAGAGCAAGAAGATAGATTTAATCTCTGTGTCGATTCAAAGACTTAAAAAAGACCACTAACTGCACACAGACCTATAGAAAAGGCCTTCAATTAACTTCAGAAGTTTCCAAAAGTACTGATTTACTTTTTAACGTGCAGAGAAACTTAAATCTGATATAATGAAGGTGGAATAAAAAGTGTAACTATATTAGGGCAGGCTGTAAGATCACCTAGGCCAGTATCCCGTCTCCATCAATGTCAAGTGCAGACACATAGGGAAAGAATACAACAGGGCAACTGCAGAACACGCTTGACTGCTTATACTTCCCCAGCCACTGGCAGATGTGTTTGCACCAATTTAGTGTCTTTTACAAAGTCTTAGGAGATTCTGGCTCATAAGTGTTTCACTGAAAAAGAATGTTACTTCATTAACATAGGAGCTGTTTAGAAAACCTGAATGGTTACACCCTTGGTTATTTCTCATGGTTAGACACGACTGTACCTGCTGTTCGTCCTGTGTAAGAGTTCACACAAGATGAAAGAATTTGTTTACAATAACTTAAAGAAACCTGACTTTATGATGGTTTTCTTAGGATGGTTCTAAATTTTAACCACCTACGAATACACTAAAGAAGGGAAAGTATATTACAAAGGAAGAATCGAAAATCCCTATGGGAAGAGTATTACCATATTACGATTACCAGAGATGTGGTAAAGCATTTACCGAATAAGTAGATGTTCCCATAGATATTTACCTCATCAGCAAGAACAAAACGTTAATTAACCTGCTTGAAGGTAGGCACGAAAGAAAGAGAAGCCTTTTAAACTAAGGGAAGCACACAAATCACTAGAATGTTTTGAAGTATTTGACAAAAGTTACTGACTTAGGGAGGAAAACGTATTAGGTCTCAGCTCATTTTCTAGCTGATGAAGGATGCACGTTTTCAGCTTGGTTACTCTGGCTCCAAGAAGTATTAATGGAATGACTGACAAAATTCAGGACACAGCAATTACAGAGAAGTTCAAGCTATTTAAGGCACCAACAGGATAGTCTCCTGCTACATAACTAGCCTTCCTGAAAATAAACAGGCACTACCAGGGACAGGCAAATTAACAATGAACTCTTGTCCCGCCCTCTGCCATTAACACTGCTGGTAGTCTTAATTAAAACTTTTCTACCTTCTTTGGCTGTGATCATCAATTTAGTTTTCAGGAGCCCTCTAGGAAGATGCACTTCACAAGAGGCTTGAGGAGTTTGTGCAAAAGTCCACATTCCCATTTTTCCTCCCTGTGTACCCACTTCCTTTAGTATAGTAAGAATGAATTATTTTATTTGAAAAAAAAAAAAAAATCTATGGACACTTTTAAGCACAAGTCTTGAGCAGTTCCTTAAGCTACCACCGTCATCTCTGTACTTTTGATTTGAAACAGACCGTTTTTAATTTCACAAACACAAACTTACTGTTTGGGTGGTAATCATGCATAATGTCAGAAATGGTTGGCTACCAAGAATTTTTCCAGTTAGCTGGCTTGCTCAAATAAAAAAAAATTTACTAATTTTCTAAACATTTTATTGACTATTTGAATTCAGAAATTTTTATTTCTGAATAACACTGAAACACTTTGCTTAAGAATACCTTTATTTTGAACAAAGGCTGCTTATATAAAATTAAACTTGAAATAGAGGCATTTTGACCAAAGATTGTTTTTATCTTATTGAGAAATCTTAAGTTTCCCAGGATTCTATGTTATGAACATTTCACATTTGCTAGAAAACCCCTAGTCACAAGACTTTGCCCACATACACCTGTACATTTACGAACTGCCTCATATGGTGAAAGAGGAGCCTGAACGAAGCAGCTTTCCTCTGTATCTGTAAAGAAATGAAAGGAAGCCAGCTGATTTTAAGTAACAAGTTTAGCCTATTGATGCAGAATTTCAGTACAAAACTCCAGTTTAAATTTGCCAACCCAACTTAAGGGCATCCAGCCTTTCACACTATATAATGCGTTGGAGGTTGAAAGACCAACTTTTGCTGACACCAGTTACTCGTATCCATCTTTACACATCAGGTAAGCTGCTTTCCTCTCTACGGACTAGTTTTCAGAGGCAGCAGTAGATGGTTTCATGGTTTTGGGCTAGATAAACAAACCCCACTGCAGGTAGAAAGCCTTAGGTTCATTTCCAGGTTCTGGAGAACACTACCTTAGAAGCCCACCTCTGGTCACCACAGGGCTGAACATTCCCACTTCATCCACTGCTTTTTCGCAGTATTGAACGAAGAGCACAGCGAATGGAAGCAGACCCCCATTCTGCGTTCAAGGAGGAATTGAGAGAACTTTCCTACGGAATGACAGTCACAGGAATGGAAGAGGCAGAGTACAGTTACCAGAATCAGCTTAAATAATTCTGTTGCATTTTTCAGTAGGGTCGCAGTTAAGTACAGGTACCCACCTGGTAAAGGAAACAATAGCAACTTCTTTTTCCTCCTCAAAATTCAAATCTCTGCTTCAAGGCAAAGAAGCCAAGTAGTTTAAAGTACACAGGACAGGGCATTTTTAAAAATAACAGTTAATTTTGTACAGTTGCAAGCCATTTACATATGTCCTTAACTTTTTAACATCGGTGGTTCTTCCAGGTAAGAGTCAGGATAGCACCGATCCATTAGCCCTTAAAAGGGCTCTTGTTTACAGTAAAAGAACAGCCTGGGGTATTTCCGGGGAGAAAAAAAAAAAAAAAGGAAGTTACATGATCTGAGCAAAGCCTCATAGAGTAATATTAACCAAGCTTTTTACCTCAAAAGAAATACAGACAAAAGGAGTTCTATTCAGGAGCCTTTAATTTTTTTTTTAATTATTATTTTTTTAAACAGGCTTAAAATATGCAAAGGAAGAAAAAGTATGTGGGTTTTATAAATAACGTAAAGCAGATAAGCTTACACAGTAACACTACAAACACCCCAGTGGGGAAAGAACGCCGTACTAACAGCAACTACAAGAAATCATCAAGCAATCAAACCTGCCTAATTGTAGGCAAAAAATATTCATCCATCAAGTGTACGACTGCAATTGACAGAAGGATTCTAATCAGGTACAGCTCTCCCTATTGAGAACGTTCCTTTACAGAAGGGAGACCATTATTTCAACTATGTGAACATGAGGTTCCTCAACCTGCTTACAGTTAAAAATAAATACTTTATGTTTGTGTACAGTGCTCTTCAACAGAGGTCTCAACAACACTAACAATTTCTTACAAAGCATTCCTGTGAGGTAGGTATATCATCATCCCCATTTTACAAATGGAAAAGAGATTTGTCCAGCATCTCACAGCTATTTAGTATCAGAGCCAGGAACGCATCCCCTGACTCTGTACCAAATCTTTTCCACCAGGCAAGGCTCCTTTTTAGGTTATACTATTGCATTCAAAAAAGTTATTTTAAAACAACATATATGTTTAATATTACAATATAGCATTTTGTAATAAAACAAGAATACAGTATAGCTCATCTCTGAGGTACCATTCCTCTCCCTCCCCAACTCTTTTACCTGGATATAACCAAAACAATTATGGGCTAATGAAAAGAAGTTTTTTAAAATACGCACTCTAGGAGCAGATATGCAAGTGACTGGAAGTATTATGTTTCTGCTCATAAAGAACTTCTGTGTTATTTCTCTAGTGCCAGCTTATATCAGGCACTAGGCCTGTGCAAATCGTGTTATTTTAAGATGGCAAGCAGTTGCATGTCTTCAGTTTTGCAGTTTAGTGACAATAACGCCAGTCAATCTCAGTAATTACTACAATTACTACTTCCCAAGCTTAGTATATGGTGATCTAAACCCACTTTCCCCTACAAAGACTCTTAAAACACTTTTGGAGCTACACATTCAGCTCCCACACCCACTAAGTGAGAGTCTTGATTAAGACAAACACATGTGATTTCAGGTTTGAACAAATTTCCATTTTCAAGTTTTATAATGAAGTGACTAACTCCTGTGTTGGGACTGACAGAAGACAACTGAGACTTTGTTAAATTTGTTGGTAAAGTACAGTTGAGATCCGAAACAAAGTAACCGACCCAGTTCCTCATGTAGGCTCCATGACTCACCACTAATATGTTAGCATCTAATACCTTAGAAGCTCCACCGTTATCAGAACTAAGTTCTGCTTCACTGCAGTGGTTTGTCCAAGGGAAAACTAACTGTTCTTCAGATGTTCCTGAGCTGCTGCTTGCCACACCATGCATGTCTTGCTCTTTCTGTTCCAATTCAACAGCTAGCTGACACAGAAATTCAAAAAAATCCCTTGCACGTTCTCTTACCTAAAGAGAAAGGTCAGAAGAGTACATTGTGAAGAATGCAAGAGGCTTTGGCTTTCAGAAATCTGAGATATAACTACTTCAGTTAAAATACAAACATTTATCACAGACAAGTCCCAGAAATCAATGGTTAAGTTATCAAGTGCTGCAAAAACTCCTCTGCCCTCCAAAGCCAAGGTTGAGAATAACTGCCATCATTCTTCCTCAAAACAGAGCTTCATGAGGAGTCAATCTCAGAATCAATATTTTAGCTCTAAAGAGATTCCCTACTTGGCAGCCACTGCAATCAGGTCAAATAGTGTTTTCAGCTTGCAAAGTAACTACCTTTGGTTGGACTAAGCTCTCAATAAGATGCTCTTAAGTACGCAATAGCTGCATCTGCACTGATGAAACTGCCTACAAACTACAGCACAAATAAATAAATACCATACTTCATCCAGTGTTTCTCCTCCAGAAGGCGTGAATGAAGGACATTGCTCTCCGGCAGCCTTTGCCATAGCCTTGAGATCGGTCAAAGGCCTTCCTTCTGCAACACCATATTTCTGTAAGAGGCAAGTTACAGAGCGCGGGTTTAGCAAGATGTATCAAGTCTCCAGTACCACTTCCAATGCAAACATCTATTAGCAGCTTTGTTTTCTTGGATTCTCAAGCATAATGTGCAGGTGTAACTACCTTTTATATTTTATCTCAATATTGGGGGAGGAGATATATTTATATCCACTATTTAAACATATATATACGCTGGGTAGAGAAATACATTAAGAGCAGCATCTCATTTAAAGTACTAACATTCAAAACATTACCTTCAGCTTAGTCTTTGCCTTGAGATTGGCACTAATTCTTAGCATACAAAATTCAAGTGTCTTTCTAACTGAGGTGCCATTGCAAACACTTCTGTATGTAGCTGTTCACACAAGGATAAACTCCATTTATTTTTCATTTGCAGAAAGACTACAGGGAATTATCTTTCACAAGTGAGAAACAAATACTTTCTCTACAGACCTCTGAAATCTCCACATCAGAGGAGGAGTCCATTTTACAATCAGAATTTTTGAAAAAGACAAAAAAAAAAGATGACAACCTACAAATAGCCTATCTATAAGAAATAAACAATAAAGCCTCCCCCCATTTTTTTGGAACATACATTACTGCTGTGGACACTGTTTTCAGAAAACAAAGAAAGCAAAAAACATCCTGAAAACGTATGCTAATGGACTCAGATAACACGCAATTAACTATCTTCAATGACATGCTTATTCCTAAGACCTCCAAATGCAGGGCCCATACAAGAAACAGCAGCAAGAACCCATCTGTACCAGCTAGTTATTCTGGATCACTAGAAGTCCCATTTATAAAACATAATATTTATAATCTGCAATGTATTTTACAAGATAAGTATACTTGGATGTGTATTACCATTTTTGACCTTGAAGATCTTTCCAAAGCACAACACTTAACAACGGTACAAGAGATTAATACTTCTCCCTCTGAAGACTAATACTTCACTACCACTAACAGATGAAAAATACATTCAAGTGGAAAGGTTTGGTGTCTCCTTGGAACATCAGAAGACAGTGAAAACACTGCATTTATTATGAGTATTTCGAGAAAGTAAGAGCTGATGCTATACTGCCAAATGTTCAAGTTATACACATTCCAGAAATCCAGATGTTGATGACTAGGATACAGACACATACTACTGAGGCTTTTTTGCCTTCTATGTCACTCTCCGCTTACTCTGAATATGCAATTAGCTACCATAACAATTAATTAAGTAGAGTCTTCAGAACTTAAATGTACTGAAACACATTTATTTCAGCCTTTCAATCCCTTTCTCTAAAGCAAAATATTGGCAATTTAAGAACAGTAAGACAGACATGAAGAAACAAGTGCTCTGAAGCTGCTGAAAATGAAATCCTAATATTAAATTTTTTTCCAGACTTCTCTCATGAAAGCAAGGCCTGAGAGAACAAAACTTCCTTAAGAAAGTCAACAATGTATGTTATTTTAAAGGACTTTGCTTCTTTTCATGCAATTCAAACTTAATTCCAGCTATCCAGAGTAGTGACTTACAACCTGTGGACCATAGACACTGTACTGGCATTTCTATACATCCATATAAATGCCATGAAAGGGAAAAGCAATGTAACAGAGACTTTAGAGCCTTCTTTCTAAAATTCTGTATCACAATCCATAATATTTTCAAAAACATCAGGTGGTAAAGCAACTAAAGATGATTGGGAGGCATTTAACTTCCTGGTTTCAGCGGAAGAACCGGAACTTCTCACAGAAAAAAGGCGATCCAAATAGGAAATGGTACAGTCATGTTCTGCTCCTTAATCACTTCTTTGGCTGCGGGCAATATGCCATCCCACTTTTGGTTTTGTAGCACTTCCTTATTTAAAATTCAGCTGACACTCTAAGTACAAACATCTGAAGGGTGATTCATATTTGCAGAAACAGCCAGCATCTGAGTTTATTCTGATCAAGATGTACTTAAATACAGACAGGAGGTACAATTATGCCTGTTATCAGACAGAGAGGCTAATCAGGAAACAGACTGTTCCACGAGCATCAGAAAGCTTTCCAGTAGTCTTTGTACAAATGAAAAGGTATAAACAGATAAAAAGTCAACATCGAGTCGTGTCACTAGGTTAGAGGAGGTAGGCAGAAGGAGTCTCTAACACTTTACATATGGGGTTAGAAAACAATGCTAAGCTTTTTATTACATTCAAGATAATTCCCCGTACGTGTAAATCTTACCTCACTTAAATCATTAAAGCATCACAGTTACAGTGCTAATCAATAAAATTTGGCTTTGCTTCACAATTCTGCAAACATTTTGTAGTAGCTTATGTGAAGGGTTCAGTTTTCAGTGATTAAAACCACATCAAATAGTGCTCTCCACTGTCAAATCTACCATTTAATAAGCCAAGATATGCGTCAGCAGTTAAGTTACATTTTCAAATTGTTCAGTGTTCAATATTAAAACAAACTCTTTCAGCACTTACTCTTTCTCGAAGTCTTGCATCATACTTGATTTCCAAATCTTTGCAAAACTTATTTTTTCCTAGAATTGTGGCAGCAGTCTAAAAAGTGAATATACAGTCGCATCAATGAGCACACGGGAACGCTAGACCATCTTACAACACCACAGCCAATGTGAATCACATTAGTAGTACCCAACACTCCAAACCCAGATAAAATTTTACAGCTAGTAGTGTCTGTCAAAATTGGAAATATGGCCTTTGTCAGGCCATAAAATGCAGGAAAGCTGCAATTTTCTGAAACTTCTTTCACAATTCAAAGTCCAGAACAGTTGAAGACACTTAGCGCCCATCAAAGGTGGGCAGCAAGATGCATGGCAGCAGCAGCATTTACCAGAATAAAAAATCACATCTTCTCTTGAGTATGCCACCACTCACAACGCAATCATGCCTACGCAATCTTTACATATAGTACTTGGGTCAGACTAACAAGCACTATGTTCCTAAAAACTGACCAGTTAATCCGACTGTGAAAACATAGCATCTTTCTGGCAAGTGGCTACTTAATGCACCTCAGAAACCAAATGTTCTTGAAGCAGTTAAGAGGCAGTAAGGTGTTTGCTGGCAACATACTGAAGTGTCAGCCTCGATGTTACAAGGGAGAAATGCACCAGATGATACCCGGGGGCGCCGGGGCAGAAATTTAGCTTATCGCATTCGCCTGCCTTTTGATAGCATGGCCAAGAGACAGGGAAAACTTAGTTTGCTTTTAACAATTGTTGGAACTATGGAAACTTTGGAAAAAGTATTGCCTAATACATGCTCTAGTATGTTGGACATTATGCAGCTGTCTGGCTGCCGCAGCCAGTAATGGGAACTAAAGGACAGCTTACCTGCTCCTGTTTTTATATGCACCAAAGTGCGAAAGCTGTACTGGATTCACATACGGTTTTGACTGGTAATACCAGTCTTGTGCAAATGTCCACATCCAATTGAACAGGCATTCAAAGAACTCATTTTGAAAAGACTCCTTGGATTCTGGCAAATAATAAGCAGCCTTGTTGCACTAACAAGATTTTATGACCTATTTAATGTATTGCTTAGGAAAGGCAACTTAAAACTTCTGTCACAGACTCATGTCAAAATTCAGATAGGGTTGAATCAATTTCCTTGTATATACGAAGAGCACAACTGTATGATTGTAACCTGGAATTTCTCCAGGACTGATATCTCATTCAGTACATTGAACAGACAACATTCACCTACTGAGCATTAATTCATGCTCTGAACTGTAAATAAAAATGAAGTTTTATTTACTGTGCTGAAACCAAAATCTGCTCTGAAAAAGAGATTAACTTCCTCACACTCTTCCTACGCTGTCCATTACTAGAACACCAGCATGCTTCAGAAACCTTACCACTACATACATGGAAAAGTTTCAAAAGATTTTTTTCTCACTCTTTTCAGGGCCCAGCCTGTCCCAGTCCTGAAGCTACCTTCACTACTGCAGAGTTCTTGTCCCAACGGCATGAGCATCTCACAGTAGGCCCCACATTCCCTGGAAGACTTTGGCGTTATGCTCTGTTAAGCTTACAAGTCTTATGGAGCTATGCTCTGTTCACACTACATCCCAGTCTGCCCAACTAGTCTTTTTTTATTTTCACATTGCAGGTCTACACTGCTCCTTTCTGGAGCTAGTCTTCAATCTGCCCTCCTAGGCTTACCGCTCAGACAGTCTTCCCTGCAAAGCCTCCCTCTGCACTTCCTATACGTGCTCGCTTTGCATCTCCTTTAGCTCTCGGAATTCCTGCCCAGCTAGTACAACTCCCTTTGCACACATCCCTGTTTTCTCCTATCCTGTTCAGGCTTGAATGTTCAGCTGTTAGGCACGGGCAGCAGCCAGAGGACCACGTACCACTCCTGGTTCCAGTAACCAGTACACACCCTGACTACAGCTGAGGCAGGAGACACTGCAAGGAAAACTGAACTTTATCACTAACAGTTTCTTTAAAACTCGTTTTTTCCTCTTTTGCTAGGGAATTTGTACATTCCTCTCATACTTGAGCTATGAAGCAACAGCATAGTAAAGGACACTTCTTCATAGATTTGCAGCTGCCAAAAAAGGGAGTTCCAAGCAAATGGAAACTGCAGCTTTACACATCTTTGGAAAAGCTTCCACAAAGTCTGGATTGCTTGTCAAACAAATGGCAAAACACATTTCCTTCATGCAAAGAACAAACTCAGGTCTGTCTTCTACATTATGAGTGTGCAAATGCTTCTCACGGAAAAGGCTGTCTCTAATATAAGGAAAAAAATTACCAACCTCACTCTCAAGTGGCTTAGCATTCAAAAACAATTCCCCGAGGGCAGGCACGCAGCACGGAGAGTCTTATGAACATGATAAAGCACTACTGTTTTTAAATATAATCACCACTATCCACACACTTAAAGGAAGCAACTTGTCAGGCAGTTACTATGCATTTAAAAAATACCTAATAATTGCGCTACTCCCTCCCTGTGCTCCTCCCTCCCTCTCTAATTTGTTTTCTGCCAAAGTGGTGCTGCTAAAACAATTTATGGGACTGTCTTGCAAAACTGATGAGATTTTGCAAAACTGAGATTTTGTTTATCTGGTTTACAGCAAGGCTTCACAGACCTTTGTAGCCAGACAACATAGCAAAAAGCAAGGAATCACCAGGGCTATCAAGAATCGCTTAGTAGCTTCAATCGCATGAAGTCTACGTATCTCCTGAAATCACAGCATCAGTAACAGAAGAAAGAATTAAAGACGGGACCTCCACAGAACACATGACCCTCCTAGAACAGCTGATCTAAGCCTCTACCTTTAAAAGTTCCCATTTCCCTAATTTTTTGAGCATTTTGTAATCTTTCATACAAAATAACACGTAACCCTACTCAGTAATTAACATTTTTTCCTCTTTAATTAACCTATTAAAACAGTGCATCAAGGTGAGAGGCATGCTATTATGTTCCTGCCAAAATCCAACCTCTCTGCACATTTAATGATCCTTGTACTGACTTCACAGCACAACTTGATCCTGCCTGTATTGATCTGCATTCCTCAGAAAAACACAGCATATCGCCACACCGCACAAGATAGTTCAACAATATCACAGCCAATTTGTTTTGTTTCTTCAAAGAAAAACTGACTTCAGTCTGTGTTACCGCTCAGTGCCAATTACTCCTTTAACAAGAACCTATGCACATATAAAATAATGGCAAAACCGTAAGAACAATGCTGCATGACATCCTGCAAAGCAAGCTGGCCTTCACTGCTTCCTACCTGAGCTGTCTTCGTTGACATTTCCTTACTCATAGAGACCTTCTTGAACTCTAAACAACTCAAACTGCAGTTCTAAGTCCATCAAAATAGCTTTTGGCTCTCCGTCACTGTATTATTTTTGCATCATCAACACCAAATTAATGCCAAATTCTGAAGTTAATATTTGCATTCAGTTGCCTCAAGAAGCACTTGCCTGCTTTGCTCGAAGAAGGTCACTTGAAAAGACATGAGTAAACTTCACATTACTGAGAAATAAACCAGCAGCGTCTGCTTGTCTGAAACCAGTTGCAGAGAGCGGCTCATCCACTCCTTGACCTACAAAATAAAACCCCATCAACATTAAGACATGCAAATTTTAGATAATATAGCAGCTGAACAAGCATGGCAGCGATAAAGAATCTGCTCAGTCGTAATAAAATGCTTCTCCTTCAGTAAAGCCAACCCTTAGTAAAAGTTACTGTTCCTCTGGTCTTCCCTAAACTCAGCCAAATTCTATGAAAAAAAAGGAGTACAGGCTAGGAACACGGAAGTATCGTTATTGATGATACATATACTGATGCATAGATAGGACAAATTTAAACATAAAACCAAGCCCTACATTTTCTAAACGTGAGTACTCATTTCAAATCACTTGTCCTTTTTAGAATGGTCACTGGCAGGCTTCCTTGCAAGACGAATCTTACAACTGAAACTGAAACTCTACAAACAGATTTGTTGATTGTAAATAAGAAAAAAGACAATAGAATTGAGATACCGTTGTTGATACTAAAATACATACATGGAAAAAACATGCACATCGGAAGAGTCAAGTCCTGACAACTACCAAATGCCTGCTCCTCCCCATTCCCTAATGTTGACAATGCCTTGAAGAAATGAGGCAACAAGAAGGGATTCTGTGTCATGCAGAAAGCAGCACACACTCTTTGCCAAAGACACAGTTTCACAAGAATTTTTCAGTTGACGTAAACACAATGTTGTGGTCTCTTCCTCTCCGCTACTCCACCTTGCACATTGACACTAATGCTCATGCAGCTGCGTAGCGAGCATGTTGATGGCACAAACCTAGCTGAAAAGCAGCATCCCTTCCAAAAATTGTTTTTAGACAGAGTAGCCGGTGAAACTAACTGGTCACAGAACTCTAGGACAGCATTGGGAGAACCAGCACTTTGGTAACCCAACTCGAATGAAATAGGTGTGCTCCTGTCACAGCTCCAAGAGTCTGTAGGAGAACCAAGAACTGTGGCAGAGGGACAAACCTGTAATAAATTGCTATGTCCCCACTTGTATCACCTATTTTACTTTTGTAGGAAGTCAACGCAGAGCACATGCAATTCTAATCAGATCCAGAACAACTACGAAAACAATTTTCATCAACCAAATACACAGTCATTATATGTTTCCAAGAGCAAAATACAGGACACCAGAAGTCCAGAACTTGAGTTCCAAGCACCTCGTATATAATTCAGCCACGGGAGACCTCAGACCCCCACCATACTTGTATAGGTCTTACACCTCTCGAAACACAAGGCAATGTTTGCTTTCTACACTTGAGAGAGGAGAAGAACCCACTACACGTCATTTGACATAGAGCGCGAGGAATTTAAAAGACACCATTGGTACTTTTAAGAACATAAAGCAGGGGACAATTCTTTATTCACTTTATTACGAACACAAAACAGTGTTGAAAGAACTGTAAACTGCAATGTCAAAACAGAGGTAGGAAAATCTGGAAGCACGATTCTTCCTCACAGCATGTAGCATTATATAAAGTTTATTTATTCAGAGTACAACCCCACTAGGTTTCTTGTAGCGGTGAGCCTCAGTTTTCCTACAACAGACATCCAAGCAGCTCAGAGTTTTCAGTTCTGGGTGTACAAGTCAGCAGTCACTAAGGAGGTCTGGTTTCAAATGCTTTGTCTAAAGACTGCATTCCTAGAAAGATTGAACATTCAAGCATTTAAACAATCTTTACTTTTTATTCTTCCTTGCACCGCTGTAGGCTTTTTTTTTGAGGTGACAGATTACCTCTTAAGACAATAGCCTCCTTTACAACGTGACCTTTATTCATCCTTCCGCAGCTCCTTACCAGCTCCATCGTACAAACATGCACCTGGCTGGTTCTTCACCAGAGCTGCAGCTCTCACTTCTCATGAGTCCCCCACAAGCCCTCTTCCCAGGCTTCATACTACTGAGATATAACACAGTGCTATGGGACAATC
This sequence comes from Ibidorhyncha struthersii, assembly GCA_013398815.1. Lineage (NCBI taxonomy): Eukaryota > Metazoa > Chordata > Aves > Charadriiformes > Charadriidae > Ibidorhyncha > Ibidorhyncha struthersii. Next base: position 117,682 of record VZSZ01010613.1, read on the forward strand.
TGGCATCCTTAATAACAGGTGCTGCTATAACTTTATTTGATTATAGGTAACTTTTTTTCCCTGTTTAGAAAAAGGAACTATTCCAATACTCCTGTTGATACCAGAAATCCATCGGTATTTGGTGATACTCTGTGGAGACCGACTTATAATCTTCACAGTTCTCTAAAACTATCAAGCTAAAGTCTTGGCTTACAAATAAGGTCTCTTAAGGTTTACAATATTATTCTATAATAATACTTAACATTTCAGCAGTTGGTTACAGGATTTCTCATTGTGCAGGAAAGAATAATTTTCCATCTCTACCAAGCTAGTAGAATAACTGATACTAACCTTGCAGTATCTTGTCTTTGTTGTATCTTGTTTCTCCACTGTAAGAGATTATAAAAAAAAAATAAAAATCTTGACTCACAAGTTTTAGTGCATGTTCAAAAACACTATACTAGATACCAACAGGAGACAGTGGAGTCTGAATATGAAAACTGAGATGCAGTAAAGCACCTCTTCTCAAAAAGGTGTATTTGAAGACTTTATAATATACCAAAACCAACTTCAAGTAGTCAATCCTAATCATGCAGTCAATATTCATTAAGACAAACCTAAGTGGAATAAAAGGATGGGAAGTAATTTCTTAAATTTATTGTAAATGCACTATAATTTATCTACTGCAACAATGCCTCCATGCCAGAAAGAGGGACGATGTAAGACGACTCTGGAGTCCTCTTACAAAAAGCACGTGCTAGCCAAGCGGACCTCGGTGCTTCAAAGGGAAGCCAATTGAAGAGGTCATCAAAGATAGCAGGAGAGTAGGCCGCACACCTTGAAGTAACACAGCATTAAGAAGCCAGAGCTGTAGAAAAACTACTAGAATGAACATCGCCTTCTTCAGGAATTAGAATATCCTACCTTGAAAACTGTAATTGACTTTATTTCAAGAGAAGAGCAACTAAAACCATGTGCAGATTTATTCAGGAGGGAAAATCTAACAATTAAACTTGACACGAATGAAGTTAAGCATGCTGACTTTGTTGATACTCCTCACCTGACTAAAATGTCACGTGCTTAAACTTTTGTAGTACTAAGGCCAAGGGCGCACTTAGCTTTTACAGAGTGCTATCAACACTGCTGGGCAGATGCCCTCAAGATGAGCCCCAAACTGGTGACTGATCACTGAAGGCCAGTACTTTTAAGAGAAAACACTGTATTTTAGTACACTTTAAACACTTTCTTGCAGAGGGGGGCAACAATTTAATTCTTCAGGCTCTACCTATTTTCTGACAGCTCCTTCCAGCCTCTTGAGGAAAATGCAGGAGGCTGGATGGAGTCCATCCTGCTGGTCATCAGTTGGAGGTGGGGTAAGAGCAGAACGTGCAGTCATGCTACGATAGCGCAGCACATGCAAGCACAGTCTAACAGATGAACTCCCATCCATTTCTGGGCGAACGAACTGGCATCTTCCTGACCGTCTGCAAAAGTCCCAGCTGAACATTTCAAGTTCAACAAACTGTTTCAGGCTCACGCGTTTCCTGGCTGACGTAAAAGTAAGGCTACAACTAGAGCGGCAAGTCAGCAGAGCCAGGTCTTTAAGGGAAGTCAAGAGTAACTCTTAACAGGAGTAAAATCAGAAGAAAAAAAAAAAAAAAGAAGTCACTGCTCCAGCTGGACTGATCAGTATTAAACTGAATTATGCCAAGGAGGAGTAAAAGTTTATCTTTCATAAAAATCAGTTAACTACTGTCAGCTGCAGGAAGCTAGATCCACTTAGTCCAGTTAACAACAAAACTTTCTCAATATCCACTGCAGCTTGAAAGAAAAGCAGCACACCTTAACTTTAACTAAGCCACAAACGCCAATCCTTTAACATCTCACAGTGGAAAGGTTAGACTACCATTCCTAAACAAACTCTTTGCCCCACCAGGGAGCTTTTGGCAGGAGAAAGGTCTTATGACCACCCCAGAGCTCACAAAGAGCGCTCGCTCACGTCACGTAGAACCCCCTACTTCCATCAGTACCAAACGACACTGACACAGTCTGAATAGTTTAACTGGTACAGGCTCACCTACGTAGCCAGACCCGCTAACACCAGAGGCAGTAACCGGGCAGCCCCCCCGGGCCAGACGCCCCCCACCCGCCCGG
>VZSZ01010613.1:120533-164047 GCA_013398815.1 Ibidorhyncha struthersii
TCAATGCAGCCGCAAAAGCCACTTTTTTCAGGGAGTTTCTCACAAACTTTGCTGCGTCCCCTGAGAGACCTCACCGCGATGCCACGCTGGTGCTCGGGAGCACGATGGCTTGACCGCGTTCCTCAAGGACACGGCCTTTTCCAGCGTCAAATAACGTTTGACGCTGCAGTGCGTGCAGTTGCTGTCTTCATATTTGGCAGAGACTGTGGGGAGAGCATCATAGAATGGTTTGGGTTGGAAGGGACCTTGAAGACCATCCAGTGCCACCCTCTGCCCTGGGCAGGGACACCTCCCCCCAGCCCAGGTTGCTCCAAGCCCCGTCCAACCTGGCCTTGAACACATCCAGGGATGGGGCAGCCACAGCTTCTCGGGGCAGCCTGCGCCAGGGGCTCACCGCCCTCACAGTAAAGAATTTCTTCCTGATACCTAACCTAAACCTACCCTCTTTCAGTTCACAACCATTACCCCTTGTCCTATCACTACATGCTCTTGCAAAAAGTCCCTCCCCAGCTTTCTTGTAGGCGCCCTTCAGGGACTGGAAGGCTGCTATAAGGTCTCCCTGGAGCTTTCTCTTCTCCAGGCTGAACAACCCCAACTGTCTCATCCTGTCTTCATAGGAGAGGTGCTCCAGCCCCCTCGTCATCTTCGTGACCCTCCTCTGGACCTGCTCCAACAGATCCATGTGGGCACATGCTCAGTCTGTGTCTGACAGAAGGAAAAGTTGGGGGACACACTGCAGCTCTCTGTGGCTGCGGGCATGGGCAGTGCACCAACCAGCCCTAAAAACCTGTCTATTTAGAATATTCATTTTTAAAAATTAAAGGGGAGATATGTCCAGTCTGAAGCATTTTTTAAGGTCTCAAGGCACGTGTTCTTACTTTACAATTATAATCAGATGGCTTTCACCTTAAAACTCTAGTTTTCACATAATCTCATGATTCTGGGACCGGAGACTTGGGTAAGTTTACCACATTGCAGAAGACGTAGTATTTGATGATGTTCAGTCTTGTTACATCAACTAAATTAAGTAAGACACTAATCGGCAACAGGATTTTGCTCAGAGTAATAGTAATATAATAGCCGGATAAATTACACTCAATACAAGTCAAAATTCTCAGAAGCCAAATCGTACCCCCGAGTAATCATCGGCAAAGATGGGAGCCGTTCCGAAGCAACGGTGTCAGACCAGCAGTTTACAAGGCAAAGCAGCGTGTGGTGTAGGCATCCACGACATGGGCATCCACAGCCATGTTCACCTTGTCCGGCAGAAGTCCAGAGCCTCCGTTTATTTCCTGAAAAATGGGACAGATTGTCGTCTTCTTCTTCAGGTCCTTTCTACCCAAATCATTTCAGCACCTGGGATCTAGATGGGAGATTGGTGGAATGCAATTTTGGGCGCCACGGTCCTGGGTTGGGTGAGCTTCCTATTAAGACTGTTGCAGATTGATTTGTTGGACAGAGGCCGCTTTTGCTCCACAGCCACCATCATACGTGGGAAATAACGGGAAGAGGAACTGGAGGCACTGGGGGGAGAGCAAAGCAAACCTACACGCTCTCTGCAGCACAGTGATGTTTTCAAACTCAGGAGTAAAGCTGACATCTGAGCTAGATACAATAAATCAGCTCTCCTCTTTTGCCTGGCAGTGTTCTTTTTGGGCCAGCTGAAAGCGTCTGTGGGAAGAGACAAGACATCTGCATTTTGTAGTTCACACTCTTGTTGCCTGTGCATTACTTGCTGGGTGAGTAAGGGGACTCTTCCTTCAGTTCGTAGGGTCTGATGTTCAGACTCTCACTTTCCCTAGTGAGAGTGAAAAGCAAAGCAAAAAAAAAAGCAAAAAAAAAGCAAAAAAAAAGAAGTCTTGCAGAAGTAGAAATTTATTTTGCTGTTCCTTCCCCACTTCCCATTTTTGAAGATTCAGGAAAAAACACACATACATCTCGACAAACTGCAAGGATATGGCATAGAAGACGTTTCCCTGAACACCGAAATACAACATTCACCTCAGGAAAGGTTCTGCTGGCCAGAAATACTAAGGATTCAAAATGGTTGATATTTTAGGAAATTAACCATAAAAAATTGATCAAATCATCACTGTGTAATTGATGTAGAATACAATAACTGGTAATGGTTGCAAAAACCAAGGAAAGAAATGGGAAAGTCACTGAAGGGTGAACAAAAATATCTAAGGAGCTATAATAGCACACAAGAACTGAGAAAACAGCATTTAAAGTTAATATTTTAATCATTTTGCTAATGGTGATTTCTAATAGACAATGAGACCAATGACCCAATTGCTATATTAAATAATAGCATTATGAAATTACTGCTGGTTAAATGGACAAAGTAACAGAAGCAGCAACCATAAATCATCCTTTTCCCCTCAGGAGGATGAAGTTTTACGGATTACAGGCAATCTGATTAACCAAAAGATTAGTTGGTCAGATAGCTGAGTGTTATTTCCTGTAGGATTTCACAAGCAGATGGAATAAACGCTATCTAAAAATCAGATAAATTATTCTGGGTTGCCCAGAGATCTGACCTAACTTTGAAACTGGTTTGTGCTTTAACACCAAACAAATTCTAAATGAAGACTAAAACATACTTTGTTTCATTTGATAGCAGTTTAAAACAGATGCTAAATCAAATATTTAATGAGACGGTGGGTCTGGTTCGTTCCCTTTTTATCTTCCTTTGCCAGTGTGGCACAACCCTGTATTTCTGCAGTGCCTCTCCTCCACAGATTTCTGAACTGACATTTTCAAAGGGTGAGACTGGTGACATGTCTGGCCTCTAAATGAGCCACTGCCAAATGACTCAGCTCTGACCTATTTCTATTGTACCACCATTAAAAACAACTGTGTTTTGCTACGATGGTAAGACCCCAGCTGTGTTGCAAGCATGTTTTAGAAGGACAAGAAATAAATGTGAGCCAACACTGTCAGTGTCTGTATTCTTATAAGTGCATGGTTTGATACAGGTCCCTTTGCAAAAGTGACAGCCCTTCAGGCAAAGTTTTAGAGACTTTGTCTGAAGTCACACAGCTTGGGTTTGTGAGAAAAGAGCTCGGAAGTCCTGCAGCTTCTGACTTACAGCCTCGTGGTTTGGCTACTAGATCAGGTTTCCCTTTTCCATCGTTTAGCCCTCTTCTCTTTGCTCCTGTCGCCTTCATCTTCATAGCATGTGCACATTTTTCCCTGAGCATTAAAATTCTGATTTTTCATTTCTTCCTACTCAGGAATTTCTCTGATCTGCTGTAGCACATCATGACAGTTTGTGTTTATGAGCCTATTTTTTAAACTGACCCTTTGAAACAAAGTGTTTGTAAAGTACAACCGCTAACACCAGCACTGTTCCTCATCACATGTGAAGTAGTATTTTGAGGAAGTCATCTTAGGAAGAAAAAGCTTTTGTGGAGCTGGAAAGTAAACATTTTTGAAGGAGAAAATTTTATTCCAATAACAATTCTAAACTCGAATCTAGTAAATTCACCATCATGTGGATTGCGTATCGCTAACATCAGACAGTATCATCAACCCGGGGAGAGCTGTCTGCTCTCCATGAAGCAACAGCTGGCAATGAGGAGCACAAAACTGAAATCATCAGCTGGGCTATATTCCGTGCAGCCCACTTGTCGTTTGGGATCTGATCTTGCTTCCGGCTCTTACAAGTACACCAGCCCTGCAGAAACCTGGGGTGAATTTGTTCCGTTTTTTTCTTCCCCCACTCCTCTCCCTGCATAATATGCCTCTAAAGGACATGCTGGCACGAAGAAATTCATAACTTGCTCAAATCCAAGCACAGAGATTGTGCTGTGTCCACTTCTCGAACTGAACAGGCTGGAGAACACAGTCGTGCAATACTTTTGCGGAAACTACAGCAATTGCTTTCATGGAAACGTAACTTTAGGAAAGTGTTTAATTATTTTTAAGGTGTTTTTCAGGGTGATACACCAGCTGCAAACAGGGCGCAGAGCCAGCCCCCTGTGACTGTCCCACTGAACAGAAACCTTTCCGCGCTCCTGCAGCAGCACTTCACCCCCCTTTGCCCAAACCCCCGAGTGCAAAACCCCAAGCCGCGGCTGCAGGCTTTCTGGTTGGCGAAGGCATTCAGGCGAGCTGTGGGAGAAGTGAGAAGGTTCAGTTAAACATTTGACTTCCCAGGCGGCTAGGTAACCCCAGGCAGCTCCTGGAGGAGCTCCAGGAATAGCTGCAGCTGTAGGAGTTACGTTACCGTCATCTAGCGGTCCTCCTGCAGCCTGCACCCTCGGGATTGACCGTCCGGTTTGAGTCAGTTCCCATCCAACAAGCTTTGCGCTTCGCCTAGATTACATATTTGATCTTTTGCTCTGGTGCTGCTAGCCATCAAGGAGAATCACTTCCAAATTTTATGCATTTCTGTTGTAAATTTCTATAACTTTAGGCTGAGCCTTAATACCTAAACTTGGGAAACTGAGCAATACCAACAGGGCGCTGCAGAAAGATCAATACGTTGTCGTGCGTAAGAAGCAAATCCAAAGAAATTGAAATAAAAAACTTCTTGGAGAAGCAAAGAGATTGAACTTGAGGAAGCTGGAAAAATTGAGAGAAACTTTTTTTCGGGGGTGCTGGGTAACAATCCTGAATTTGTTCCTCATCCTCCAGCCAGTCACATCCAACTCACAGTTCTGAAAACCCTAGTCATCAGAAAGGTCAGTCTTCAGGGATGCTTGCTAGTCTCCCGCCAGACGAACCGGAGTTTTTGCTCTAAGAAGCATTACCAAGTAACCTGAGGAGACACAACCTCAAACGTGGCCAGTCAGTCTGCTGACCTTTCTCTCTCCCCTACACCACTGGGTTCTAATTCTTCTTGTAGTTTCTGCGTGTTACATTTTGGAAGAGCTCAGATGACATCCCAGTTTATTTTTAGAGAAAACTCAATAGCAAAAGAGAGCTATCACCACGTCATTTCCACAGAAGGATAGACATTTAAGGAGACAGACATTTTCCCCTTATTATTTTCCCTTTCTTTTATTACTGTGCTTTGCATCAGCTCCTTTATCTGTCTCTAGCAGGTCGCAGCAGAACTCAGAGCAGCCCCCCATGCCAGGCATATTGCATATGGAGCTCACACCTAAGTGAAAATACCTCCGCTTTACTCACCTTCACTTGTAAACTTAACAGGTCTTGATTTAACATATCCACTACTGAGAGTTGCCCTTCCCCACAGTGCCCCTGAAGCCCAGCCGAGTGCTGGCCTGAAGTCCTCCCTGACAAGGGTCTGTACTAAGACCCCCACAATTTTCACTCTTGTCTCCTGGCAGCATCAGCAGTAACACAAGCTGCCACGCACTTTTGGTGTAAGAATATTGTGGTACCTGTGCCCCTGCAGCTGCACACAGCTGAAATGCAAGTCACCTTTGAGAACCCTTTTAAATATATCATTATATTAAGAAAAATGAAATGAGTGTGGGGTTTTTAATATTTCAGGGAGGTACAAAGTAAACGTGGTACAGCCAGCTTTCTCCAAAGATCTAAAGGGATCCCCAAAGTCTTTTTAAAATAAACTTTCCCTTAATTGGGAGAAATGATTCAGTGTGCTGTGGGGGGCAAAGAAGTAGAGCATAGCCTGTTTCCCTTTGTGCCAGCTGGCTGGCTTCGATTTGCAAACAGTGCAGGGAAGGCTCTAATATAATTCTCTAAAAACTGAATGCAACAACTCTATGTTCGTGCCTGCAAGTGACCGCAGAAGGGTGTGAAAGTCGCAACAGAGTCGCCTGCATGAGCAAAGCCGTACTCTTTTCCCGGCCTATTTCTTCCCTGCGAAATGTAAGATCAAAATACACGTTTTCTACCTTATTATCTACGTTGCCATTAAGCAGTCTGTGTGTCTGGTAGTGCATGTGAGGTGTCCTTCATCTCTCCTGCTCTTAACCCATGGGATGTTCAAGTTAACGGTATGTTTGAAAATGCTTGTCATTTATGCATCCTCCCATACATCCTTCCAGGCAGAGTGCGGGTGACTGATGGGCTGTGACTGCAGACAATGGGCTTCAGTGACCTAGGGAGTCCTGTGTGCTGATTTTAATAGGATGAAGCACCGATGTAACGCTCGAAGTTTAACACCATATTGAGAAAGATGGACTCCACACCTCTCATACCTCTTGGCAGCTAAATCCTGACTTTTCCTGCTGAAAAGAAGGAAATGACTGGGCCAGACTTACCAGGAATTCTACCTGCCTTTACATCAGCTTCGCATTTATTGATGTGACTGGTAATTTACGGTACGAGGCAAGAATGGACTGCAGTTGGTGGGAAAACTATTAAACCTATTAAAAGTCAACAGCAGAGCTCCCACTGTCTTCAGCAGAGATAGAATTTTATTCTGTTTGTGCTGGTTGCATGAGATTTGTAGGGAATTTTTGCTCTTTTAGAGCAGCACAGAATGAAAAGTGGCTACATAATTCATGGACAAACTAAAAAATATAGCAATTGCAATAGAAGTGTTTGAAAAGACTCCTGAAGCAAGCATTTAGGATGCCCTACTTGAAACACAAAGGAAAATTCCCTGCCTAGAAAGATAAACTGCATTTCTAGTCCCTACAGAAAGACTTGAGGAAATATAAAATGAAACAATCTAGCTCGTATACGGAGATTGGAAACACCGAGAAATTGTGCGGTGTTTTTCTCTTCTGAAATCTTAATACTAAAGCTTTCTTCTCTCTGCCTCCACAGTTTTCTTAAACACAAAAGTCAGTCCGGCATGCAGTTGTTTTAAAGCATTATTTTGCTATGTTTTCCCTCCTTAAAATCCTCGGGCTGTCCTTATGTAAAGTATAGGATCACGATGGGCAGAAATTGTTTGCAGATGGTAAGAAGATGACAATACAAAACGGTTTCACAGGCCACATAATAATGGAACTTACCCCTATTGTATGTGGCTTCTCAGCATTCGGCTTTAAAGGAAGGGAACAGGCTGTTGTCCAACTAATTTCAATTTTAGCCTCTGTGCGCTATATCCACTATTTCTGAAAACATACGTTTACTTAAATGACAACGGAAAAACTCTTTTCTGCTAAATCTAGCTTTAGTAAAACCTCTTAAAACACAAAGCTGTGGAGCACATCCCTGCAGTTCCAGGAGGACTACTGGTGACACTATAATGGGAAAGGAAATAATCCCCCGAAACCTGGAATTAGGCCGGAGAGCATCCCTTTGAGCTTTAAACCACAAATGGAAGGTGTAAGAACAACCCGCACAAGTTCTAGTTCTTCATAGGCTCTAAGTTATGCCTATGAAATGCTGCAGGTTGCTGGTCGTGTTGTTAAATCGTGGCCAGAGGAACATGAGTACTTGTGATGCTTTAGATTTGGTGCAGACAACCTGTGAAATATGAGGCTCACAGGTCGCTCTCAAGAGAAGTCTTAAGAGACTTTGCCTGAAGCCACAGCTCCCAAAGGTTGTGTGATTAGAAAGGCCTGTTACCTCCCGACTCACAACCTCGTGATTTAGTTCTTACTTCCTATCCCATCCATGATTTTTTTCCTATTTAGTCATATCTATTTATATTTGCTCGTATGTTTCTTCATTTTATCAACATGTGTTTTTCACAGAATCACAGAATGGTCGGGGTTGGAAGGGACCTTTGGACGTCATCTAGTCCAACCCCCCTGCCAGAGCAGGGTCACCTACAGCAGGTTGCACAGGAACACATGCAGGCGGGTTTTGAGTATCTCCAGAGAAGGAGACTCCACAACCTCTCTGGGCAGCCTGTTCCAGTGCTCTGTCACCTTTAAAGTAAAAAAGTTTTTCCTTATGTTCAGACAGAATTGCCTGTGTTCCAGTTTGTGCCTGTTGCCTCTTACCCTGTCGCTGGGCACCACTGAAGAGTCTGGCCCCATCCTCTTGACACCCGCCCTTTAGATATTAATAAGCATTGACGAGATCCCCTCTCAGCCTTCTCCAGATCCAGGTCTCAGCCTTTCCTCGTAACCGAGATACTTCAGTCCCTTGATCACCTTTTTAGCCCTCCACTGGACTCTCTCCAGTAGTTCCTTGTCTTTCTTGAACTGGGGCGCCCAGAATGAGTCATAACCTTGCCATTATTATTGGTCTGAGCATCAGAAATGCATGAACTCCAAGCGATGCTCCCACACAGGCCAAACTCATAGTGTCACTCAAGCTAGAGATCTGTATGTATGGACAGAAGTCAGCATGGGACAACTTTGCTGTTAAGTATTTTTCCTTCTCCCTCTTCATCACATCTTGGTGGGGGGTTTTCCTTTTTTTTTTTCTTTTTTTTTCCTGTTTTCATTTCTCGTCTCTGGTTTTGGCTGCATTATTCACCAGTGCGTCTACCCAAATACCTCTTCTTCATTCTTTGGTTCCTCTTTGCTCTCCCCAGGGGTGCCCAAAAGCCTGAAATTCAGTAGAAGACTGCTACTGGATGGCAGTGGACGACTGATGCCGAGGTCAGGCCGAGCACGACACACAGGAGGCTGGTCACTTCACATCAGGCATCCCCAAGCAGGAGATGTGGAAGCGGGAGAGGGAGAGCACCCTGCCTTCTGGCTGCAGGCTGAGGAAGGAGTCCGGGCACGTGGAGGCTCCTTTCTTCCCTCTGGCTTCACCACAAAGCCTTCTCCTTTCACACCGTTTGCCCAAAGCTTACAGAAAGAAAAACAACACGACTTTTGCAGTAGCCTTCTAAATGTGACAAATAACTGAGTGGTGGTTTAAATAATACTGCAGTTAGTTGCAAAAATGTTCACGCTGTATACTAGCAAGGACTTTTCCACCAGCTCAGTTAAATTTCCACAAAATGCTTTGACCCAGCAACTTACCATTTTTAGGACTTTGCTCTCCTTAAATCTCATGGGAGTGTTTCACAGAAGCAACGTGCCAGAATTTGCCTATCCAGGAGGCAATGAGCTACGTTTTAGAGGAAAACTTCTTCTGTGACTGCAACGTTCGATAGTTCGCGTTTTCTGTGCCTGCTAACACTATCTACCTAGGTAAGAGGCTTTAGAATCACATCTTCTTCTCCACCATCTTCACAATGAGTGAATAAAACTAAGACAGGCAAATTTAGGTCAAGGTGAGTTTATTGTCCATACACCATACCTAATCCCGCCAAAACACTTTTCTTAGAACCATCTTTAAACTAGTCAAAACAACAGGTTATTAATAAAAATGACAACACTGAACAAAGAAGACCTTTTAAAAGGTAATCAAGACTACACTGTATCCGAGTCTTATCCATCGAAAACAATCTCGCATACTTTCTAAATACTTTTGTTTACACTGATCATGTCTACTACCGCACTTTCTAGCATCCCCTGACCATATAAACATCCACACCTCTTAAAGAGCACATTGTGAGAGAATAACATTGACTTGATATGGCATCACACTCGATAAAGCAAAAAAAAAAAAAAAAAAAAAAAAAAGTTTGAGAACAGAAACTGTGCAACCGAGAGTGATTTCTGAGGTACATGAGAACATGGTAATAAACATAGTGGAAAAAATCCAGTGGCCAGGTGGTTTGCTCAGTAATTAAGAGCCATCCAATTATTCAAGCATAAATCATCGACATTGAAATGGGATTAATGGTATTTTTCTCTTTCACGAGCATCTTGGGGATATAAATAAATTGATTATGAGGTGCTCCTACACTACAGTAATGGGAGGGGGAGGGAGATCATCAAAGTACCATCAATAGGAAGCTGAGGGAGAAACGCTTTTAGCAATTGTGCCAATCCTTTGGCACTTCTGAAGGTATAATCAGTAATGTATTTTTTTTAATAAATCGATTGGAAGCTTTATGATTTCTGCAATTCACGGATAAAAGCTCACACCTCATTTGCAATAGTAGTATTCTTTTTTTTTTAGCGTCTGTTAAAAAGGAGTACTACTATGCAGTATTTTTATTTTGAATGCTGTGAAAAACGCTCGAGTTCTAGGTTTTCCAGACTTCAAATACAGTATGCTTCTGGGTATATCCAGACGGTCAGTATTTTTGAGTACGACACTGCAGCCGAGGACGCTCTCGCCCCCGGTGGTGACACACGCAGACCCACTGGGTCCCTGCGAGGGGCTGCTGAAGGGCGCTGCTGCCCCTTCCAGCGCAACTCGCTCTCTGACTGCCGCACGAGGAGTGGACCTCAGTGGTGGTCCTCAGCCCCCTTCCCACCAGTGCTGCACAGCCCTGGGGGGGCCGACGATACTACAGGAGGGGATCCCCGCATGGGACCAGGGCACCGCAGGAGGAGGGACGAAGAGCGGGGGGCAGGCACCTGAAATACTGCTCCTGCCTACGCTCGACCTACCGCCCTGAGGGGAGCAAACCACGCAAACGCAATGGATGCAGTGCCTACGCTCGCTGCAGGCAGCCGCGCCACAGCCCAGCGCGCAGAGAGGGCATCCCACCATCTGGGGACCCTCTGGCACGTTGCCCCATGAAGCCACGTTTGCTAACACAGGAGGGCTGTCAGGGAATGGTCTGATCTGTCACCCACACGCTGCGGGCGGCTCCTCCGGAGTCTTGCTTCCACAAAATTAACTATTTTTCTTCCTCCAGGAGAGACACCGTCGCTGAACTTTCAGGTGCTCCCAATGTGGAGCATTGAGGCGGGAGACGACAAGAGGTGAGAACGAGGCTGTCCCCACCACTGGTTTTGGGAAACACGGACCTGCTCCGGCAAAGCCGCCGGCAGAGAGTCAATGCATTTTTTCCACTATGAAAAGTATGAAAAGGACACCGAAGACTGAAAGGAGCCAGCACCGCGGCTGCCTGCCACCTCTTCCCGGCGCGGCCGGAGCGCGGGCCCCGGGGAAAAACCAAACTGTCACGTTGTGAGGTATTGTGAAAATGGGAACCATTTCTGTTTTGTCCAGTAAACCTGAGGTAAGTATACCGTCTTTGCAGGATGTGATCAGGAAGGAAGGAAAAAAAAAAAAAAAAAGNAAAAAAAAAAAAGAAAGAAGGAAAAAAAAAAATAAAATTAAAAAAAAAATCATGAACACGCTATTAGGGAAAAAAAAAAAACCAAACTGTACAGGGCATTTCCAGTAAATCAAAGAACTCATCATATCTCCACTTAACCATCTACTTCAGGATTTGAAATTTAAGCAGTAAAATAATATATTATAAAAATGTTTATAAAATAGCAGCACACTCAGTGAAACAATACAGCTAAGTACTGTTAATGTGAATAAGAATGAAACAAATCATAGCTTCTTAGCAGCGCAAAAAAAAAAACGAAACCAAAACCAAAAAAAACCCCAAAACCAAAAAAACAACAAAACCTTAGAATCTTACTCCATTTTCTACCCCCATCTAGCCAAATACGGCTGAGTCCATTCATATAATATTCTTCGAAGAAGCATGTTCTTTCTGGATTTTTGTCTTAAAAATGCAAACATTAACATTTCAACCAACAGCTTCATACTGTATAATTTGCAAACTGTTAATACAATTGTGCAAAAAAAAAAAAAAAAAANNNNAAATAAATTCAAGTACACTGAATACACCTTTGTAATAAAACTCCAAGTCACACACCTTGATGTTTACCACTCGTGTCTTTTGCACCGGCAATTTTCTTTTGTTGTCCATAGATAAGCATGCAGGTGGTATTAAGATCCTTCTGTGACACTGAACAACACAAATCGTCAGGCTTTTATCCGGAATGTCATGACAGGAATGTCATCTGAAGCAGGTGTTGGTATTTCCAGCAATACCGCAACTAACCAAGTACACCACATACTGGAAAATATTGACTATAAAAAGCTATATGCTTTGCTTTTGTGACTTTTTTTCTTTTTTTTTTTTTCCTTTTTTTCTTTGCTTTTTTTCTTTTTTTTTCCCTCGGCAAAATCATAAACCATCTCATTTAATCCCTTAGGAACAATTTTCAAAGTGCTTTTCGAATGAAATGGTTTACAAAAACACTCACTGTGGATCAATAGTTAATGAAATGCTGAAAAAGTGTGCGGGGGGCGGTGGGGGAAGTTGGGTAGGTAGAAGAGGGATCAAACGAAATCTCATCTTCTTTAACACAGTGAGGATATGTTAAAAAGGAAGATGGACAGAGCATCATTTAAATGTCTTTACGGCCAAGCTAAGGAGCTGCCAAAAGTTACACTGACGTGAAGCATAGCGCTGTAAAGGAATATAATGCTTTTCACAGATGATCCACCGCATCTTGCAATCCAAAGGTCGGACGTGGTCTGATTAGCCGACTGGTCGGAATTAACTGGTGCATTTCCCCCATCTAACGTGAACACTCGATAACTTTGGCTTGGCCCACAGCTGGGTGAATGGGATTGCCCTTATGCCAAAGATGCTGCTGTGTTTAGAATGAACCATTTCTGAAGGAAAAGTAGAAAAAGTCAAGAGGGGAGAGGGGAATTTGAAAAGAACAAACGAACAAACCAAAAACAAACCCAAAAAAACAACAAAAAAAACACCTGCTCTTCTGGCTGGCAAAATAAAGCATCTTCTTTCTTAGGTAGCAGCTACCACAGACAGCAAGAGTAAACAAAACTAACATACAGAGATCCAACAAACACTTCTGACTAATAACAGAGGTGACAGATCAGCAAATCTCTTCTGCATTCAAAACGGTTCAATTGCTTCAGGGATCTTTTCCCACTTTGCCCTAAACCCCTTATTCTATTGCTTTGCAATCTAGTCAAGCCATAAAATCGCACACACGATTCCTTTCTTAAATCTAAAAAAGGGGTGTATGCACTAGGTCGTAATACACAGACAAGTATACTCTACTTTGTTCCCACAAACGCAGGCTTACATTTATCTAGCTACTTTGTATGCTTTTATAAGCATTTAATATCACTGATACATAATCAAATAGCAATTACCAAATATATTGTGGGATTCCCTTCTGTAGAACATCACAGGCACCAAATGCTTTTTTTTTTTCATTATTCAGTTTTTGTGTTTTTTGTTGTATTTTTTTTTTTTACCTAAAAGAGCTTTAAATACGTTCTATGTGGGAGCAGATTAAAAAAAAAAATATTTCACTCTAAAAATAGTAACAAAAATAAAAGGGCTGGGGGAGCAAGCGTGACTTTCTGTGCCGATGTCCTCACAGGTCGATATCTCTCACATCTGTGGGAGTGCTGGCCTGGTCCAGTTCATCCACCGTCTTAGAAGGATTGCTTTGCTGCTGCTGCTGCCGGACTTGCCTAAGGCTGTTTACTAGCACCGCCTCGATCTGTTCTTGACAAGCTTTAAGGCAGTCCTAGAGGACAGAAAGCAAATTCAACTGTTAGCAGAGACAGTGCTTTTTCCTTACTGAGCTAGCACAGGTCGAAAGAGCATCGATCTGATATTCCTGAGGAGTGTCTGCCATGGCAGAAGAGGACCTTGAATTCTCACAGGTAATCACTGTGTACAAACTCCCTGGGTTAAACAATGCTAATGCCATATTTATTAGGCTCCCCAAGTCTTAACGTTTTACCTGCCCTTGCTCGTTTGTGTGGTCTTCTTCAGCAGGAACCTGAAGCGTTGTAAAAAACAAAGGGCAGGGTACGTGAATTTTTGCATTCTCCAGTGCAGGCTTAAGTGACGTGGGTGGGTCTTCACTACAAAAAAGCTGCATTTTTCTCCTGAAATAACCAACATGTGCCATACCAAGGTCACACAGACAGAGGCACTTTCAGTTTTACCATCAAGCAAATTGATGCTAAACCGAAGGGAAAGAGAAGTTTCGAGGTCCCTGAAAAAGCGCAGTGCTACGTCGCTGAGTTTTTATCAGTCACACATTTGGGTCCCCAAGACAAAGGCAAAAGAAGGGTCTGTTTATCTGTGAAAATTCATGTAAGGGGAAGGAACAACGCAGCCCCAAACACACAGCCACATTATCCTTCTCTGAGCGCATTCTAGAGAAGAGAAGTGAATTCAGCATCAAAGGATGAGGAGGAGGTGCAGGGTACACTCCCACACCTTCACTCTGAGAGTAGGACTATTTTAACAGCCCCAGGAATGGTTATTGGCAATAATTCACAGAAGACATTAAAGCAAAGACAGATACTAGAAAAAGGTGTAAGTCAAAACCACACAACCCAGCCTCAGAGAGCACTACACGACAAATTATACTATATAACGCTTGGAGAAAGAGCAGGATACAGTACAGCAACACAGATTTGGGAGCCCTGGACATTAGAAGTCTGGCAATAAACATGAAGTATAAATAAACAAAAGATTCATCACGCTTAAACCAGACACAGCAACGAAGCCGGCGAATATTAAAAATATTACAGGATGTTCCACATTCTTGATAATACACAGGAAGACCAAATAATACGGTTATTTAAGAAAAAAATGAAGTGTGAGAAAACATTGAACACTGGGTTATCTCAGAAACTGAAAAATAAACCCCAAGCCATGACTGTATAAACACAACGCCAATTACGTGCAGTGTGCTGGGACTGTGAGAGTATCAATATGACACTGTGTAGGCGGACAGGTGGTGCTACACTAAATGGCTTTTCCTAAAAGAAGCCCTGAGGAGTCCTTCTACAATACTGGAAAAGGTACTGATACTGTAAACTCACTGAAGCCTCGGTCTGCGTAAGAGCTGGGTCTCTCCCAAAGACTTCAGGCAGTAGAGAAATTCAGGTTTTGGTAGCAGGAGTGGTACAGCACAGTATTTTAACCAGAGCCCTGGCAGCATCTGGCAGGGGTGGTGAGACCCAGTATGACCATTCCCGCTTTCAGGCAGGGGAGCTGAAGAACAGAGCTGGGCACCGACCCCCACCAGGTTCCACGCGCGCTTGTGTCAGCCTGGGAACCCAGTATGGGATGTGACTGCAGTGCTGGGGAGCTGGGCTCTGACCAACACCCCCTACTTTCTCTACACAATACCAGGTTGTTCAGGAGAGTTTGAAATATTCATGTATGGAGGTTTAATTTGCCATCCTAGCCAGACTGGGAAAAACACATCAAATGCAGAGTATCTGTTCTGCTGACGACATTTATGTTCGTGATGGGCCCAATTAGCTCCAGTGGCTCACGAACACCCATTTTTTCTTGGCTACTAGCCAGCAGCTGCTAGCTGCAAAACCACGTCCTCTCCCTGTTGTGAAACTGTCCTGCTTAAGCGTCACAACCTTTCTCTGAAGCGGCATCTGCTGAAGAGAGGCCGTGAGGGATGGCTTTTCAAACTGACCCAAGAAAAGGCGGTTGGGTGAGGTGCTGGCTGTATTAGAGATAAAAATATTGACAGCGATGTGGACCACATCAGCTAAAGCCAGAGCGAGATGTCACGGAAATCTCCCGAGTATGTGGGCTACCTGTCTGCAATCTGACTCAGGAGTTCGTGCCCTCAGCACGGTGAGTAACACAGCAGTGAAACAGAGTACGGGGCACGGTGACGTGAAAAACCTCTGCTGCAACGTCGTGTGCGTGTGCGTGGCGGGCAGACTGAGCCTTCCCCCCGTTTGCCTTTTGTCCTGAGAGCTGGGGACTGTGGGACCGCCCCTGAAAAAGGCGCTGTGGTGGAGTTAGCTGGCTTGCAGCCGTCCCACCTACCCCAGCGCAGCCCCGCTACAAGCAACGCTTCTCACTGCTAGCAACTTTCCCAAGCCTCTCTCACTGGAGCTACACCTTCCCACGCTTTACACTCTGCCTCAGGCTGGCTTTTTTTATGGAAGGGGAGAAACCACGACAGAGAAAGTGCCGCTGCGTCCAAGGAAAGGGTTAAGGAAAGCAGGTACTTTTACCAACATTATCCAGCTCTTAACCGAAGTTTCCAATTGTTTTATTTTTTTTGAGAAGATTAAGTATAACTAGAATTGGGCACGACACATGGGATGGGGGGGGGGTTGACACATACCTTTTGATATCCTCGAGAAATGCAGGCCAAGGTTAGCCAACACGCAGGGCTCAGAAAGCTGCGTAAGGATTTCACTCAGAGCCCCGGTATCAAGGAGGTCTGTGCTTTAGAGGAAGGCAACCGCCATCCCTGTTTGCACTTAAGCCCAGCTGAGCCCAGGAGGGTCCCCGCAGGGCTGCCCGGGAGCTCCCTGCCAGCCAAGCCACCCACGTTTCCCTCCTCTGGAAACCAGGTTATAGGAAAAATGGTACACGTGTGCCATACCACTGGCACAGAGGAAGGGTACAAATTAAGCGCGGTGCCAAAGGAAGCTGGGAGGGATGCCTAGGGAGCACTGAACGCTGGATACGGGTGACTGGCTCTAGGCTCCTCGTCTCACGGAGCACTGCACGCTGCTCCTGAGGTCCAGCAGGCACCAGTGTAGCCCACAGCACAGCGAGGGAGCGCTGCAGTCTCCTCTTAATTGAACCTCGCCTGTACACTGCAACGACTCCCGCGTCAGATGTATTGCAGAGATCACCCCGAGCTCTTTGTAATCATGCCCTGATCTCTGTCACTTCCGTAACTCATCCTGACGTTCGGTGAGCAGGGATGATGCCCTTGGAAGATCAGAGGTATCTCACGGGCACCACCACTGTGGCGCCACAGCCAGTGCATAATCACAATCATCCGAAAGCAGTGAATAACCCTGAGGCTCAGAATCACAGAGCGCCTGAACTGTCAAGTCAGCTCAGCGGGACGCAGGCGTTAAAGGTGTACTAAAGAATGACCACTCAAGAGAAATGGCAGGAACGCTGTACTGGAAAACGCTGGTCTGGGTGTGTCTGGTCACTGCTTCTCCTGGCCCAGGACAGGACACCAGCTTGTCCCAGTGCCAAGGCAGTGGTCCTGGGCAGACCCACGTTGGGCTGCACCCCCATCTCCATCCCCACACCAGTGCCTGCTGCCTTTCCCAGCGCCCCCGGCTGCAAAACTTCTCATGTAGCACCCATGCCAGCAGGAGGTTAATCAAAAAACCTGCAGTTACCAAACACATAGTTCACACGTCGGCTTCGTTACAGGCGGGATTTGATGGAGAAGGGTCCAACGAAACCCAGGCCCCCCAGAGCTGTCTGGCAGGCAGAGCACTGGGCAGCTGCCCATCCCCACTCGTGCCCCCATCAGCTGGGGGCTGCCGTCTGCTGGAGTCCGCTCCTGGACACAAGGGGAGATTTAGTGTCCGAGCTCGGTCAGTGCAGAGCAGGAAGCCTCGGAAGTGAGAGACCGAGGCAAATGCTTTTGAAGATGCAATAAGATGTGAGCACGGTGGATTTTCTGGTGACGAGATCCAGAACAGACAAGCAAGATTTTAGCACGCCTCACCTCATGGGGTTCTTCCTTTCCTTTTAGCAAAAGGTAAGGGGAAGGGCTTCTCTCTCTGTTGCCACTTCCCTGCTGCTTCTGGCAAAGCTAATTGTTTTAAGGTAAGAATAGGTACTTGCATTTAACCAGGTAAACATTTTATATTAGCTGGGGCTTGCTCTTGTATTACTGGGCGCTCAGCGATTTCCTAATACCGGAATTGCTTGTCTGACAATGGGAGCCGGACAAATTCCTCGGCCGTTCTTCCAAAGTACCGATCTGGCCAAAGCTATCAGAAACTCAGATAAAGAAAATCCCTCGCTATTAGCTTGAGCGGATTTTAGGTCCACTGTGAGCATTCACCTGTTTGTGAGAGGGCAACGGCAACAAGTCACTTCAAGGGTCATGGCATTTTCAAATGGGAGAAAGAGCAAGGGCACCCGTTTGCGGGCTCCTGTAACAGACTATACTCATAATGCACTTTTTTGGGTGTTTTTTTTTTTTTGGTATAAGAATATCTTCTTTTAAAGTACAGTGGTGCACCATTTCAAAATAGTACGTCCTTCTGAGAATAAGCCAGATCTTTTAAAAGCAGCTTCAGCCTGGAGGGCTTAATGAGGCAATTTCCTTGCAGCCAGGCTTGGGGAAGGAAGGGCGGTGACCCACGGAACACAAGGCCTGAGCATTCGGAGCCAACTTTGTCTGCTTCTAAACACCCTTAAATATGATCATTTACACCATTACTATTTCTGATGGCCAATATGACGCTTCATTTAATGTATGCGAAGAGGCTAAAATCTCTAGGTAATCCTATAGAAGAATGCGTCATCTTTTATGTCTTCACTTTGCACATAAACCCAATGAAGTGGCCCAGACTGGAATCGTCACATTTGCTTGGATTTTATTTCATCCGGGAATCCACCGGCCACTGATGTATTTTTTCTGTCATGTGTTAGCTCTGGTCTACACTTACGTTTTGAACTTAAAATAATGTACCACGGAATTCTTTACAACAAAGAACACTATGGTAAAATGACCAGTGTGTCGCACGCAGCATGAAGTAGCTTCCCCAAAAAGCGTTGCTATTTGCATGCTAAACCACACTTTTTTATTAGTCTGAGTGATACATTCTGTTTAATTAGTCTGGTCTATGAAGCATCCATCCAGGAGCTGAAATTGCCTGGCCAGCACAAACGAAAAATGGTGAAACCTTTACTTTGCGGGTTGTTGAGTTCTACAATCAAAATCTAGTAAGTTAAAAAAAAAAAAAAACAAACCAAACCCAACGCCAGATTAATGAATGAACCTCAGTCATGCAGCAAAATCAGCTGGAACACACCAGCCGACGCAGCCCGAACTCTCCAGTACTGATGATAGAGATACAACAAACTTGTCCACCTGAAGGCTGCGGCTCTGCGATCGTTAATCCTGGCTCTGCGCACTGCCCCATCAGCCAGCCGGCCTCGTTTGCTGAAGATCACACGCAGGCCCACAACACCGCTTCTGCTGCGGTCCTCAGGTCACCCGGTGGGTTTTCACTCACCGGGGCAGCTGCGGGACAACAGACCATACGTGGCGCAGCCCAACGTCAGAGCGCTGTGGGCAGATTTGAGCACCGTGTTTTATGCCAGGTGAGATGCCAACTAAACTCGTCAATGGCTATTTTAATAAACTGGAACTGGCGGAAGTTTACACCAATGCAACATGTCAGCAAAGTGCCTGCACTCTTAGATGAAAAATCCTAAAACCGCACATGCTGTGCACTGTCTCAGTCCGCAACTAGCTTTAAGACACATGAAGTACACCAGCTGGATGATAACCTCATGGGTGAAAGGAAAAAAGAATTTATTGTGCGTATCTTATCAGCCCAATTGGCACAGTGTGGTACAGCGAGTAGCTTATAGATGGGGCTACCACTTCCGCTGGCTTCACTGGAACCTTCCGTCAATCCAAAGCGTGTGACACAACACAAAAACTACAAAAAACCTCTAAGGACAAACAGCCCGGCCTTCCCGTGATGCAGTGTTTTTAACCCCTGCAAGTTTCACGAGGACTTGCTCCACATATACACACATATTTTACCGGCGGGCTTTCATTTCGCAAGTTCTAGATAGCACTGACAAGAGAAAATTAGAGCTTTAAAAAGCATATCAAAGAAAACAAAATGAATTGCACTATTTTCAGCGAATCTTCCTTGAAAGAACACTATGATGCACTGAAGTAACGGCCCTAGATTTTGCAATACGGGGACTCGGCCACTCCTTCAGAATACTGTAGGGTTGCCTTTCTTGATTTTATAAAGAAGTTTTTTAAGTGTGTGTCACATGGATCAACTTCCCCATTCTTCTACACGGTCTAGTAGTTTTAATGATTAAAATAGTTCAGGTACTTTCCATTCCATAGTTTTACTTTTACTTCAGCGTGTACAGAACTAAATAGGCAATTAACTTTTGGGTTTCCTTTTTTTTTTTTTTTCTGAAACTTTTTCATCCCCAGGTGATTTTACTAGCACACTTGAAATGCATTTGAAGGAAAAGAAATGCTTTTTGATGAGGGGCGCCCTCGTGGCTGTGATGGAAATGCTGGCAGGACTGCAGGAGGAATCAGCAGTGCTTTGGCAGGATCTACTTACTCAAGTCAATAATACTAGAGGATTTCAATTTCCATTCATGACAATCTTGAAAGAAAGCACAGGCAATAGGGAAGATCCTGCAGAATATTATACATAATTCGTTTTCTTGAACTTTTCAACACCTGTATAATATATATGCCCTATACTGCCCCCCAGCTGCCAGCCTTGAACTGAAGTTTATAGTGCATTGGCAAGCTATCAGGGGAGGCAGCCCATTCAACTCAACTAGGGGGCTCTCGCTTTGCACTGGTTGTTACTGGGATTTTCAGTCCTGACTGCGCTGAGCTCCAGGACTACCCCATCATGACACACGCAGCCTGTCGGCCCAGCTTTACTGAGTTAAATACGTGCAAGACATCCTCTTCCATCTTGCAAGATCACGACTGGACTGATAAATTAAAAAAAAAAAAAACGACAACAACAAAAAAAGGTGGAGAGTATTGAAAAGACATTTTATATGTTTTATAGCTGTTTTACTAACTTGGCTTGGGTTTCTCCCGTAGACTTTAACTAGGCATTTTTAAGTCTTCCTTGGCACCCCATCCAAACCGAAGCTGACAGATGGCACCTTTCGGATGACAACAGTCTCTGCATCAGATCCCACAGCAACTGAGTAGCAGTGCGCGACCTTCTCCACCAAGAAAAAGATCACTCCTCTCAAACGCCGGTAGTGGAGGGCTATCACAAGAAGGTAAACTATTTCAGCCATGCATCTTTTCTCTCTTTCTCCATTTTGAATCAGTCCAGACCTTCTGTGACCGTTAAGGGGCCTGTGGCTGTCTATTTATTGCACCTACTCCCACGATGACAACCACTCTAAACCAGATTTAAACCACCAGGTTCATTTAACAGCCAGGCAGGGCTGAGAAACGATAGCACACCCCTGGATCCGTACTGGTCGTGTAACGCCCAGGACTCCCAAACCGGGCGCTCCTCGTGCCAGCAGCCACCGCAGCTTCGCCACTCGCTGACTCCGGCAGGCAGGGAGGGATGCCATGCAGAAGTGATGGACTTGGCTCTGCTCTCTTCCACAGTGCCTCAGGGTGCAAGCGCTTTTTGCACTGTGATTTTTAGATTTCCCTTTTGCATCTCAGTTTTGCTCTTGCCTGAGAGAAGAAATAAGCAAGCTTACGCCAGCAAGCCTCCTTTGGGGTACGTGGAAACTGCTCTGAGCCTTGCAGCCGCCCAGCCTTTGCCCATCCGGGATGGCACTCGTTTGGGAATACCAGTGTCCAGAGAAAATGCGTTACGGCAGCATTTAAGGAAGAAACCGAAGACTGCGAAAGTACTGTTTAACCATGTTCCATTTCAATTCTGTTAAATTTAAATATCGCTTAACCGTTGACAAGCTGTATGGTGAGGTGTCGTGCATCAGCAACCACAGAATAAATAAGGTCGGCACCAGCCAAAGCCTGAGCCAGCTAAACCGCTTTCAGCAGACCAGCGAGAAATGACCGAAGTGACACTACCTCAGAGCCCTACCTGGGACGTACAGGCGTCCGGCTGCCAAGAGCCCAGCGCGGTAACCCCAGGGAAGCCGGCAGGGATCAGCACGCCTGCCGTCACCACCACAGCCCAAGCTGCGCCGAGCTCAGGCCAGCGCCAAGGCGCAGTCATGAAATCCTTTGCAGTGCCAAGGCTGAGGACAATCCCGCTCAGTGACCTGAGTAGGCCATTTCTCAACGGCTTTCAAAAGCCGAACTGCAACCCTACTCTCCTTTACAACCAGCAGCGGAAGAGCAGCAGTATGGCTGCTGTTACATATAACATACGCACACAAACGATGCAAAATACTGAGCTGTAACTCTACTGGATGCTTCTTGATGCTCCCGCATTTCCTGACCAGATTTAGGAGCCTGGATCCAAACCCTAGGTGCTTCGCTGAGTGCTCAAAGTCCCAAAGCTGGGAATGCTGCAGAAGCCTTCCGGCGTTTTTGTGTTACAAAGGTGGTTGGTTTTCCACATATACATTAATTACTTCACAAAATTACTTCACAAATAACTGTTAACGCCCCTGATCTCTTCCTCTTTCTTAAAACTAATTGCAAAAGGGAAACCAGAAAACCAGGACTTTTTTTAGGTGCGGGACCTGGTATGATAAACGGAATGGATGCTGCAGATATCTGACGTGACAATACTGTTCACCGGTCATGTAAGCATTGCTTAGATAACCTAAGAAAGCAGCAATCAGACATGCATTAAAGAGTCGGGATTTACATAAATTCCAGCATGGAACGTGTCATCTGTACTCCTAAATACAAAGGACGGCTGGATTCCTCTGCTGGTTCACATTTAAGCCCCAATTCAAACCTCTCCAAAGCACATGCTTCATTGTTGACATAAACAGGGATTCCTTCCCAAAGCAGGGCCTTCGTGTGCCGAGCGCTGGCCTTTGGCTCGCCGACGTTCTCCCAAACGAGAGCCTGAAAAGCTGCTGTGGGAGTATCATGCCCGTTTACTACATTTACTGTATCTCAGTGATCTCACATCGAATGGACACAGTTTAAAAACAGAAATCTTTTCCCTCCTAAATGTGTCTATTTTTGCTACTGTAACAAAGAGCATCAATTACAGATAAGTGTCTATGTCTCTGTTTTTCCATGTGAAAGTACAGAAAACAGTCATTTGCTGTTCCAAACGGCATTTCATGCAGACTAACGAGGACATCTCACTTTAAAAAAATACATTAAAATCGCATCCATGCCAGAATTTCTCCAGTTACTATTGCTACACTATTGTGATAATGCAATATATAAGAAGACTAACATTAAGCATCTGAAACGATGGCACATTTTTCTCTGCGATTTTTCGGTCTTTTCAGCACTTTCAACAGTGTACTTTCTAGATTCAGTTCCACTGTTTGCTTCAACAGTCAGTTTGTTGGTTTCCTGTTGCTCCTGTGGGTATTTCTCATAGCAACAGGAGAGAACAATGTTTTCAGAACTGGAAAATGTGAGAGTAAAGCCAAAACACAGGCAGGGTGATCCAGGGGCAGATGCCCTGCTCAAAGTTCTACTCCCTGCTTTAACGTGACTTAGGATTTCAAGTCGATCATCTCTCTCTCACAGGTATACTTTGCAAATGTAAAAAGCTGTGCTGTAAAAAAAATCCGCATTTATTGAAAAAGAGGATTTTTAAAAAGCCACGACGACCCGCCTGCATTATACAGAGCTGTTATGAGCTGAGCAGGGATTCCCTGCCGGAGGTCAGGGGCAAGGCTCCGACCAGACTTATCTACTGCCGGCCCTTGAGCTCCTCCGGCGGCGGTGCTTGGGCTGCAGAGCTGGTTCCTCGGGGGGCCTGGCTTCCTCGGCACGCCAGCCGAGGCTGTATTTATGAATGGATCTGACGGAACTCCGCCATGAGCCCACGGTGTAACTGCATCACCCCATTGTTGCTACACACGCACAGCACTCACTGGGGAACAAAAAGCTGAATGAAGTGGAGCAGCTGCCAACTCAGGCAAAGACAACTTAGGAAACTATCTCATTCTTCCTTTCTTTTGGAGGATATTTTGTCTGTTGTTTCCTTGCATACAAAATGTGGTCTGCAACAAATAAGACAGGATAAGATACAGCGAGTCCTGTTACTCCGTTCCAAAACCACAGGCCCTAAACGCTACAAAAGAGAGGATAAATGGCGTATGTGCTGTAGGGACAATGTTCAAATGCTATCCATTCAAGACAGATTTCCATGATTTTATACTGTGGCTCAACAGAAACTGAATTCTTGAATGTGGTGGTTCTGAACGCTGTTTCTGTGCAGAAATCTGCAGGCATCTTTATGAAGGGGCTTTTCAGACTTGGGGGAAAAAAAATCCCAGCACCGACACATGTAGCACATTTAGGTGGAGACATTTTAGAGGCCACTTATTATGGATCCAGTCTTCAAAACAGCCTGACTCCACATTTTCAAGGGCTCACAGCCAACTGTTTCGACAAGACTTTAAGAAAAGCTTGGTTCCTTTTTCCTTTCTACCTCAGGCCCTTAAATATGCTTCGGATTTTCAAAACCACTCAATGCGCACCAGTTCCCATCTGGGAACAGACTTTTAAAAAGGACTTGAGCCCGCATACAAGCCTACGTCTTGGCTCTGCCTGAAAACCTTTCCCCTACTGCTGATGTTGGGGAGGACAACTCCTTTTGTCATCCGGATGCAACCTTGAGAGCTGGGCTCTAGGAAGAAGATGCTCCTTACATGCACATACAACCCTCCCTATCACACAGAGTGAACCTGGCCAGCCCTTCTGGCGGCTATGGGGCTACGGGGTTTATTACACAAACAGCTATTAACCAGCTTAATTTGGGATGTAACCTTGCCAGCTTTTGTCAACGATGTCAGCCTGAACACATTTTTATGTGATGATTTTCACATGATGTTTATAGGAGATGATCGTTTCTACATTTCAGTGCACTCAGCCTCATAGAAAGGTTGGAAGGGACCCCTGGAGCTCACCTGACACAACCTTCTGCTCAGAGTAGGGTCATCCTTAGAACTTAGTTGTGTGCCTAATTCTCACTGACTTCAGCCTACAAAATTCTGGTCCAAGGAGCTTCGTAACAGGTAAAGACCTCATCTACCTACACCTGCAGTAGTTTCTTGTGCTCCTCGGAAACCTGAATGTATTTGTCCTCCCCGAGGAGATGTGGGGTACCAGGGAACGGAAGGGCTCAGGACAGACTCAAGGGAGATGCAAGCAGTGACCAGGCCAGGGCATGCGTGCCCCACACATGATTCGTGAGAACACGGCCAGGCACAGCCAGAGAGGCCATTTCCAGACCCATGGCTGGCAAGCTGACAGACCGAACTGACGGCTGCTCTTTCAGGAGGCGAGATAGATCGGCACAAGACAGGCCTGCGGCAAAGCAGACGACTGACTGCAAGGTCTTAAAATGTGCCCTACCCATTCAGCTATCCTTCCTCACATCCCGTAATTGTACACAGCGGGGATGCTCGTATCCTCCTCTGAAGCATCTGGCTCCACCGGGGACAGGATACGGTGCGCACTGGAGTGCTGGTCTGGGATGCTATGGAAATTCCTGACTTCCCGAGTTGTTTATTTTTCCATCGCGATGGCCCACCAAGAGATGCACGGGGAGCTCAGCACGCTTCCCGTGAGCGGGCCTGTTAACTCTTTGCACACCAGACTCTCCTCTCCTCTTCGAGAGACAGCAAAGGAAACGTTCCCACCCTCTGGCAGCAAAACATCTCAGAACATGCAGTCCCTGTCCTGCAGAGCTGTGGGAAGGCGTTGTGGGACTGGCTCTTAACTACTCTTTGGGACAATAATGATCAGAAAAGGCAATTCAGATATACCACGCGGAGCTACTTTCACTACCCATAAGGCCGCTGAGCTTCTGAGATTCTCCAAGAGTAGCTCCCTGGTGTTTATTTTGGTAGGTGGAAGAAGTAATGAAACTGAGGTTTGCAGGCCCTCGTTGTCACTGTCTCTTCAGACTGTGGTTTAACCTTCACCAAACGGCCCAGGGCAGCTATTTGTCAGAAATAGCTGTTACCCCTAGAATGACACTGGCAGGATGCCTTGTACGATCTCGTCTAAAGTCTATTAGCGCTGCTTTGGATTCATACAAGGATAGCCGACACCAATGTGTTTCTGAAAGAGACACTCGTGTGCTGGTTGTTTGCTTACCCAACAGCTGGGTTCTAAATTAAATGCTGTTTATTAATAACATAGTTTTGGTCTAATTCTTAATGAAACATTCATTAAAAACATTATAGCGCTAAATGCCAAACTCCAGTCTCGGTTAAGCCAGTGTAAATCTAAAATAACTCCATTGACTTCAGTCTCCTGGTTTATGCTGCTATTTCCTAGCAAACAGATAGCACCCTCAAATTATCATTATAAAACAGTAAAAGTTCAGAAAAGCTCACTGCAGTGAAGTTGCAACAGGATTTCATTGTCATTCTCTATTTTCATATGCTTGCAACTTTGAAGCTGAAATTTTTCGTGCTTCACCTCAGACAGCGACATTTTCTGGAAAGCCAATGAGAAAGTCCCGTTATCTGTTTCCACACTAAGCAATCACGCACACCAAAAAACCCAAAAGTCGCAGGAGCCCCCAGGACCCCCTGGTCAGGAAGTACTCTGCCCCCGGGTCTCTGCCATTTCCTGTGGGCTACCAGGGGGCACAGGGAGGGGACAAAAATTTTTCCCTCTGCAGAACAGTAGTTTCTGTGAGTTCCCTCGCTTTTCCACTGCGTGACGCTCCTGATGCCTAAGAGCTCTCGTTTCTTCCTCTTCCCTAACCTCCCTTTCGAAAACAAAATCATTCACACAGTGATGATGAATTAATTGTGCTGCTGCAGGAAGAGCTCTCAGGCATCAGAAATTAGGAAGTGAGAGAACTAAAGCTGTCCATTCAACTTCAATTAAGTCCCAGCGTAAAATATACTACAATAGCCTTTACTCTTCGTTAACACAGCCTTGGGCTAACTCTTAACACAATCCAGCCAGCGCATTTTTTCCGACAATACGTTTTACAGATGAGGCTGGCATTACTACCTATTGCCAAGACTGCCCGATACTTCTCTGAGACTTTGTTTTCAGTTGGTCATCTCTCAAACTTTAACGTATGGGATGAAATTTTCCAGTCCTTGGCCCCGATCCCAACCCAAAAGTCACGGGGAAAGTTATCTACTACAATATTTCTCCCATTTCCAAATAGCTGGCTGATAAAAAATACACTATTTTTCCCAAGTTAAAAATTCTGGTCATCTTTGGTTGGGCTGAGACTTCGAAGCCTGCAGGAGACAGACTGAGTTCAGGCCACCTCTGCCACAACAACAGAAACACCTTTAAAAGAATGACCACACGTCTAACTTCTGCAAAGACTTAAATTTTGTAGCCATTAAATTATCCAGAAGCGCCTTCTGTGCCGAGCATGCCCTGACTTGGGGGCTGAGCGAGACTCTCCTCAGCAGTCTGTGCTGCTGTGAGCTGAGACCAGGAGCAAAGGCAAGAAAGTTTGTCTCTGCCCAGTGCCGACAGACTCTTGGAGAGGATGTGACCAGTAAAATGTTAAGAGTTCTTTGTTATTTGGGAAGAGTGATTTTTATTTTTTTTTTTTCCCCAAAGGCATATAAGCTCAGCCAAATTTGGGAAGATTTTCAACCAGGATGGCAAAAAGCACATTTCTGACAAAACCCCATCTGCTAAATTTCAAAGAAAAGGTGTGAAGAAATTTTCAGTGCAAAAAATCAGCATCTTTTTTTTTTTCTAACCACTCAAGAACTACTACGCTGTTTTGGCAGGTATCTTCTTTCAGACTAAACCAATCAGGATAGAAAAATTCAGCACGAGAGACGAAGTTTGTCCAATCTGCAAGATGCTGCAGAAGAGCCTTATACTAAGAAGTGCTGGGGTGCCTGGGAAAGCTTCAAGTATCTCCTATAATAAAGAACACGAGCTTTAAGTGGCTATCAATAAATACCCTATGCAGAGAATGCACAAAAACTCCCACGAGAGCAAAACCAGCTCATATTACACACGACCCCCCCGAACGTGGTCGTGTAGTATGCTCACAACATGCTCAGAAAGTCAATTAACATGGGCTCCACCAGACCAAGGAGAAAGAAAATTCCACCAGAAAGACACCCCACTGGGACTTTTCTTCCGTCCCTACAAGCCTTCACAAACATCCCCAGCACGCAGACCGAGCAGCTGGGATCCCGATTCAAGCAGGGCTTCACAGGTGAAGCAGCAAGGCATCCACCAGCAACCAGAAAGGAACACGTGGAGAGGTGCAGTAGGAAAACCCGTGGCTGTAATTTCCCCCGTGAGGAGCGGCTGCGCAAGCGAGCAGCCGCATCTAACTTTACGGGACCTTCTGAACACGACCCCATGCATGGAGGTGACTAAGGAACAGATTACTGGGGCAAGGGCTGCATCAGGAAGGGATGCTCAAAATCTCTTTGCTGGCAAAAATTACAGGTGAAGGAGGGAAATGCTCTTCCCTGTGGCCAGGGAACTGAGGCACAGCTAAGTATCTTGCAAGGTCCCACTGACATAGGCCTTGGGGCTCTCGGGCTCTGAAGACCCTCTGGCATCTCCAGAAAGACAGAACCCAGCTTCTTCCGGGTGGATCAAAACCTACCAAACACCTCAGATAAACCAGCAAAGGCTACCTTGGCATTACACTTCCAAAAAGTGCTAAAATACTGTAGAAACAGTATCAGAAGTTTGTCTGGAGCTCACCAGTCTGGAGAACACAATCTGGTGATGGAAAGACTGCACCATTAATGCAGGAACAAAGCTCTGCTGAGGGTATCTATCCCAGAGCTGGATTTTGGTGGTACCTGAGAACCGCTTGCTTCTGTCCTCAGAAAGAGTACTTCCAAAGGACCACCCAGGGATTTCTGTGGGCAGTGATGTGTTCCATTCTGCTTCACAGCAGCGGAAGCAGGTGCCGACCTTGTGAAGGCTCCCCCTAAGCTTTCCCATTACTCTCTTCTGCACTCAGCAAGCCTCCTTGTCCTTCCTCTGCCACCATAAGGGCTATTTGTGTTCCCATTCCTCACCCCACGCTCTTCTTCCCTTGCTCTCATCATCATCCCCGTCCTGCTAACCACCACGTTGGTCCAGCAGGCTGTAATTTCTATAGCTGTAGTACAAGAAGCTCACAGACAGTGATGGTTACAGATACTCCTCTCATACCCACCTACCCCTACGGTCCTGCCCTGTGCCACTGTGCACAGCTTGCTCGGCTGTTTGTGACGCTGTTCTTGGAAATCCGTCAGTGAACTGATCTGGCTTAGAAACCAAGCAAGTCCCCCTGAGCCCACCGAGTGGTCCTTCCCCCTTCTTTAAGCTGGATCAGTTCCAGGATGGGTTTGAAACACAAGGATACGAACAGCTGTGTGGGCATACATGAGCAAAACCAAGCACGAAAAATAAGCAGCAGCCAAGCAGGAACAGCTTCATCCGGCATCATCATGTAAGAAGGAAAACCATAGTGTGGTTGGGCACTGACCTTTCAGACACTCCATGGACTTAAGACATGGAGTTACACAAGAAGCTCTTAGTGGCTTGCACCGTTTTCCTTATTCTGTGGCTATCTGCAACCTCGCCTGAAGACAGCACCTTTGCTAATAGGATGTTAGTCTCTTCCTAAATCCTCATCTTCCTCCATCTGGTTTCTGATGTCCTTCTCACATCTTGTCTTAAGGGTCCTTAACCCCACTTGTCTTAAGGGTCCCCCCAGACATTTGCTGGATGCAGCATCCAAAACTGACCATGTTACATTCAGTCAGACAAACATCCAAGGAGAAGACTTCTTTCAGCCAGTAGCTGCCGATATCAGCACCAATGACAGATAATTCTTATATCCACACAAATGAAGTAAACTTAATGGATTTACCCAGTCTAAATGTAGCAACTGTACAGATGAGCTTTGTGCAATACCTGCACCAGGCCATGCAGTCTGAATTGTTATGTAGGACTCTTCTTCGTGCATGCTCTTGCTGCTTACTGTATCACCACTTTGTTTCTCCACACATGAAAGAGAAACAAAAGAGCAATTACCTGTGTAAAATTTTCATTTACACTGAAATAAATTCCTGCAGCTACTTGATTTATATTGCAAGCATTCAGAATTGGAAATGTGCCTTTTTCTGTGCAAAACTCAGCTCCAGTCAAAAGAAACGGGAAGCCCCAGAACTGCACTTGAAAATTAGGATCAATCTGATTGAAAGAAAAAAAGAAATAGCCAAATTCCTCCCTTTTTAACCAAAACGTAGAACATTTGTTGGAAAAAAAAATCCCTTCTCTTGACAATGTTATCACAGTGTATTCACGCTGCGAAGTAAAAGCAGTAAAGGGATTTATAGTTAGCACATGTTAAGGATGATGCATTGGAAACTGATACTTCTACGGGAAAAAAAAGCGCGTTAGCTTATTAGCGGCCTGCATTTCAGAAAGCTTCACTCATTTGCTTTCTTTTTGAGTGAATTTCACTGCAGCAAAACATGTCAGCTTCGCAAGAGATGAAACTCCTTTTTATCCACAGACCAAGCGGTTTGGATTTGCAGGAGCGTAAGCTCTCCCTGCAGTGTCCCACCGACACGGGGACACACCGGGAGAGGCACCACCCCTGGGGGAAGGCACCCTGAGTCCTCCCCGCTTTCTGCTCCGAGTCCTCCCCGCTTTCTGCCCTGAGTCCTCCCCGCTTTCTGCCCCGAGTCCTCCCCGCTTTCTGCCCAGACGGCCAAGCACAGCTGTCAGGTTTGGGTTTTCCTGATGGCCCCCCTAGAAGCTGACCCCAGACCAGCCAACTCACTTTTGAGTGAGCTTGAGCACCACTGAACTACCACCAGATTCACCTCTCCTACTGCCGACAGGACCTTCTGCCAAGCCAAGAAATGCAAGTGGGGCAAGCTTAGCGAAAACCCAGGCAGCCTGGGTTGCACCTGCCTCACGTTGGTCCGGTGCCGCAGGATTAGCTCATTACTCTACTTCCTTCAAGTGAAAGATTTATGGATGATACCTCAGTGAGGGCCAGAAGAGCAGTTTCAAGGTTGCGAACCAGCACACATACTGGTTTACCTTACATCCCAGGGGATGCTGCCTCACCCCATCACCCACGGTGGCTCCCCCCTACAGCAAGCCTGACCATCAGCTACAGCAGGCAAGTCAGGCTCTCCCACCAAGCTGCTGAACAAAGCGTGAATGAAAATTGATCCCAGGGGAGGCCAAGGGGCTTTGGACATCCAAAGCACTGCAAGCAAGGTGCCAGCTCCACGCCTGCAACCCGCTCGCTGCGGGAGCTTCCCCCTCCTTTGCTCCACTGGGCTTTCAGGATCAAGCCAGGTTTGATAGCCCGGTTCTCCACCGCGCCCTCAGAAGTGAAAGGAAAAGAGGAATGTGGGACACTCACCACATCTATGTTTGTGATCTTGGCCAGGAGGTCCGTGAGCCTGTCCCCGTCATTAAGCTGAAGGCCACAGATGGCTGCTCCCACACTTCCAGTTGCTATCATTGATGGTGGGTACATGGCAAAGTTAAAATCTGCAAGAACAGATCTGGGAATTAGTCCAAGCCCAGACCAGAAAAGCTGCAAAACATCAGAGGCAAGCAACATAAAAAAACCACACCCAAGAATAAAAAACAGGGAAGTAGAAGAAAGGGGAAAGTGCCACTCTTTTTGGTCCAGCAGAGCTCATTAGTCACACTGCTCATCACAAGCGGTCAAAGGAGGGGTAACAGATCTGCAAATTAAAATGGAAATGCGGTTCGGTCTTTTATTCTCACTGATGCATAAAGTAAACCTGGACAATTTTTAATAGTCTTTCCTTAGTTTTAAAGAAAAGGAAAGAGAAGAAGGAGGCTTTCTGTAATTTACGTCAGAAATTTGGGTCTCAGTCACATTAGAGCTCTCTGTATAACCGGAAAACTAACTGGAATAAGGTATCACAAAGGACCAAACTGAGATTTTTAGTCACGTCAATTTTTAAAGACTTAATTAACGCGAGCATTTAAAGACCTGTCCGGGAAAGAGATTTTAATTAACAATTCATCTTTACCACCTTTGCAATTAGGAAGCTAGGAAGCGAGAACACTTACAGCCCATAGCTACGTAATCAAAGGAAAAACAAAGATCACATTTGTCATTACTACTATTTCTTAATAAACAAGTTGAAAATACATTTCGAAACTTCCTCTCACACATCTGTGGAGATCAGGAGAGAAATGAAAATAAAACTGAATGTCCTTGTGACCTTTTTAAGGCCACTTTATGGTTTATGATACTGCCATCAGCACTGGCTTATTGGCATGTCTTACTAAATACCATTTCCAGGAGATTTTCTTGGTTACTGATATCTCCCTAAGATTAAACTTGGTTTGCAAGTTGTTTGGTTCAACAATAACTCATTAACAAACCCTTCTGTACCAGTTTTCAGCTGGGGGACTGGAGAAGCAGGAAGAGGCAACCCGAGCAATACTTAATATGAAATAAACCACTATCAATGTATTAGTCTATTTATAGACACAGATTGTTTCAGAAAACCACCCTTCTGTTGATGGCAAATCCCAAGCCTTCTCTCTTCAGCTAGCACAAATTCTACAACCCTCTTGATGTCTGCGTAACCGCTCCAGTTTTACACACACGAAGAGCTGTTCTCGGCCTCCCAGACTCCGAGCTGGCAGATACTGCAATAGCTGTGGAGACGGCATGTTCTTCTCCAGGCTGGAATATGTCCCTGGGACCCACGAGGAATGAAGCAGTCAGGTAAGAACGAGACTCGGGTCATAATGTTCATCTAGACGGACGGGAGGGGGGATGTTAGAAGTGGGGAGAGAAAAGGAGGAGCTGAAACCCTGACATGGATTTATCCGTCTCACGAAGCCACTAGGAGGTGACCACCTGCAAGCCCACCGCTGCACGCTGCTGAAGCCCACTGTCCTTCCCACCAGGGGAGCTCAGCAGACATCATACTCAGACAACCCCTTCTGAAGGAGCAAATTCCCACTGACAGAAGCAATGAATATGGACTGCCATTGTTACGAAAATAATAATTATGCACTATTGTAATAGTAAGAACCAACGCACTGTACATAGGAAAGTTGATGGTCTTGGAAATTAAGTTATATTGCCCCCACTAATGAATGCATCAGTAGGAGGGCCAGACCTCGAGAGCAGGCCATGAATACAGTGGGATTTTAAGCCCTCAAAACGGCCCTCATTTGATGCCATTTTGCCTGGGGGCCCCCGCGATTTGGGTCTGGGTGACTGCTGTACCAGCTCGTTCCTGTGGGTTGATCTGGTAGCTAGTGGCTCCACGGAAGAAGTGTGATAGATGGGCCACCAGTTTACAAAGTCCAATATGAAAAGCAGGAATGGTTAAAGAACTCCAATAAAGAGAAGTTTTCATAAAGGCCGTAAGTGATTATGTGCTTGCATGACTGTCCAGCATCTCGTCCCGGTCCACAACAAGTGACTATACAATTTAAGAATGTTCAAACATTTACGGAAGAGGCCTAGCTCTCATCTCATAGAGAAATGTCATCTCTGCTCTCCTCTACATAGAGAAATTCATCAGCAATTGCCCCGATTTCTTTAGAAAAGGGATAAATTAAACGAGACTACATCTCCACAGGTCTGTTTCTCCTCTTGTACATGCTGGATTTGCTTGGGTTTGCAAATCCCGTGTGCTTGCATTGGTGTGAGTGAGGCTGCACTTGGCCAAGGTGGCCCTAAATTAGGATGCGACTCCCGCATTCAATCTTTGGACTTACCAAACCATCTCCTAGTTACGCATGGGAACTACGGATGGCAACGGACCTTCCATAATTTACTCCATCTTGTTTCAGGTTTCGAGGAAGACGTAGTAAAAAGATGACGCGAAACCTCTCAAACTCTGCCGGCGTTTGGACAGTCCCCATGGAAGCTACGACGCAGTAGGTGAGAATGAAAACCCACCCCCTCCCACCCATCGTTTGAGCCAACAGCAGGGAAAAACGGACCCGGTCAGAGTCCCGGGTGGACCCCACACCCTCACGCATGGTCACTGAGTACCCAGTAAGCAGCTTCGCCCAGCCCCAAGCTGCTGGCGGGGAGGACCCAAGCAAGAGGGAGCTCTTGCATCCCGCACCCAAGGCTCAGCATCGCCCAGGCATGACGGGCTGAGCAAAGGACGCAGCTCCAGCCTGCCCCCTGAACTTCCTTGCCTCCTAGGGGAGGTCCTTCACATTATCCAAATGCTGGGTTTCTCGTGGCTGATTTTATATCTACTCCCAGAAACCGTCTTCCTAGGAAGCTGAATAAAGAGCCACAGTGCCCCTGCCAACTAGCACTGCTGTAGGTCTGCTTCCACGTGGGGTCACATGAGAACACTTCTATGCCCAATAACCTTGTTAGTTCCCTTAATGTCATTCATAATGCAAATGAGACAGCGAGCGAATGGCCAGAGGCCCAGAGTGACTAAAGCTCAGCATCCAGAAAGTCTTACATTGCCTCTAGCTCTAAACTAACTTCCCTCCATAACAAGCACCATAAACTTGGCTATCAAAGCTACACATGCCCAGTCTTTGTTGTACAACAGGCAGCGATTTGTATCACTGGGTTCTATTTTTAGCATATTAATTAACTACTGCAACTGGTGAGGCAAGTGTCTCCAACTGGAGAGTGTGGCACCATTGTCTGAAGTCATCACCTCATCTCGCGCTATTGAAAATCATGGCAGTGACCCTCCTGCTGATATGAATTTAACCTGACATGCCCACAAAGGGATGGGGGGTGGTGCACCAATTTTGTGCACATGGTTCTCCGCATCACCCTGGACCCTATTAGTGTGGAAAGAGCTCATTGAAAGAAAAGAAGCCACATTGTGCTGGGCCACCTAGAGGGTTGAATAGAAAAGGCTGAGGAAAAGAGCAGGCAGTGGAATAAAGGCCGTAATTAACATATTTCCATATTCAAGCAAAGCAATAACTACGTGAAATGTTTGTCAAGGTGCAATGAAAGCATAAATATTAAGTACCGTATCTGAGGGGATGCAGAACCCCCCTCTGAGTCTCATACATTCCATCCAGAAATTCAAAACAAGCTTTTTACACGTTATTTTCAATTATAAAACTCTGTCCCTGCTTCCCCCATGATAACAAGCCAAGTCCTGCCACCCTCATTCAGTTTTCACCCAGGTAAAACCACCCCCAGGATTTAATCACAAGCTTGCCCTGAGATTTAAAAAAAAAAAAAAATAAATCAAAACACAAGAGGGAGAGAGAGGACTTAAAAATCTGATTCTGAAACATACGCTTCGCCTTGTTGGAGATGATGAGCCCCGAATTACAGAGGGAATGTTGCAAAAATCACTTCTTACTGGACACCTGAAGCAAGGCTGTGGGCTAAATCCTTCTTTTGGACCCGTGTGCAACCCTGGTTAATGGCCACCCAGAGCCTGCACCGAAGACACGGCTCTGCCTCTAACTTTGTTGTGATTTATGCAATTCCGTGACAAAGTACAAAGGAGTCTCGTTAAAAGTCAGCGGAGTAGTGCAACAACGTGTAGTCTATGAGGATGTGACCACACGAACGCTTCAAGGAAGAAAAAGGCTGTTAGATAGCAGGATTCGTTTTACCTTCTACTCCCAAGCAATAAACACCAGAAACCACCCCATCCCCATTTCAGTATCACCGTTTTTCTTCTAAAGGACCTTAGAAACAAGAGACCAACCTTCCCCCACTGACTCGAGTGCTGGGAATAAAACCAGCCAATGTAAGAAACAGTGCCTTCTGCAACGCAGCCACCTCTGGAACAGCCAGCTGAGTCATCAAGAAAATTCAGGGTACCCTGAATCCGCATCCTGCTTCCAGACCAGAGCTCACCGAGCCAGGGCATGAACGCACGCACGTGCCGAGAACGTTCTCCTGCCGGTGTGGCACACGTAAATGACAATCACGTTCTAGGACCCTGCAAACCCCGGCCAAACTATTTTGCTGGCTCTCTCCTGATCCGGTGGACTTCACTACCTCCGAGCCAGGAAAATGCAAGGTTCACAGTCAGTCTAAAGCGGGAGGGAACTGGAGGCAGGAACCCAGAGAGGTCCTGCAAGGGGAAGCCCTAACTCTCAGCCAATAAATGAAAACTGCCGGAAGGAAAAGAGCACTGACAAATATCCAGGCTGAATGTGCCCGGTGTGCCAAAGCCAGATGGGAAACTCTACCTTCTTACAATGACCCTTGTTACTGCTCTGGGCGCAGGCTGTTTTTTTTTAACAGCCAGTTTTCATCTCTATAATTTGATAGAGGTTTATTTTGAGAGTTGCAAACAGAGAATCGGAAACTGCTGTCTTGAGGAAGACAACGCTCTCACAGGGGAAAAAAAAAAAAAAAAAATTAAAAAAAAAAAAAGGAATGTTACCTCCGTCAGGAGAACAGAATCATGACAGTAATCAATATCGGTTTATAAAATGACACGGGTAATGGTCAAACGTCACCCAGCCTCAAACTTCACTCGGCCAATGGCTTTACTATGAGGACAAGCACAGATTTATATTTTACCAGGTAAGTTTAAAAGAAAGGTCTAAGGGACATAATGTAAGTAGTGAATTTAATTATTGCCTGTTTTGATCCAAATGCTATGCCAACGCCAGCGTGCTCGTTTTTTTTTCAAATGCAGTTGGTTTTAACTGCATTGGCCGTTTTTTTTCTCTTGCACTCGTGTTTCTACAAGACACAGCGATTTTCCCCCATGCTAACTATTTCTGCTTTTAAAGGCAAAACCAGACGACTCTTCAGCCCTTCAAAAAAGGGCATGGCAGTGCCAAGTATGACCAAACAAAAAACTGTCAAGTAAAATAGGGTGCAGACCTGCTTCTGTTCTTTGAGTAGGCGGGAGGGCAGACACCTAATTCTGTTCCTTGGCTATAGTAAGGCAAAAAGTATTTGGTCTTTATATAAGTGGGTCTAAAGTATCCTAAATGCTAATGTTAACATCACAACCATCCAAGTGAGGTAGAGACAGGGAAACAACGTTGAGTAGTCTATGTAAAGTATATGAACACTCCGAACAACATGCTTATTAGCTAATTGTAAACTCTATTGCTGAACAACTGTTGGCACTGATTATTATTTGCACTTGTTCTACACCTTCAGTAAGGAAGCCTAACCGAGGATCAGGATTGTGTTAGCACTTGAACCATCAAAAGGTCAGATCTGCATCTGGTAGGAAGGAGGGCAGCTTATCCAGAAGCACAGGAATTACTCCAGCTTGTATCAGCAAAGTCTCTCTCCCTCCATTTCCTTCCACCTCATCTTCCCAGATCTGATGGGTCCTACAGCTTAAGGAGTGGGTCTGCTCATACCAAACACTCCCCAGGCCCTGCTTACTTGTTGATGGAACTCCCACGGTTCTCGTGGCTTCATTTTGCCGGACAGCCCAATATACTGCTATGAACTGCCTCTCTCCCAGGAACGAGCAGGAGCCTTCTTTTGTATGGCAATAAATTCACGTGGATTATCATTTCTTCTGTCATGGAAGAAGTATTCGTGCAACCACTGCCACTTTGCGACGTGTATTTTATTTCTAAGAGATTAATCCACACAACAAAGCCTCTGTGGACTTCTTCCCTTCCCTCTGCAAAGAACGGGTCCCCACTAAAACTTGTATCACACTTTTACCGTCTGCAGGGACAGAGCCCAATAACTTTTACATCGGCTGAGAGGGGAAGGATGCGCGGTAGACTTGCCCGGCAGGAGGCCTGAGGACCAAACATGCCTCTTGGTGTTACAAAGCATTCTGTGTGGTTACCCTCCAGATCACTACGGTTTATGGGCCTCATCTTGCAGTCTTTGCTCAGACAACACTCCCATTGACTTCCAGAGAACTTACGTCTGAGTAAGGACCCAGGATTTGGCCCAGAAGTTAAAAAAAAGCCTTCTCGGCTTTCAAACGTAGATGATTAATGCCCCAGAAACAGTGGGCAGAGGTTTGGCACGCTGTAGGAAACTGACTTAGAGCTGAAATTTTCCTCCTCTTTCTTAGCCTCTTTGCAGACACAGGCTTTGAAAGCCACCGGTCTATGAGATGCTGCATTGTACCCATCATGGGAACATCTCACCTGCCACAGGACTCAGCTGAAGCACAGAAGAGACCACGCAACGGGGCTGAGTCTAGGGATCTACACAAGTCGCCTTCTGTCTCTGCAAGTCTGCAAAGCTTTTTGCTTCCAAGTTTTGCATGCCTCTCAAATCAAACACCGAAAGCCTCCTCCCTGAGATTAGTCTCTCCATTACAGCTTGTCTTCAGAGACGCACAGCTCCTCTTTCCGAAAGTCCGACTTGCGCACCCTGTCCTCCCCCAAAACCCATTCCCTTATAGGATCTGCCATAAAAAGGGGTATCCTGCGCCAGAACGGTGGCTCATACAGCCTCCAATAAGAGAGTGCAACGCAAGGAAGCGGCTGGGCATCTGTGACCCTGAACTGCCTAGAAGAAGAAGAAATGAAGGGCACGCAGAGATGAAAGAAACAATGCACAGTCCTCTTCGGCTCCGCACGCAGCTCTGGAACCAATGCCCATTCCCACTCCTCCAGGAGCAATCCCCTGGCTTGGAGCACTGCACACACAAGCAAACAGGCAACCCCAGAGAAAACGCTTCCGAACTGTGCAGTGCTGTGCGAAGCGACAGAGGAGGGACGAAGGGCGCAAAGCAATGAACAGACGGAGGTGGGTTCAGAGCGGCAAAGCGACGGGATCCCAGACAGCAGAAGAAAGATGATCTCCACTGGGCTCACAGATAAACAGGATACTCCCGTGCTGAAAATACGGTAAGCATCAATTTTGCCAAGCTATATTGTGAGGACAAGGGGTCCAGATGCAGCCTCTTAGTGCCTTTAGAATTCAGAAGACGCCTGAAGGAGATTTTTGCTTACACAGGGAGCCACCAGCGGAATGAGAAAACAAATGACATCATGATAGACTAGGCTATGCCAGTGCCCGTCAATCTATACGCTCCCACCGTTCAGCAAGCAAGGCAGTTTGAAGAAAGCTGGCTTAGGCACGGGCAATGGCCAGCCAACGGACCAAGCTCTCACTTAATGACAGTACCTTGTTCGCATGGCCACCGTGCTGGAAGCACAGCCAGGGACGGGCTGCGGGCAGACACCACTTTCAGCCCTTTCCGGTAGAGAAGGAGGCTCCCGAAAGCATTGTGAGTGCAGGGCACGGTAAAGAGAAAACTTTTTGTTCAGGGAATAAGGTTCTGTCTTGCTCAGCAGCCGTACGTTCAGATGAGACTGAGGGCAAAGAGGGATACATTCCAGTTTCAGTCATGCTCATGTGAATCATTAATCACCGCAAAGGCTGGGGAGAGGCTGTGGATTTATATCCCTGCAGCTTGTTTCAGAAACCGGGCTTAAAATAAAGACAGAAATGGAGAGAGCGCCAATATGAGAAAATACGACTGAGAGGAATCTACAAAAGAACCAAGTGTCATCTCCTTTTGCATAACGTTCAAATGGCAAGGAGAATAGGGTTGAGTATCAAAGCGGTCCTACACATCCAGCACGACGTCCAGAACTGGTAATGGTTGCTTCCCTCTCTGTTTGCTGACACAAAGTATTGCAGGACCGAGATTACAACCAGCTCTGTAAAGGCAGGCAACACTTGGGAATTTCTGGTATAACTCTTTTGCCGGTAAATTGAAGTGGTGCGGTTGGTGAAGAACTCAAGCTAGAGGGAAAAAAAGTTCAAAATATGCCAGATTTTGCTCGATACGCTAAAGGAGAAGAAAAAAAGAAAGTACTTGAAAGCAGAGAAAACTGCACTGAGGTGGAAACAGAATGAGATTCATTGCTGTGCTCCAGACCAGAGCTGTTAGCCATCCAGCAAGGTCAGGTTTGGTAAAAAGAGTCAAATCCAGGCTAACGACACACACGGAGGGAGCAAGGGAAAAGGCAGCCACATGTCAAAGAAAGCCACATGCCTGCTGAAAGAAGGCAAATGGGGAAATGAAACACCAGGCTTTACCCAAGCTGGTGGAGAGCAGAAGCTTTGAGGGAGAAAGGGAAAGAAGAAACACAGCAGCTGATGAGAGCTCTGCAACAAACAGGACAAGAAAAGGAAATGACAACTGGATCTGGAAGGAAGTCTGATGAGAAGGGGCTTTTCTTCACTGAGGAGGGTGAGAACGACATCAAGAAGAGTGATGTAGTAGTAGTAACATGACATTTCTACAACGCAAATGGGGGCAGCAGCTTGCTAGTACACCGAGAATGAGGTAGAAAACTGGGAATGAGCGCTTGGGTAAGACCTCCGGCTTTCGAAACTGCAAGGAGTTACGGGTCTTCCTCAAAACTAAATGCCAACACAGTGGCTTGTGGAAAATGGGACAAGAAAAAAAAGAACATCTACAGCCAGCACCATGGTGCCCTGTCTTTCAGGAAGCTCCATACACAGTCAATTATGTCTTTCATTTGCAAGAAAAGAAACTCTGACTTGTTGCCTCTTTAAACTCTACATAAAGCTTGAACATAGGAAGTTCCATCTTAACATGAGGAGGAACTTCTTTACTTTGAGGGCGGTGGAGCACTGGAACAGGCTGCCCAGAGAGGTTGTGGAGTCTCCCACTCTGGAGACATTCAAAACCCGCCTGGACGCCGTCCTGTGCAACCTGCTGTAGGTGACCCTGCTCTGGCGGGGGGGTTGGACTAGATGATCTCCAGAGGTCCCTTCCAACCCTGACCATTCTGTGATTCTGTGACTTTGGTTCATGCACTGGAGATACACAACATGAGAAGCAGACCACACAGGGGAAACACATGAGAGAAGTGTTTTTAAAAAAGGGAAAAAAGGAAGACCCGGGGAACTACGAGCCGGTCAGTCTCACCTCTGTGCCTGGCAAGATCACGGAGCAAATCCTCCTGGAAACTATGCTAAGGCACACGGAGAGTAAGTAGGTGATTAGCAGCAGGCAACGTGGCTTCACTAAAGGCAAATCATGTCTTACAAATCTGGTGGCCTTCTATGACAGGGTTACAGCATTGGTGGATAAGGGAAGAGCAAGTGACATCATCTACCTGGACTTGTGCAAAGCATTTGACACTGTCCCGCACGACATCTCTTTAAGTTGGAGAGACATGGGTTTGAGGGATGGACCCCTCGGTGGATAAGGAACTGGCTGGATGGTCACACTCAAAGAGTTGCAGTCAACGGCTCAATGTCCAAGTGGAAACCAGTGATGAGTGGCATTCCTCAGGGGTCAGTACTGGGACCAGGGCCGTCTAGTATCTTTGTCGGCGACATGGACAGTGGGATTGAGTGCACCCTCAGCAAGTCTGCCAACGACACCAAGCTGTGTGGTGTGGTTGACATGCTAGAGGGAAGGGATGCCATCCACAGGGACCTCGGCAGACTTGAGAGGTGGGCCCATGAAAACCTCATGAAGTTCAACAAGGCCAAGTGCAAGGTCCTGCACGTGGGTTGGGGCAACCCCAGGCACAAGCAGGGTTGGGTGGAAAATGGATGGAGAGCAGCCCTGAGGAGAAGGCTGTTGGTGGATGCGAAGCTCAACGTGAGCCGGCAATGCGCACACACAGCCCAGAAAGCCAACTGTACCCTGGGCTGCATCAAAAGAAGCGCGTCCAGCAGGTCGAGGGAAGTGATTCTGCCCCTCTGCTCCACTCTCATGAGACCCCACCTGCAGTACTGTGCCCACCCCTGGGGCCTCCAACGTAAGGACACGGACCTGTTGGGAGCAGGTCCCGAGGAGGAGCACAAAGACGGTGAGAGGGCTGGAGCACCTCTCCTACGAAGACAGGATGAGAGCTGGGGTTGTTCAGCCTGGAGAAGAGAAGGCTCCAGGGAGACCTCATAGCAGTATGTGAAGGGGACCTACAGAGGAAAAGGTGGAGAGGGACTCTACCAGGGAGTGCAGTGATAGGACGAGGGACAGCAGTTGTAAACCGAAAGAGGGTAGATTTAGACTAGATATAAGGAAGAAATTCTTTACTGTGAGGGTGGTGAGGCACTGGAACAGGTTGCCCAGAGAAACTGTGGACGCCCCGTCCCTAGAGGTGTTCAAGGCCAGGCTGGATGGGGTTTGAGCAACCTGGTCTAGTGGGAGGTGTCCCTGCCCAAGGCAGGGGGGTTGGAACTAGATGATCTTTAAGGTCCCTTCCAACCCAAACCATTCTATGATTCTAAGTGCATGACTGGGCTAAGGGTTGGAAAGGGGATGCTCTTCTGGGTATCAGTAAACGGACTGTTAAAGCACGGAGCTAATCATGTAAGAACTCACGGAGCACGAGTGGAAAAGAAGCCAGGGACTTTGGAAACTCCTTCACGGCCCACAGTCCCGCAATGTTATGGTTACACGGAAGACTTCAAGGGCAAAGGACTACAGACCAGAGCCTGAGAAGTAAAACTGTAATGAAATCTACATCATTCAATAAAATGTTCTCTTGGCTAAAACAAAACAAAAGACTATTGTAGGAGGTGAAAGCAACAAAAGAGAGGGAAGACTGGTTTGGTTTGGAAGATAACAACCAGGTATGCTG
The DNA here is from genome assembly GCA_013398815.1 of Ibidorhyncha struthersii. Lineage (NCBI taxonomy): Eukaryota > Metazoa > Chordata > Aves > Charadriiformes > Charadriidae > Ibidorhyncha > Ibidorhyncha struthersii. Next base: position 162,356 of record VZSZ01010613.1, read on the forward strand.
GAGGTTGATGGCTGATGGTGTTGTGACGATCCAGAGAAACGTCCACGGGAAAAAACACCTTTATCAGAAGAAAAGGGTAGTGTGAATGAATCCTGGGTAAGGGGAGAAGGCCAAGAAAGAAGGCGAAACTGACGGAAAAGATTAATCCTAAAGTAAAAAGCTACTTATTCCAGAAATGCCTGATGAATTACCAGGAGTGATCCTTCAGACTCTGAGCAGTATTTCTATTGAGTCCTGTGGCCTTTCGTCTGAAAAGAAGGATCACGCAGCAGTGGGAAAAGAAGGAAATGCTGGAGCATCTTGGTAACCAAAAAGTCAATTACCCTAACACAGCCCATATAAGATTCTCTAAAACAGATCGATTGAGGGAGCAGAAACTGGCCTACTGCATCTCAAATACCAAGAGGCAGGCACAGCAGTAGACATTCATACCCAAAAGCTGCATCTTGTCTTCCTTTCCCCTCTGCAAACACACAGGCAGAACAGTTCCTATCACAAAGGATTAGGTCAAAGGGTCATGAATTCAAACACTGAGCCATATACCGCTCGATAATAACCCTGGAAAACGCTGCATGCTGTTCATCTGTTCCAGGTCCGGCTTCTAAGAAGTGGTATAAGCATTAGTACTTAGTATGAAAATTAGAGTAAACTCATTTTCTTGGAGTCACTGGGGGAAAAAAAAGAACAAACAAAACCCCATGTTTTGCAGACAGGTATAAATTACAAACCTTTCTGCCACAGAAGCAATTACTCTCACCTAACTCTTCAGAAACTGTGTTCAGCCAAACATATGACAAAAGGGGAGCGTAACGGTTCCCTACGAAACAGACTTAGTTTCGCTGCTTTGCTGGAGTGAAGTTAGAGAAAGAATCCAGATGTTTAAGGAAACAGTCGTTACTTTTTAAATTGTCCTTCCCTATGCTTCAGTAATGTGGTAGGATCGCATACACGTTAAAATACGATTTCTACCTTTTATCTGGACAGTGTCCAGTTAATGAAAATTTATGAACGCATTAATTTAATGCATTAGCCCAATGCATTTTGGGCTAATGTGCCATAACAGCTTCTTGTATTTTTCACTGTCCCACGTCCATCCTTACGAACGATCACAGAATCACAGAACGCTTTGGGTTGGGAGGGACCTTAAAGATCACCTAGTTCCAACCCCCCTGCCCTGGGCAGGGGCACCTTCTACTAGACCAGGCTGCTCAAAGCCCCATCCAGCCCGGCCTTGAGGCCCTCTAAAAAAATTAGTGAACAGGGAAAGCAGAAAACCGTGTGGTCCAATCGAGTCTTACTGACTTGACCGCGAAAGAGCCGCAGGCATCAGTAGGAGCTGGACTGCGCCTGCCCTACAGCTCCCGATTGCGAGAATTCTGTTTCCAGGCAGTTTCAGGGCCTGATTCACGGTGCCCTTTGCAATCAGAACCACTGGCTTCAGCTGCTCTTCCCGCATCACGTTAAGAATGGAGGGGATGAAAAGCCTTTGTACCAGCAGTGACTGATCTGCTTTCAACCACCCGGCAAGCAGCAGGTGTGCCCAGAGCACCTTGGCCTACCTGTGGCACAAAGGGCAATGAACGTCTGTGCGTGCTTCCGGATCAAAAGCAATTTGTCTTTAGGTAGAGGCAGCTTCCTTAGGATGTGTTCGATGAAATCGTGCGGGGTGACGGCTGCGAGGTTCCACTTCAA